>WEKX01017881.1:0-70379 GCA_013390025.1 Pitta sordida
TCTCTGAGCTCATCCATCCCAACATAAAATGCTTCTATCCCTCTTATATCTTTGTGACCCTTCTCTGGGCTTACTCCAACAGTTATGTCCCTCCTCTGCTGGGGACCCAGGCAGGGTGTCACCAAAACAGAGTAGAGGGAGAGACTCACCTCCCTCGACCTGCTGCCCACACTGCTTCTGATCCAGCCCAGGATACAACTGGCTTTCTGGGTTGTAAGTGTCCATTGCCAGCTCAAGTCCAGCCTCTCATCCACCAGCATCCCCAAGCTCTTCCCAGCAGGGTTTCTCTCACTCTACCTGTACTGACACGGGGAGTTACCCTGATTCAGGTGCAGTGCCTTGCACTTGGTCTTGTTAAACTTCACAAGGTTCCCAGGCATCCTTGTGTTGAGCTTTTCCAGGTCCCTCTGTATAGCATCCCATCATTCCTGACACTACATCACTCAGCTTGGTGTCATCTGTTGAGGGTGCATTTGGTCCCTTCACCTCTGTCATTAATGAAGATATTTAACAACACTGGTCCATATATGTATCCCCAAGGGACACCACTTGTCACTGACATCCATCAGGACTCTGAGCCATTAACCACTACCTTCTGGATGCAACCATCCCACCAATTTCTTATCCACCTAATAGTCCATCCACCTAAATCCATCTTTCTCCAATTTAGAGAGAAGGATGTTGTGAAGGACTGTGGCAAAGGCTTCACAGAAGTCCAGATAAATGACACCTGTAGCCCTTCCTTTGTCCACTGAGGAAGCCACTCCATCATAGAAGGCCATTGGTTTGGTAAGGTGAGACTTGCTCCTGGTGAAGCTCTGCTGGCTCTCCCAAATCATCTGCCTGTCTTCCATGTGCCTCAGCTTCTAGAAGGATCTGTTCCACAATGTTCCCAGGCGCAGAGGTGAGAACAACAGGACCATAGTTCCCAGGGTCCTCCTTTCTACCCTTTTAAAAGATAGGTACAATGTTTTCCTTTTTCCAGTCACCTAAAACTTCACTTGATTGCCAAATTAAAACATTACAACGTCATATTTCCTTCTATTGTGATCACAGCCATACCTATCTCACTACTTCAGAACTAAGATTTTGACCTAAAACAGGTAGTCGTATCTTTTTACCCTGAACTTTAAAGTTTTATGATAGCCTGAAAAAAAATATGTGTTAAGTGCTTTAAAGCCCATACTTTATTACCTTCATCATTCAATAGCAGGGGACACGTGGTGGGGGTGGGGGTGTGTCTATTGGAATTTTTCACAGTAAATACCTTTAGCATCTTAATTTGAGCCTCTCCATCATCCTTTTCTTGTTTAAGGCATTTTGTGAGTTCCTGAACATTCTGTTCATGTTTGATTTTGACATTTTGTAATTCTGATCTAAGATCTGCCAATTCCTGTTGGTGAATTTCTCTTTCCATTATCAGCTGCCTATTAGCTGAAGTCATCTCTTCAAGCTTAGATTCCTGCTGTTTCTGGAGATCTGAGAGTCTCTTAAGTAACTCCTTTTTTACTTTCTCCTCTTCTGCTATTCTGTTTGTTAGTTCCACACGTACAGAGCTTAAATTTTTTACATCTTCTTGCATTTCTAAGAGTCGTTCTTGGTCTTTTTTATGGATTAAGTTAATAGTTGCAAGTTCGGTCTTCAAGTGTTCCTTCTCAGTGTGCATTTGATTTTGTACAAAGACTTGCTTTTTCAACTCATTTTCAAGTTTTTTTACAGTACCTTGAACTTCTTTGATCTCTTCTTCAAGAGATACCTCGTGTGACTTCATTTCATCCAGTTTTACCTCTTTAGAGTGGAGAAGTTCTTCCTGCTGGGCTCTCTTTGTAAGCACATCACTCAGCTCTTTCCGGAGGTTCTCTATTTGGTGTATAGCTGAAAGAAGCTTACTTCTAAGATCATCCTTTTCTTTGAGAGCCTAGGAAATAAGAAAAAGAACTCCACTGTGATCTGAAGTAATTAAAGATAATTGTCGAACAGACGGCCAACATCACATTCCTAATGTCTAAGGAACAACTAATATACTTTGTTCCGTAAAAATACAAAATTTTTGCTTGCTATGAACTCAGTTCAAATGCATTCAGTGTTTCTTTGAAATTTCACATGTTCCATGTTAAAATTTAAAATAAAATTTGCAAGGAACTTGCTTTGAATTTGTCTTCCACATTCCATACTTTGAAGAAAATATAGTCCAAAAGACACAAGAAGTTAGAAATTTCAAGGTCATCTAATATCAAGGACAACCACTTTATCCAAATTATCCCAGTAGCTCAAGAAGAATGAAACCTAAACAATCTTTTCCATAGCTCATCCATTATCTGCAAATATTTGGAACATGCTATCAATGCAATCCAATTTTGAAAATTTGTCATCAAGCCTTCAAAGTCTTCTTACTGAAATCAAAGACAACAGACAGGCCTACCTTCTTTTGCTTTATTTATTGTTACAGAATTCTGTATCAGATGTTTTCTGTATATTTCTAAGTTGGTTAAACTACGTTTATCTAGTTCCCTGAAGCTTATAATAAATCCTGCATCTAGACTGATTACAGCCTTATATGGAAAGTATTTACAACTTGGTATCGAGAACATGAAATACTGTTCATAATTTTTTCTCTTCCACAGTGACATGCAGTTAATTTGATATTAGATATTCCCAAATTAACTTCCTTCACCAGTGACAGTTACCTTAAACTTGTTGGTGATGGCCAGACAGTGATGATTTCAAAAATAAGAACAAATACAGACAGCATTTCTTAAATAGAGCTTAAATCAAAATTACTGCATTTAGCATTTGAATGTACTTGTCACATAAAAAGTGGTAAAATCCACATCAAGGAGTATAACGTAACAAAGGAAATTTCAATATGGACAGCACTATCAAGTGCCACTACAAAGACCTGCCCATGCATTAAGATGAACAGTGATTCCAGAACCTTTTGAAGATCTACTGCTTCTTATTCAAAACTTGCCTCTACTTTTTGCTTCATATTTGTCCATTTGATAAACACATATGATTTCTAAATGATTCAGGTTTTCTTCCTTCCCTTAAGATTTCCATTTTCCTAGGCAAGAGATGACCAACTTCTTAAATGTTTTCAAACCTTATTTCCTCAGACAAGTGCTAGGGCTAACCAATACAGCAATTCAGTGATCCTCTGCTTATTCGCAATGCATATTTTGCAAGATCCCAATACTCGCGGTTGATTTTGCTGCAAGTTGTGCGACCTCTGTGTGTGCGCAGAACACCGCGAACCCGTCAGCTTGTGAGTATATAATGAGCTTATGAATATATAATTGGTCCTGCCCACCATCACTGCCCACCAGACTTGCCATATATCCTTCAATCTCACCATTTGGGGGAAGGGGAACCGCTACCATCTCCATGATGCCAGGAGCGCTGCGGCGCAGCCGGCACAAAGATGTCAGGGCCATTCCAGCACTTCTGGGCACAGCAGCGCCACACTGCTGCAAACCGGGGGATGGCAGAGGACGATTGCTTCTGCCAGTTATGACCCCAGGGTGGTGGCAGACGGGAGGGTTAATCCCAGGCGGGCAGGAGCAGAGCCACTGACTCGGCACCGCGCCTCAGCTCTGCCCACACCACTGCGACATGGGCAACATAGCCCAGTATGTCCTGATGCCCAGGCTCCTGACGTCAGAGTCTGACCCCTAGTGCTGGCACCAGAATTCCCCCTCATTGCCCAAAATAAAAAGTTTCTTCTGGGCAGCAGGGAAGTATGTACATGTACTGTTGGTTTTTTCAACATAGATGTTTATTGCCATGTCAGAAACGCAGAAACAGTCGATACCGGACAGGCCTGGAGGGTCCCTTCTAGAATGTGTGGGGCAGGAGAGGTGCGGAGGGAGTGTAGGAGAGGGGAGAAAGCTGTGGGCTGGGGCAGCAGGCGCATGGACAAGCGGAGCTGCAGGCGCTCCCGGTGCAGGACGCATCTGTCCTCTGGTGCTATGCCAGCTCCTCCAGCCTCTCCACCCCTGCCTCGCACATCTCTGAGGGGCAGTAATAGGAGCAGATCACAGAGGGCCACCAGCCCTTTCACCCTGCACAGCTGCCACCAGCCCACACTCCTGTGGACAGCCCCAGTGGGAGGAAGGGAGGCAGACCCTGGCCACCGCCCACCAAGGATGTGGCAGGCAGCGAGCTGCAGAGAAGTGGCAGTGTTGATCTGGTTGCATGCAGCTGCCAGTGCCAGAAGCCCAACTACACTGAGGGGCAGGGGAGGAGAAGGAAATCAACCAAAAAGCCCTCGAAAAACCACCTCACCTGGTGGGAAAAGCAGCACCGTGCTTCTCAGAGCAAAAAACTCTTTGTGGCCTGATGATGCCCGGCAGCGGTGATAATGGATATGTAAATTAGGCGCAAGCCAGGCAGCAAAGGGTTCCCATGGTTACCATGCCCAGGACAAGCTGTCTACTGTAGGGAGGGATGGGCAGGTGGGTGCAAGCACCCAGATAGGTCCCGGTTCCACCACCGGCTTACCCAGCCAAAGCCAGGGTTCCTGGGACGGGCTGCCTGCTCCATCTCTGCTGCAGCTGCTGCGTCCCCACTGTCTGTTTATCCACTTGGGTTGACTGGGGGGCTAACAAAGCCTACGACATGATGGGCAGACATGCAGGTTTCATCCTGAATGCCTTGATACTGCCATGCTGCTAGTCTGCTCCCGTTGCAGTGGGTTGCTCCAAAGGGGAAATCCCTATCGTGCCAAGCTGTTTCACCTTCTGCCCTCACTTCTGCTGTTAAAGGGAGGTCAGAGCCACCAGCACTGCCAGGGACGTAGCCGTCGTGAAGGTGGTTGTAGCCCTTGCATCTGTGAACACAGCTCAGTGTCCCATTGCTAAGCAGTGAACAGGGAGAGAATCTCTGCAGTTGCCCTGGCTATCCACCCAGTCCCAGAAAAAGAAAACCCAAACAAAACACCTGCCCCAAAGCAGTAGTGTGTGCATCACAGCCTTGCCTGCAGCACAGCCCTCTCCCGAGCGCTGGTTGGGTGCACTGCAGCCCCTTTGAACAACAGGGCCTGTCCCACCCTGTTCAGCTGTCACTCCAGTCAGCAACTCCATTCCCCAAGCCTCCCCCAGGGTCCTACTCTGGAGCAGCATGCTGCCTCCATCATGTTTGAACACAAGTGACATACACCAGCAACCCCGATAAAACCCAGCACAGACACAGCAGAGAAAGGACAGCGGCAGGAGCCCCTGCACGTGCTCGGATCCGTGGGAGGGGCAAACGCCAGCTTCAAGGCTGCCAGGCGTGCTGGCTGCTGAGGGGTTTCTCTACTCAGAAACCCAGCTCCCTCCCAGGAGTGGTAAAAGGTGTTTCCTCCGCTTTAATGAGGCACTACAGAGGGAGCCACGCTCTCAGGACCACCCTCCAGATCTGTCATAGGTTGGCACTGTAATGTGTGTGGTGAATGCATCCTTGTATTTTGTATTCCATATTGCTGTGTTTTGGGCAGTGCTGTTTGTAGCACCTTTTCCCCTTCAGTGACGATGGTAGATTCCAAGAAACAGAATGACATATTTCAGCAGCAGCGAGGACAGTTTCCAAAAAGCGGCAGCAGCTCCTGCGGCTCGGCAGCAGTGATCGGAGATGGGTTTTTTTCATTTTCCGACTTTTCCCTGGAGAAGTAAAGGAATTGGACTCTTTCCCACAGACATATCCAAACTGAAAAGAGATCTCAACTGTTTCGGGAGGCTTCACATCTGGCCAGGAAGTTGGTTCAAGTCCCTTCCCCCGCCACCCACTGGTCCAGGGGAGAAAAACTGAATGCACATTAACAAACGGGGGAGGGGTTTGTTGTTTCTAAGCTCTCTGAAGTGGGTTTTCAGTTATAAAGCTGTGTATTTTAGTTAATAAATAATTTTTTTTCTTCTTCTTCACTTCCCTTTGACTAAAAGAGATTATTCTATCAGATTTGGTGGGGGAGGGGAACGCCAGGATCTTACTCTAACCTTCAACAAGACCTTGTTAGTGTAGGAGGCATGGCTACAGGCGTGGCCTACTTGAATACTCACGGGTTTGCTATCTTCATGGATTCCAGAACTCGTGGGAATCCTGGCAACGGCCCATGAGTTCCGGGGGTCGACTGTATTACTACAGAATTAATTGCTGAAGCATGGGTAGAGCAAATAATATTAAAAAGGAATATGATAGGCAATTCAGGAGAGAAAGAGCAAGCTCATTGTGGCTTCTCCTGACATATGTTCCAAGATCTTGCCACTGTCCACTACATAAGATAAAGCATAAATTGAATGAGAATTATTACATAGTGAGATTTCGGCTTTAAAAAAAAAACAAACACAACCTCATTATTTCCATAAAAAATAATGAAAACAACAGATAAGTTATGTTAACTGATAATTTAAAAGAAAAAAACAGCATTCAGAGAGAAATTTTCTCCCTTACAAGAAGAAAGCTTGGCTTAAGAGACTAGAATAAATATCAGATGAAGACGAGAGTGTAGATCTCCATAACAGCTAAAAAATATTGCCACCAGTTAGTTGTCTTGTAGTTTACCAGAAAATTTAGTCCAGAACTTAAGGTAGAAAGCAATTAAAGCCATGGTTTGCATAAATAAACGCCTTATCTTCATTTCTAAAACAAATAGAAAGGATAGTGAAAAAGAAAATCAACCAATCTTACCTGACTATTCTTGTTCATCAGTTCATTGATGGTTTCATTTTGTTTTTCCATCTCATGAGCCAGTTTCTTACATTTCAGCTTCCACTGGCGGATGGTTTCCTGTGCTCTCATTTTCAAATCTTCTCTTTTTTTCTCAATCTCCAGCCTAAGTGCCTCTGAATGCTTGAATTCAGTGAGATGCCGTTCTGCTTCTTTGGTACTCTCTTCAATTTGTTGAGCTAACTCAGCAGACTGGAGTTCAGTTTGTCTACATCTATTCTCACAAGCCTTGTAGCAATTCTGTATCTCCTTTAGCTGCTCCAGCATTTTTTCCTGTTGCTTCTCCCTGTTTTCCAGGTCAGATGTCAGCACCTAGAACCATCACAACAGAATACAAACATTCTGACTCTAAAGATCTGCAATATGAAACTTTATCAAACAACATATAGCAATGTTAAATCACATTTCTATCTAAAATATGAATAGCATAAAAGATCTGATTGACTATCAAGGAAAGCCTTTTAGCCCAGAGTATCTCCTCCTCTGCAATGAAGAATTTCAACACCAGACAAAATCCAGTTGCTCTATACTTTCCGCATTTGTTTGTCTTCTAGTTGTTATTTTTCTGTATTAGAGGCTTGAGATGGAGTCACTGACCATGTTACATACAATACAAATAAGAAATAAACCAAATAGTAAAATGTAATCGGATGAGAGGAAAAAGAAATAGGTGAGTCAAAAAAAGCATTCAGCACAACCTAAGCAATCTATAGTATATGAGCTACTTGTTACCCAGTTTTATGCTGTTTGCTTTTATGAAAGCAAGATGCTGATGAAGGTATACAGAAGACCCCTTGGTTTTCCGCAGTCCGCATCTCCACAGTTTCAATAATACATCGTTCATTTTTCAGTGAAAAGCGGGGCTGCACACAGGTGCAGAAAATGTCACAAAGGAAGGCAGCTCATTAATATGTAAATGAGCTCATGAATATGTAAATAAGCCCCACCCAGGAGCCACCAGGGGCAGCGAGGGGAGGGAGTCAGGAGCTGCAAATCGCAAGCAATGCAGCCTGGCCCGTCCCGGTGCCATCTGGGGTGCACTTAATGCAAACATGTTTTTGCGCGGCTGGAACTGCTCTCCACTGGGGTACAAGATGGGACTGCCATTGTGTGTGTCTGTGCATGAGAACCAGGAGAGGGAGGCACATTCTCTCCATTCCCCCAGGGCAGGCGGTCGGCTGCCCCCATGACCACACTGCAGACAGTGGCGGGGGCTGGCCACCAAGGCCAGGGAAAAAAGAAAAAAAAAAGGGAGAGGGGGGAAATAAAAGAGAAAAAGAAAACTGTCATACTGTGATACTGTGATTTTAATAGCTGAGGCGCCCTGGTGCCATCCCGTCCCATATCACCCTGCTGTGGCGAAGGGAGGGAGCTGGGGCACAGCCCAGCCTGATCCCAGTCCCGTCCCACGCTGGCAAAGGGAGGGAGCCTAGAAAGGAGCCAGGAGTGGACTAGCCTGGCCCAGCCCAGCTGCAGCGGCTTCCTGACCATGAGGGAGGCGGAGCAACAGGTGGGGCTTAACTGAATATTCGTGAATTTGCTGTCTTTGAGAATTCCAGCCTTCGTACCCTGTCTCCAGACCCGTGGATCCGTGGAAACCAGGGGCTCATTGTATTTGAAAGAACTAAATACAAGGAGAAAACAGAATCCTGGTAAATGTTTTTAGAACAAAATGCAAGATGTTTGACAATGTAGCAAGCATATACGAGCCTTTCAATAATTAATTAAATTGATACCACTCATTTTAAAAAGTAACAAGTGCTTTCTTTCTCAAATCATATTTCTCAGGAGAGTCTCAAAAATCTTGGGAAAAATATTCTCCATACACATTCTGAAAAGACATTTTCAAAAATTAATTACTGAAGCTACAGTAGCAAAGCTGTATTTTACTAAAATCATTACACAAATCCATATTAGAATTCTGGGCCTATTTTAGATTGCTTTCATACTACAGTTATACCCGATCGTTTGTGAGGAATGGGTGATGCCACAGGCCTCGCAAAAAAACAAACTTGCAAAGCAGCGCAGATCATTAATATGCATGCAGGCCACGTCCATTTCCCCATCCCCCGGCGCTCCAGAGCGCTGGGGACACTTTTCTGCTTCTCCCCTCAGGCTCCCTCAGCACAGGGCAGCAAAGTGAACCATTTCTGAACCCCCTCTGACTCGGGAGACACCCCCCCACCGAGAATCTGTGGGCTTCTCCACGTTTCTGCGATCCCACTCCCACAGCCCAAACCCCATGCCACTTCCCTCTCACCCCCCTGCCTCCAGTGATCGTGCCCACGGGGGCTGCCAATGAAGGGGCTGCCAGCACGGGGCTGACGGTGCAGGGCTGGGATGCCGCAGGCATGATCACCAGGGTCAGGCAGGGGAGGCAGGGCAGGGGTGGGGAAGCGGCGCGGGGTTTGGGCTGTGGGAACGTGGTCACAGCAGCCCAGAGAAGCCCACAGGGTGGGGGGGTTGGGGGGGGCAGGTCAGTATCAGAGTTTCTTTTCCTTTAACATCCACCAGTCCTGGGAGAGGCAGCGCTGCCTGTACGGTCCCAGAGGGTGGGGGAACAGAAGCCTCCTCCTGGCGCAGCAACAGCTGACCCCTCCCAGCACACAGCGCTTGCCCCACCTCGCTTGCCTCACTTTCATGGGGCAGCTTCCCAGGTCAGGGACAGAGGCAGAGTGCCACCATTGCGAGCCCCCTCCCCGCAGGGTGGGGTCAGTCCCACCCACATGCGGCACCACCCCTCGGCAGAGCAGAGGCACTGCACATGTGTCGGCCAGGGAACCTCACAGACGGCTGAAGAAAAATTGCAAAAAATTTTCCTCACAAATGGGCAAGGTCGTAATGGAGAGGTCACAATGCAGCGGGGATTCACTGTATTCAGTATTTTCCTTAATGACATAGATGAAGTTGATGGACCTGATCTATAGTCAAACATTACCAAGTTTCAACAGGTTGAACAATTTAGAGGATTAGATTTCAGAATGACTGACTAAAATTGCATAAACAGGCTGCAATTCGGAAAGGACAAGGGAAAGGTACTTCGCCTAGAAAAGAATAAACAACTTTCCAGATGCATACGGAGTGACTATTTCAACAAAGATCCTTCCACATGTAATAGACCATGGTACTGGCAGAAAATACAGACAGAAAGGGAGTGATGCTACAGACAAGGACAACCTGGCCAGTTTGCTTCTTGTTCCTATGATGCAAACAGGAGTAGGATTATCCACTGGACAATCAGCTGCTCACCTGTAGGATGAACAGTCCTGGTCTAGACACGACTTAGATACAGGTAATAAAAGAATAGGTAAAGACATTATGGAATAGCTGGGAGTAAATATTACACAGGGAGCAAAATAAAACAGGAAAGTCTTTCCAGATTTACAGTTTTATATAGCAGGAAAAAACTGTGATGTATTCTGCTTCACTGTAAGCAAAACTGCATTTTTAAATTCATCAGGCAAAAGGACCAGGTCTAACCTTGTAAAAAGTTTTGATTCATAAGATGAAACAGTGAACAAAAAAAGTTCACAAGCTACAAGTAGCAAAATTTTAATCAAAACAAGCTTAATTTCCAATAAAAGCAGAGATTAGAAAGTAGAGATTCTTTAAAGACAAATATTTAAACTAAGTGTAGGAGAAGTTTAAAAGAGTTTGCTAAAACAAAGTCAGATATTTACCCTTCAACATTTACCCTTCAACAGATTTTCTAAAATGCGGCATCATTTCTTCAGTCATGTGATTATGCATGATATTATGACTTCCCATGTCATGTCTTTCTGGAGAAACCATGAAGGATGTCAGCATAAACTGATGTATTACTCACCTCTGCATCATTAAAAACCAGATATTTATATGTAATTACCCCAGAGAATATACTTCATTAGTAGAAGTACAGCCCCCACAGACTTTGTAATGAAATATGAGTCTAAGCCTAAAGACAGAAAACAATTTTCAATTAACTGTAAACATTCATGTCATTCTATAAAAGTAAGTCTCCAATTTATTGATTTACAATATAATAAAAAAGGAACATTTGTTTTAGATATATATTTACCTTGAAGCAGAAATAATTTATCAACATGAGCTATGATTGATATATCCATCTAATCAATCATATATCAATCTAATCATAAATTTTAAATTTTTTTACAATGTATGTAAATAAGATAGATCTTACCAAATAGTTTGCACTTTGCTTAGCAAAGTTAAGCCAGCACAGACCCAACAGTTGAAATCAGCTGGAAAACAGCAGCATAGCAAGTCAACATTTCATGCAGCCTTCCCTATAAAGCAAGAGGATAGAGAAACAGAGAGCCTCCATGCTCCAGGCAACCAGTGACATAACAAGAGGACACAGTCTCAAACTGCAGAGGGGAAGTTTAGGGGAAGTTTAGGCTGGATGTTNTGCTCCAGGCAACCAGTGACATAACAAGAGGACACAGTCTCAAACTGCATGAGGGGAAGTTTAGGGGAAGTTTAGGCTGGATGTTAGGAAGAAATTCTTCACCAAAAGAGTGACTGGCCATTGGAATAGGCGGCCCAGAGAGGTGGTGGAGTCATTGTCCCCAGAGGCATTTAAAAAGAGACTGGATGTGGCACTTAGTTTATGGTTTATTTGATGAGATGGTTTAGTGGTGCTAGGTAATAGGTTGGACTTGATGATCTCAAAGGTCAAACCTCAATGTCTATGTACACAGTTTAAGTATCTACAAAAAAAGATTATCGTCATGCCTTTTGGTTCCTTGGAAAACCTCAACACACAATCCCAGTTTCTAGGCACATTGTAGAAAAAAGCAGGATAACTGATTGCTAACAATTTTCAAAGTAATGTTTCCAACACAACAGTGTCACTTCATTATTTGTCACTACCTCTCTGCACACATCAACCTTGTGTGATTTGAAGCAACCCCTTACAACAATGAACATCTAGGTCATCAAAACCATCTTAAAGCACATAATGGGGTCAGTAGAGCAGTAGAGCATTCCCTGCTAAATATGATATCCCTATCAGACAAACACTACTCAGAAAAAAACTAGATTACTAGTTTTTGTTGGGTCTCCTACACCACAGTACTGTGGGTCTTGCCTCCTACCTGCGAAACCCTCCTTCCACATAGAATGGCAGCTCATTAATATACAAATTTGCCCACATCCTCACACAGCCCCCCCGGAACTCCAGCGCTGTTTCAGCACTGCCCTACTGTGTGTCGGTGCTCATGTCGGCGCTTCCCAGTGCCCACGGCCACCCCACGCCAGGAAAAAATCCTTTTCCACTCGGCCAGGGACACGGGTATGGGGAGCCACCGGCGTCACTGTCCTGGCGTCTCTCCTAGTGGGTAGACCTGGTCTCTCCAAACTCAGGGTAGATGTCTATCCTGAGAAAGTCTCAGACACCATGTCTAACCTGAGACTATGTAAATCTTCCATAACTGCAGTAATTGGCTAACAGTTTTATTTGTAGAAGAAGAAAAAGTCATAAAATTAATGTTAATGGGAATATAAATCAACATTCATAAGACTGAAAGACTTGCATTATTGACGAATTTCAATATTAGATAAACACATCAATAATTTTCCCTCAAAAAATTTGAATTATTTTAACAAACTGACTTCTGATGTTATGCTATACTGGACAATACTGTAAGACCACTAAGACCAAAGAAGAGTTAGTAAATCAAACAATTTCATAGGCATAAGAGTAAAAACACTTATGGAGAAAGTAGTGTATTTCATGTTTATAATTTCTGCACCCTATTTCTTAGTTATAAGAATTAGATCATAGTCAACCGTAACAGCCCTATACTTATGTGTGGTTTCATGCAGAAATATGTATTTAAGATAGCTGCGTACATTTGCAAGGTCTCACAGCAGCATCCTTATATAAACTACAATAACTGAAATAAAACTTCTCTCTATTAAATTTAAAAATTAATTTACAATTGAACTCACTCCTAAACATGAATTTAAGAACGTATTTTAACCTTTCTCATCCTCTACATTTTACATCACACTGTAAATTTATGGTAATCGTTGGAGACTAAATGCACAACACACAATTCAAATTGTTGAAAACAATGACATTTAAATAAATCAAAAGAAATGTCTAGTATCACATGTACATCAGAGACAAGTGCAGTTAGATCCTCCCCACTAAAAAAAGATAAATTACATCCAAGTCAAACATGACTGGTCACTTCCTACTGGGAAACAGACTATCTGATAGGAGCAGCTGTTAGAACAGGCTTAACAAAATGCTTTGTTAGAACACAAGTTTAGAAATTCACATCCTTGCACTCCTTGATGTCTCATTAAAAGAGAAACAAGCTGTTTTCCTGTTACTGACTCCATAGGAGAAAAGCAGTGGGAAGCAGATAAGAAGTATAAAGTATTTTCTGTTGAGAAAATGAGGGGACAAAGGTTTCTAACTCAGAGCAATGACAATGACCCTGACTGAACACTCTTGCATGAGTATTTTCAGAGCAGGAAACTAGTATTAGAAAATCATTCTGACACAAAAGAAAGCATGTTCTACATGTTCTTCATGCAGCAGTTTAAAGTAATTGGTTTTCTATGGGTTTTTATGCCGTTAATTTCTGCCTCCAAAGTAATTGGAATTTCTCAGGCCCTGTAAAACAAAATGTTTTGGCTTAGTCTGGAATTGTATAGGCCAGCTAAAATACCAATGCTGATGGGCATCAGGAAATTAGTTCTGCTTGTCTTATCCTCTACAGAAGCACTTGAGGTCTTTTGAAACCTCTTCAATGACCAAATTTCATAAGGCATGTAGGAACTTATTTTGAGATTGCAAGTTTTTCCAAATGTGATTTGATGTACTAGTTTAATTTAAATCAGCACAGGAGTTGACAAGATAAAAGAGTAGTAGAATTAAACCAAACAGTATAGTCCTGTAATTCTACGAAATCAGAATTCATTAAATTCCTACATTTGAATTTCCAAAGGGATACAATAGCATTTCAAAAATAAGTACCTTCACCAGAAAAATAAATCAAAATACAAAACCCCTTGCTTACAGACAGCCTCAACACAAGCACAACAAAATATTAAGTCCTTTACTACTGAAATAATACATGTGGTTTTGAAAATAACCTCATTTCTCCCGACATTCATGAAAGAGAAGAAAATAGTTACTGTTCAGGCATCTTACTACCAATGACAAATCTAGACAAGGCCAAAAAACTACAAAATTCTCCCATCTTAGATAAAAAGGCCACTGTCTACTTAGATCTCATTTCATGGTAAGAGTCTTCTAACTAAAATTCTGCTTTTATTCTTTTCACAGAGAATCATATTAAACAGAATGCACTTATCATAAATAAGAATACTAGTACTTACAATAATGATTATATTACTACAGTGCATCCAGTTGCTATAAAAGGAAGTTGCACTCTACTTTTGTAACTCTATTACACTCTCTCATAGAACAAAGTATCTCTGTTTTTGTTCACCTTTAGTTCTGACATATGATGGAATCGGGAAAAAGGAATACAGTGAATCCTCTCTGTATTGCGACTTCTCCTTCACGCCCATTTGCGAAGCAATTTTTTCGCAGTCCGACTTCCAGGGTCCGCGAGGTGCCCCAGACCACGTATGCGCTGTGCCTCTGCTTGGGTGAGGGGCGGTGCTGGCTCTCCCTGTGGGGCAGGACGGGCCCGCACCCCGGGGAGGGCACGCAGGGAGGGCGCGCAGTTTCTCCGGCTGCGTTTAGCAGCCCGCGGCCAGCCGGCAGCCAGGCCCCAAAGCAGACCCCACCTAGCAGCAGCCCCAGCCCTGCAGCAGCCCCTGTCTCACGGCAGGCAGCCTGTCCCTGCAGCAGGCAGCCCCGAGATACCACGCTGGGACGCCGTGGGCACGCGCATCAGGGTCGGTGTGGGGAAGCCACGGCACGGTGTTTGTGCTGTGGAGCACAGTCGCAGCAGCCCGGAAAAGCCAACAGATTCTCAGGGGGGGTGTTGTCTCCTGAGTTAGAGGGGGCTCAGAANCGTTTAGCAGCCCGCGGCCAGCCGGCAGCCAGGCCCCAAAGCAGACCCCACCTAGCAGCAGCCCCAGCCCTGCAGCAGCCCCTGTCTCACGGCAGGCAGCCTGTCCCTGCAGCAGGCAGCCCCGAGATACCACGCTGGGACGCCGTGGGCACGCGCATCAGGGTCGGTGTGGGGAAGCCACGGCACGGTGTTTGTGCTGTGGAGCACAGTCGCAGCAGCCCGGAAAAGCCAACAGATTCTCAGGGGGGGTGTTGTCTCCTGAGTTAGAGGGGGCTCAGAAACAGTTCCCTTTGCCTCCCCGTGCTCAGCGAGTCCGAGGGGAGAAGTAGAAAAGTGGCCGAAGCCCTGTGGAGTTCCGGGGGGTGGAGCAATGGGCATGGCCTGCATGCATATTAACGACCTGCAGTTCTTTGCGAGATTAATGTTTTGCGATGCCTTTGGTGTGTCCCTTTCCTCGCGATGGAGGAGGTATAATTGTACTATATAAAATATACTATATATATACATATTACATATACAGTGATCCCCCATTACTCATGGGCTATTTGGTCTGGTCTGCCTCACGCGAGTGGTGAAATCCGCAAAGATAGTGAACTACGTAGTTGAGAACGCCACGCCCGTAGCCATGCCCCCTCCCCTATTAAGGTTTGCAGGATGGTCCTAAGTGCGGGGCTTGTTTCAGATGTCTGGCTGTGCCCCGCCGGGGTGAGGGGTGAGCGGTGAGCGGAGGAGTCCCAGTGTCATGGCTTGTCTCCGTGCCACGGCTAGTCCCTGTGCCGTGTCTAGTCCCAGCGGCTCGCAAGCAGCAGGGCCCGCGGCCGATGAGACTGAGGTCGTAGTAGGTTCTGCGCATGTGCCGAGGTCGCACAGCTCGCGGAAAAATCACCCGCAAATACAGAATCTCGCAAATACCGGATTGCGAATATGCGGAGGCTCACTGTATGTATTTACACATCATTTATATATACATATACACACCTTTATATATACAGTTGGGTCTCCTATACCGTGGTACCATGGGTCTTGACCCACCTCTGCGAAGCCCTCCATCCGCACAGAATGGCATCTCATTAATATGTAAACTTGCCCCCCACCCTCACATGGTCCCCCAGCGCTCTGGCGCTGTTTTGGCACTGCTCTGCTGTGTACTGGTGTTTGTGTTGGTGTTTCCCAGCACCCACGGTCACCCCACACCAGGAAAAAACCCTTTTCCGCTCGGCTGGGGACACAGGTGCAGGGGAGCCCTCCACGCCACTGTCCCAGTGTCTCTCTGGGTGGGTAGAACGAACTGGTCTCTCCATACTCAGGGTAGACGTGGTGTCTGGTCTTGGACACCAAGGCCACCCCAAGAAAGACTCAGACACCATGTCTAATCTGAGAGTGTGTAAATCTTTCATAACTGCACAAAGCCGCTTCGCTCCAAGTGGGGGGTGGCTCGCGCTTGAGCAGGGGATGAGGAGGGGGGAGGGGAGGGCGGCGCGTGCTTGAGTGAAGTCAAGCCACGAGGGGAATGGCGCGCGCCTGGTTCAGCTTCGCTGGAGCTGAACCTCCGCGGCTGCCACAGGGCAGGTGCAGCAAGCCATGGCGGTTGATTTGAATATACATAACTGCATAATTTGAATATTCATGCTTGTCAGGTCGTGCACGTGCAGTTGTTCAAAGGGGCCTCCTTAATCACTGAAAAATCACACCGCTAAGATGTGAAGACACAATATGGGGAGTGCGAAGTGGAAGAGGGCTGAGTGTATCCATACACCTTATAAAAGTAATTCAAAACCCCCTTATTAACAGTAACTGCTGACAAAATCAGATCACCTTTTCTTTCCACATGGGAAAGAGAAGTAATCCAAACGATGATACCATGGGCAATAGCAAATCCCTTTTTTTTGGTGTTAAAATAGGAGAGAATTAACTCTGCAAACTCAAATCACTTTTCAAAGTTATTTACATAATAAACAAAGAACATGAGAGCTACTAATACTTTTAAAGGTTAATCTCTAATTTATCATCTAATGTTAAACAAATGAGAATTTTTAAAAAAAGAACAACCAAAAATACCACCAAACAAAAAGCAACAAAAAACAACTTACTTGTATGTGCATTAAAAGCTGTGTTTTCTCCTTGTCCTTACGCTCCATGCATCTCTTCAGTTCTTCTACCTCTGACATTACAGCATTATGATTCAGCTTTGCTTTAAGTTCTAAAATATGTTTCTCCAGATCTTGCTTCTCCTTCTCATATCTTTCAGCTACTGTAAAAGACAGAACAGAGCAACAGACTCAGTAGAAACACTGACTTATGGAAAATTACTTTTATCTCATTTCTCTTCTGGCAATTTTCTTCTTTACTTAAGACTATTCTAGAACTACTGATTTTGACTTAAGTATCTGAGAAATGATTACACATGTATCATACAACTTCTTAACATTTTACTGAATGAGACAGTATTTTTCAGTCAGTTTATAAAGGTTTTCCACTCTTCCCTCCGCACATGCCTACCCCCCACAAAACGAGAAACCCACCTATAACCCCAAGAAAACTGAATAAAGTAAATAAAATAGTGTGGAAAAACAATAGAGAAATTCTGATGTAAATGAAATTTGGCCATAAGCTTCTAGGCTAAGATTTTATCCAACCAGAGTAATAACTCCTGATACACAAGTCACATTAGCTGTGAATTTTATTTCTGAATCCTACAACTACAATGAAAGTTTCTGTTAAAGTAAGCTATACATTCCTTCAACCAGAAATTCAAAGGTCTTTAATCATAAACAACTACTAGAGGCATAAAAAAAAAGATAAATTTCCATTTGTCTTCTTCCCACTTACCTTTGAAGAAACAGAAATAACATGGCAAGGTGAAACAGTTGCAAAAATTACATAAATATATGCACATACCTTAATAGCTCCAGTACATTTTTATTTTCTTCATATTTTTACAACCATCTTGATTTATTATAATTAATGGGAAAATTAAAATGAGCACTCATTAACAAGAATGGCATATTGTTTTAAGTAAATTAAGTTCTAAGCAGATACATGAACATGACTGGAGAAAACCTATTGACATTAATGCCTCGCTACTTCATGGCTTCAATATATAGCAGGGTTTTTTCCCGCAGCTTTACCATATTTACCACTACTTCGTGGATATCGCTTATCGCAGCATCTTTCTGGACCCAACCCTCCGCAAAATTCGAGGGATTACTGTATTATTTTGTGTTATTTTTCAGAAACTAAGCCACATAAAAAATCTAGCCAATTTCCAGTCCTTTATATACAATTTGTAAAACAGGGAGTCATAGTCATGTTTTAACAATCAAGATAATTCAGTAGCTGAAGTATGAAAATATAATAGTAAGTCATTAGCCAAACCAATTAAACATTCACTGGACTGGGACTCACTACTCCTGTATTACCTTGAGTACTACATTTCTATGTCAATAAGGAGAAAGATAAAGACTTTCTCTAATGCCTTTTCGATTGTGTTTGAAAAGTTTAAACACAAATAGATAACTAACAATTAAGTGAAGACATTGATAAAGTGGTAATTTAATATGCAATTATATCCTGAAATTGTTTAAAGTATTTTTCTTCTAAATAAAATTATTCCAACTACAAAGCACTAACATACTGCAAACAGAAGCACTGACTGCATCATGGCATTTCACAGAATCACGGAATATTCTGAGTTAGGAGTTGGATTCAATGATCCTTGTGGGTCCCCTCCAAGTGAATGCCCACACAGGGATCAAACCCACAACCCTGATGACATGAACAACATGTTTTATCCATCTGAGGTAATCTCAGGGACATGTAATCATAATTATAGGTTTTTTAATTCTTGTATAACCTAACCCCCTGTCCCATCATCACATTATCTAGATCATGACAATGAGTTCCTCATCCAGTCTTTTCTTAAACACCTCCAAGGTGTTTTTCTTCTCCAGGCTGAACAACCCCAGTTCCAGAACTAGACACAGCAGTGTGCCCAGGTGGCTAAAAGGGTCAATGGCATCCTGGCCGGTATTAGGAACAGTGTGGTCAGTTGGACTAGGGATGTTATTCCTCCCCTGTACTCGGCGCTGGTCAGACCATATCGTGAGTACTGTGTCCAGTTCTGCTCTTCCCAGTTTAAGAAGGATGTTGAGCTGCTTGAAAGGGTCCAGTGAAGGTTAACAAGGATGGTGAAAGGACTGGAGAACAAGCCCTCTGGGGAGCGACTGCAGGAGCTGGAGTTGTTCAGCCTGGAGAAGAGGAGGCTCAGAGGTGACCTGATTGCTGTTTACAACTACCTGAAGGGAGGTTGCAGTCAGGCGGATGTAAATCTCTTCTCCCAAGCTGACAGCACCAGAACAAGAGGATATGGCCTTAAGTTGCACCAGGGGAGGTTCAGACTGGATGTTAGGAAGAGCTTTTTCACAGAAAGTGATCTCTCAGTGGAATGGTCCACCCAGGGAGGTGGTGGAGTCCCCGTCCCTGGAAGTGTTTTAA
This sequence comes from Pitta sordida, assembly GCA_013390025.1. Lineage (NCBI taxonomy): Eukaryota > Metazoa > Chordata > Aves > Passeriformes > Pittidae > Pitta > Pitta sordida. Next base: position 19,200 of record WEKX01017881.1, read on the forward strand.
GAAAAGACTGGATGAGGAACTCAGTGACATGGTCTAGATGGTGGGAGGTTTGGATGGGTGGAGTGTGGTGTCCGTGGCTCCAGGGTTGTGGGTTTGATCCCTGGGTGGGCACTCACTTGGGTGTTGGATTAGATGATCCTTGTGGGTCCCTTCCAACTCAGAAAAACCTGTGAACAGTACTCAAGATGTGGTCTGACCAGTGTCGAGTATAGGGGAAGGATAACTTCCCTAGTGCTACTGACCACTATTCCTGATACAGGCCAGGATGTCATTGGCCTTCTTAGTCACCTGGGCAGTGTTGGCTCATATTAAGTTTTCTGTCAACCATTACTCCCAAATTCCTCCCCACTTCACCACTCTCCAGTCACTCATCCCCCAGCTGATGGCGACGCATAAGGTTGTTTAGTGTCATGGCCTATTGGACAAGGTGGTGTTTGGTCAAAGATTGAACCTGATGATCTTAGAGGTCTTCTGCAACCTAGATGATTCTGTTATACAGTAAAATTCTCTTACCTACTCAGGAACATGTTGCTCTTTAGAAATTCTACCAGAAAGTTCTCGGCCTTATTAACCACCTAGTAAATGATTCCTGCTATGATTTTCAAGATGGCAGAATTTAAACTGCAAATGGACTGAAATGCAAGGTTTCTGAAAAATTATTACTTAAAATATAATCATTATTTTAAAATAATACAAATGTCTTTCTTTTGTAAAAACACTACCCAGTTTGCTGAAATTTTCATCTGTTTTACCCACACAAATCAAGATACTTTACCCTAAATTAACTGTCATTGCTATTAAGTGTTGTTAATATTCTGGCATCAATTCTTATTAACTTAAATCTGAGGAATTAAGTGGTTGCTTTTGTTGAAATAATAGAACAATCAGACTGCAACTGTAAGACAAAGTTCCTGTCCAAGCTTACTAACTAATTTGCAGGCCTGTAGTGCAAAATACGATTCGTACCCGCTCTAACTCTCCTGTCATCATCTTGTACATCCTGGTAGCTCTGGCGATGCATAGCAGTTTGTGAAATTTGATGTTGCAATTCTACACGGTCTTCTTCTGCTCTCAGAAGCTGGGAACGAAGATCTTCAATCTAAAATGTACATACAAGTATTAAATATTTACTAAAAAACAGAATGATGGAGTAAATACCATACTTTTATTGAGCTCTATAAAAAAATACTACTACATACAACTAATACATACAAATAAATCTTGAGAGTACTGCAGACTGTAAACAAAAAGATAAACTACTTCTTAATTACAGGCCTCAAATTGATTATTCAAAAGTAAAGGAAACATTTTAATTTATGTTTACCATAGTTGTGCATTAATTCCTCTAGATCAAACAAAATGCTACCATATTATATGTTGAAATTGTCTTTTTACCTAGCTAGTGAAAATATCTATTCAATTCTAATAAACAATATATTTTATTTAAATTGTGCTCCTTAAAAATACAATGTATTTATTCTTAAGAAGCATTGAGGCTTTTTATATTTTTCCTTTCTATCATACAAAGTATAGCACTTATAAAGATGACATCATATACTGGAAAAAAAGGAAAATAGGACATGCTAAAATTGACAAAAAATACCTCTAATTTCTATTACCCTATATTCGATGAAGAGTGAGTTAAATTCAAAACAGTATTACAACCAACGCAAGCTAGATACACAAGTCACACAACTAATGGTAAATAAGTATGCCAATTGCCCCCTCTCTTTTTATTTCAGTCTTTTTATCCAGCCCTTCTGAAAGTAGGATCAGAAATTTTTAGGAACTTTTCTAAAGCTATAATCCATGTTCCTACAAATTCTAAGTTTAATCATATCTGCATCAGGAGCTACTGCTTAGAGCACATTTTAGATGTTTTTACAGGTATTTGTTTATACATTTTTATTGCACGCTACAATACGGCAAAAACTTTCCATAACAATAATTACTAATATAGAAGTGGTTCAGAAGCATACTGTGAAAGGAGGTTAGAAATGTATTTGCGTATTGAAGACATACCACTACTACCACTACTATAAGTATTATATATGAACCTATATACATAAAAATTTGGAAAGCAGAATAATTGTAACAAGAGCTTAGCCACATATTTCAGACATCTAAACCTGTCTTTCCGTACCTCCTCTTTTTCCTTCACAAAACAATGTTAGCAGAGTATGAAACAGGAAGATTAGGCAAGAAGACTCAGACACAACCTAATATGAAAACTTTAGGGTTTTTACCACACCAAAGCAGTTACCTGATGCAAAAGAACTTCTCTACTGCCTTCAGATTCATTCAACTTTTTCCGGGACTCCTCCAATTCCTGCTCAAGCTTTCATTTCAGAGCATGATGAAGAGATAACAGCAATGTATGTATCATAAAGGTGTATTTTAGCTATTTAATTCTGACACAAATTAATCTATATAAGCATCTATTTAAAATGAGGCATAATACACACAGTATTTTTATTTGTCAAAAATCTTAAAGCAAGCCTTCATTTCTTCAAAATCCCTCCTATATTTACTTAAATTACATAGAAAATTCAACTTGCAATCTACAATTTTTGCACAATATTCTGTACCACATGAAGGTATAAAGTCATTTGAATTATCCAAAACAAAAAAGCACAGAACCAAACTTTTACTGGCTTAAAAGTAAAAAAAGAAAAAAAAAAGAAGATAAATTTTTTTAAAGTTTCAAAAACATTTTCTTAAAATAAAATTAACAATGACTTAGTATTTGAAGTCACCTTTGTTACATAGTTTATTCATGGAAGTATTAAAGATAACATATATATTGGAAGAACTGGTAATTGGTAAAATCTATATTTTTCTGTGTTGTACAAGATGATGCATTTGAATTATTCTGGAAACAACGTGACTGAAAAATTCTAGTGTCCTGAATTACATAACCTTAGCAATTTTAGTTTTCCTAAAACCATCTTGTTAAAAATGTAATAATCAGAAGTAGTCAACAAACTGAGGACGATTTAGGAAAAAAAAAAAAAAAAACAAAGCAAAAACTACAAAATATTTACTGACTTCTACCATAAATAGTTCAAAGAACCAAATGGAAATAAATAGATTTTAACAGCAGAAATTGTTCTTGTTGAGATACTAATCTCAAAGAGGATGTTGAGAGGCTGGCAAATGGGCAAAGTAAACAGGACCAGCACTAAGGGAATAAAGAGAGGAACATAACATAAAACACGACAAAGATTTAGCATAATGGAGTGTTACTTTTAAAGTATTGACAAAAAGGCTAAACTTGATGCAAGAAAAAAAGGTAGAAAAAGTGCAATATGTATAGCCCCAGCATCCTGCTAGAACAGAAATACAAGAAACCTTGTTTTCTGTGATCAGGAAGAGAGCAATATGGCAACAGTTCAGTAGGAGTAATTAATAACTACGATGCAAAATAACCAGCATGAGTTAGTTGCAGAGATGAAAAAAAGCTGCACCTTTGAACTGCTAAAATTAAGCAACAGCAGACTATGTATAAGAGAAAAATTAGAGAAAGAAATTAAGAATAATCCCCAAGTTATAAATCTGTCTGCCCAGCAGGATGAAAGAATCATTAGAAAGAACACTCTACAACTAAAGAGTTTTGATGGAGAGACACAAGTTCAGCATAACTATATTCACAGTGCCTCCAATGCAGAGAAAAAAATAAACCTCGTATTCTTAAAGAGTAAAGAAAGTTTTGTCCTGCTGCTTTCTCTGAAAAAGGAAGCATATACTGTAACATATGACACCACACATGCAATTCAAACAACAACAAAAAAGGAAAAAATTAGGTCTTACTTGGTTCTTTTCACTTTCAAATTTCACAAGTTTGTTTTTCATGAATTCTTCTGTTTCATCTGCTTTAGCATCTTGCTTCCTTAAAGCCTTTAGAGAAGAATATCTTGTAAACTTCACTATAGAAGTTACAGAAGCTGTCTTTCTAAGGCTGTTAAAATTAAAGAATCTGCTGATACATTTAAGAAAGATCTAGACAAATGCATTCAGTCTGTGTCTAATATTTCCATATAGAATCCATGTATATTGTTATGAAAAAATAAATACAAGTCCACACATACATAAACACACCCATGCAGAGAGCAGAGACAAATGCAAAGTCTGAACCAGCATTAACATCCTTCCTATGTATAGAATTCCTGATGCTTAAGGTTGACCTCAAACACCTTGAGATGAAGGTCTACAACAAGCCTCCAGAGACTTCCCTACATATTCGCTGTGCACATATCAGAGAAAGAGGATATATTCTCTATACAAAGTGTGCATGTTACGAAATGCAATGACACAAAGCACTGTAGTAAAGAAAATACTACCACAAGGTTCTGTTGGAACTGGGAAAAAAAAAAAGGAAAAAGGTTTTTTTATCTATATCTAGACAAATGCTTAGAACCACATTACTATGACTGAATCAATTGAAACTTCCCTGATCAAAAGTTACTGACACTGATGTGCCCTACTTTGACTACAACAAAAAACAAAACAAAAGAAATCCATGGGTGCTTTTCCTGCATTCTCTCAGACTAAGACATATAAAAGCACATATGTAGATTTTCTAAAGCATCTTACAAAAGTAATATTGCCTTGAATATCAATTTCAAAATCTTTTTCTGCTGTAAACCAACATTATTTGCAGGACACAGACAATCACTGGCAAAGGAAGATTTAGATATGACAGACATTAGTGACACATAGAATTTGCAACATAAACCACCAAAGTTTGGATACCTCAAGTCATAACAATGCCATTGGCTCATTTTAAATATCACTTAGAATGATCAGCTGAGAGAGATCAGTAGCCATATACTGAATTTGAGCAACCGTTAATAAATTACAGTTTCTATCTGCACATGACCAAGCATCTTTCACACAAATCAATTAGAGACTGTAACATAAATCTTTTACTTTCGTCTCATATCCTGAAGCATAAGTACATCTATTCCTTTCACAATTTCTTGCTATAACTACAACAGAACAAAACCACATAGCCTGTCCAGAAAGAAATGTCTTTCCCTGTTTGTTCCTCCCTTCTTGCCTCTATAAATAGTGCAATTTCATTCAGTTTTTGAATATTTTCTCTCCACTGTTATACTGGAGAACAATTTCACTGTAGGAAAACAGAATGAAAGATATTAATCAACTTAAGTGAAGCTAAGCATCTAGTTTTAGAAGTTTTGCTGTTAAAGCTAACTTTTCGGAAAAAATACATGGATTTATATACTTATCTCACTCTTAGATCTTCACCACAGGAAACATAAGGGTCTCAGCAGAGTTTGGATTACTCTCCTGCTTGAATAGCTTACATTAAAAACTGAGACACTGGAAGATATTAATCATAATTATGCCAATGAAAATATTATGCTACACAGAGTTATACTTTCAGTCATACTGATTCCTGATCAGATACCAGAAGACTGTAACATATTTAAGATATTTCCCTAAGTATTAAATCTATCGTTCTAGTCAACTACAAAACTCAACACTGCACATTCTACTCAAAAAGCCTCTCAGAAGAAGTCCTAAGAAGCTACATGAACTAAGTCGAAGATCATCTCTTCAGCTAATGCCATTATTGCACAAGTTGGATGGTTTTTGGGTTGAGGTTTTTCTTAATGTTTCTTCTCATTTGTTTGGGTCATTTGTTTTGCGTTTGTCTTCTTTATTTTTGCAACTAGAAGTACCACTTAAAAACAGCCTACTTGGAATTATGATGTGTAGTACAGTCGGGTCTCCTATATCGCAGACCTGCGATCTTAATCGGAGTCTGAGAAGCCGTACTTCCGCATTGAACGGCGGCCACGCCGCTGCCGCCAGTGCCACCGCTGCTGCTGCCCGCGCCACTGCTGCTGCTGCCACCGCCACCACAGTGGCGGCAGGTCGTGCATGCATTGTTGCAAAAACAGATCTCGTTCATCGCTAAAAAATTATGTCACTAAGATCTGAAGCCACAATGGGGGGCTGCAAAGTGCAAGAGGGCTGACTGTACCTCCAACTGACCTTCACTTTTACCAGCAAAATTAGAAGCTCTGTTATATACATTCAACTTTATGCCAACCATATCTTGGCACTAAATTAATAATTAACATATGTCTTGGTTTAAGACAAGTAGAGGGTTATTTACCACTCCTTGGACGAGAGATCGTTAGATGTAACAAGATTTATTAAAAGAAAGGGAGTATAAATGAAAACAATGCATGTAGAAGTGTGATATTAACAACACGGTATTAAAATTAGAATCCCCCAACATGTGTCGGGCCCCACTCCCGATGCAACAGGATCCCTCACATTCCAACCCTCACCAAAACACCAATACCCAATAGAATCCCAACAACAACAAAAAAAAGATAAAAACTGTAGCGATGTGCCCCGGCTATCGTCAGGGAAACAGGTGTCAGCATGGGGTACTGGATGATAATGATGTTCCACAGATTAGCAGCAGCAGGTCGGACGCAGAGATCTGGAGGGAAGAGAGAGCAAGTCTCTCTGCGCCGTAACTTTTAAAAGCCTCCACACTCCCTCTCCCCATCATTTCATCACCGTCCAATGGGGTAGTGCCCTAAGCTGCCGATCTTGTCTGTCTTCCACTAACTCTGGAAAAGCCAGTGGTCCACGTCATCATCACGGCAGCCTCCAGCCACCTTCACATGGCTAACTGCGGGCTTGGGCAGGGAGACAGGTGCGCCGCCACAGTGCGCCACACTGCCGTGGCAGCTCCAGGACCTGTCCATCCCACTGGCTGTGTATGCTAAGGCACAAGGTGCAGAGTGTTGGCCTGGCACCAGAGAGGGGCTGGCACCATGGGAGCCCTCCAATGAAAGAAAACAGCTGTCTGCGCTTACACCCTGGAAGAAAACGGAAAAATTCAAAAAGAAGCCAGGTACATATGTATTAACCCATGACAATGTAATACCAAAAATGTATGTTTTCATGTGCAGATTTGGCTAGAGTTGTCAGCATCCTAAGAAAAATATTAAAATTGGACTGGAATTAGAAATACAGTCAGCCTTCTTGCACTTCGCGCCCCCCATATTGTGGCTTCAGATCTTAGCAGCATGATTTTTTAGTGATGAAGGAGCTAAAAGTGATTTTAGTGATGAAGGAGCTGCCGCCATGCAGTTATGAAACTGTGTCCCTGGCCAAGCCGAAAAGGGGCTTTTCCCAGCATGGGGTGGCTGCAGGTGCCGTGAAGGGCCAACACAAACACTGATACACAGCAACACAGTGCCGAAACAGTGCCGGGGCTGCGTGAGGGTGCGGGGCAAATTTGCATATTAATGAACTGTTATTCAACACGGAAGTAGTAGGGCTTTGTGGAACCTGATTAATACCGCGGGCCCACGATATTGAAGACCAGATTGTACCAGTAAAATTTTCAAAGATTTTCCTGTTGAAGAAAAAATGTATGACTCTGCATCCTAATTCCCACAAGAAACCACAGAAATACATATGCCATTTCAACTTATCAGGATCACTGACTGATAGGCTATTAAATAGCAATGATTTTCAATAAAAATGCAGTCTTTCCTATAATTGATACTGCATATAGAATGTTCATTTTTATTTTCTGTATATTGTAGAAATAGCCCATAGTCATTTAATTTTAAGGAAAAAACTAGCTCACATACATATATATATATATATGTATATATAGTCGACCCTCTTTTATCACGGTACTGCCAGTCTGGTCTCCCCCAAAGCAAAGCCCTCCATCCACATATATAGGCAGCTCATTAATATGCAGATCTTCCCCACCCCCTCACACTGCTCCCCTCAGCCCTGGCACGCTCCAGCGCTGTTTCGGCACCACACTGCTGTGTGTCGGTGCTTGTGTTGGTGTTTCCCAGCCCCTGCAGCCACCCCGCTCCAGGAAAAAAACCCTTTTCCACTTGGCTGGAGACGCTGGTGTGGGAAGCTCCCTGTGCTGCTGCCCCAGTGTCTATCTGAGTGGGTAGACTGGGTCTCGCCATACTCAGGGTAGACGTGGTGTCTGGTCTTGGACACCACATCTACCCTGAGAGTTTGTAAATCTTACATAACTGTGTAAATCACTACCTGCACATCTCCGAGACCCCACAAGTGCATATTTAAACACAGCTTTCGCTGCCCCAGGACTATCTCCAGGCCCCCCATGGGCCAGGTCCCCCACTCAAGCGGAAGAGGGCCAGCAGCGGCTGGGCCTGGCCAGGTCCTGGCAACAGCCCATCACCATGGGAACAGCTCTGGCACAGTCAGTGGCCAAGTAGGCACTCTGAGGGTCCCACTTAAAACATATAGGATGAGCCTGTGCCCAGCTCAGCAGTCAACAGGGAATGCAAGCCTAACTTTCCAGCATGAAGCCAGCACTATGCCTGTGAAGGGTCACATTGCATCATCTCTCCTGCAAGTGGGGAGGGAACGAGCTGCGACAATACCTGGACAGCCCCAGGTGCCCACCACTGCCTGTTTCCATGGAAACAATGCAATGCCGTGGCCACCCCATGGGAGACCAACCCAGTCGTCCCACTATCGGGACTGGGGAGACAAGCCCCAGGCTGCGGTCAGCAAGAGTGGGTGGCCTCACTGTCAAAAGAAATACCTCCGGTATCCATCCCTCACTCCACCACCCCCCTGCCCCCAGCTCCTGGGACAGATGGTGCTGTAGTGAGTAGTACAAACAATGTGTAGTAGATCATGCAGCACTGGAGCTCTGGTAGCTGATTTGGCTCTCAGCAGTGCAAGAGTACCGCTGCTGGCTCAAATCTAGGATTCAAACTACAATCAAAACATAAACCGTCAGGTGCAGGTGGCATAGCACAGAGACAAACAGCAAGAATCAACAATGCACACAGATCAAGTTTATGTTTGTCTAAAAAGATCCCAGATGAAGATGTGTATACAAAAAAAAGAATTTTCAATAACATTTTTGACCATCAGTTTACCCCACTCTCCATCTACCAGCTTCTTGCACTTCATGGTATTTGCAGTGGGAGGCAAACAGAATCTAAGTAGAGAGCTGCACAAAGAAAAGTTTAAAAATGCTTCCTGGCCTACCCAGGAAGCTTAAGACTAGATTAAGACTAACTATAGTTTGCCTTTCACAGCCCGTGGGTTCAAAATATTCTATAAAGATGATTCTGTTCACCTAAAGCATGCAAAGCATGAACACATGGACACAGTTCACCAAAATCCAGGAAGCCAGGCAAAGGATTTTGTAAAGCTGTCCAGGACACCCAAAGCATAAAAGAGCTCTTTAAAGCTCATTTCGAAGAATACTTGATCTTGTTTTAGAAAAGAGATGCATAAATGTACACAAATAACAAGAGGTGATGGTATCTAAGTTAAAAAAAAAAAGCACCGAGGGATCTCAGAATAGTTTCAGTTTACACGATAAATGTATGTCAGTAGCACTGGTAAAATGAGGATATTTGTTCTCCTTTCTAATAAGAAACACATTTGTAGCAGGAATATATAATTAAAGATGTAAGATTTGCATTAATTTTTTGTTAATTGTATTTTCTAATCTGCAGTAATTGCTATTTAAATGCACCAATACACGCTAAGTTAAAGGATACATAAAAATATAGAGAAATTAATTTTTATCCACCTACACATAGCACAGACAGACTACAAATTGAAAAGAAAAATGAATATTTAGAAGTTAAATATGCAAAATGTTATTTGTCAAGCTTTCTTTATGGTCAGTATACAACTGGATATCATCCTGGTTAATAATCAAAGGTTATAATAATGCTACAATACAAATAAGAAGTTTGCACATTATACAAAAGACTGACAGAAAGACAGACAAGAGATAGACCAAAACAAATGTACTATCATGCTGAGTTAGACACAGAAAATATATAATTTAATAATTACAATTTAGGAAGATGATTCTTTTAAGATGGTAAAACACTGACAAGTAGTGGTCAGTTATGGGCACTGCACTTTCCTTAAAAATTATGACATTTACACCTCACAAAGACTTCACAAGATTTTGTAATTAAAACAACTACTGGTCACATCCATAAGTCAAGTTTAATTTTGTTTAGTTTGGAATATACTCAGCACTGGTCAGACCACATCTTGAGTACTATGTCCAGTTCTGGGCTCCTCAAATTAAGAAAGATGTTGAATTGCTTGACAGGGTCCAGAGAAGGGTGACAAGGATGGTGAAAGGACTGGAGAACAAGCCCTCTGGGGAGCAACTGCAGAAGCTGGGGCTGTTCAGCCTGGAGAAGAGGAGGCTCAGAGGTGACCTGGTGACCTGGTTACAACTACCTGAAGGGAAGTTGCAGTCAGGTGGATGTAAATCTCTTCTCTCAGGCTGCCAGCACCAGAATAAGAGGACATGGTCTTAAGCTACGCCAGGGGAGGATTAGACTGGATGTTAGGAAGAGCTTCTTCACAGAGAGAGTGATCTCTCAGTGGAATGGTCTGCCCAGGGAGGTGATGGAGTTGCCATCCCTGGAGGTGTTTAAGAAAAAAATGGATTAGGAACTCAGTGACACAGTCTAGACAACTGGAGGCTCAGATGGATGGAGTGCGGTGCCCATGGCTCCAGGGTTGTGGGTTCAATCCCTGTGTGGGCGTTTGCTTGGGAGTTGGGCTAGATGATCCTTGTGGGTCCCTTCCAACTCAGAATATGCTGTGATCCTGTGAATATGTAACAGCCAAACTAATGAAAAAATTCTATCATTAAATAGCCACAAACACTTTAAATAATTTCTCTGTAAATCATTCAGGCCATATTAAACAACAGGATTTCGAAACCCAGTCCAAACACTACACTCCTTTCCAGTAATGTTATTTGGGAAGAATCTTTGAGAAATAAAAGAAAACACAAATAGACTTCAATAGAACATGACGTCCATGCAATGATGACCACAAGACTGAGGTCGCTGACAGAACTGAGACCATCGAACTCACAATTCAAACTACAAAGGACAAGAAACAGAATAACAAAGTAACAAGCCCTTAAAATTATGCAGAAACATGTTTCATCCAAATAACAATTGTGACAAAATATTTATTTTATTCTCACTAGGTTATGCAAAAATATATAATGCAATTCAAGTACATTCATCCTAAAATACAGCAACTTAAGCTCTATTTTAGAAAGGGGTTCCCCAGGAAAAATATCTTACAAAAATATGTACAGAATAAAATTGTAGGGGAAAAAATTAAATCATCTTAATTAACCACTGGATACCTTAGGGGAATAAAAGGTCTGGGATATAAGTATTTTATATTCATTTTCCATGAAATTCAGAAGATGTGCAACTAAGAAAAAAGGTACCCAGCCTGAAGGCTAATGACCACATAGACCATGATCATTCATATGATCTATGAAATATTTTATGAAAATTCTTTGAACTGCATTTGAACTCATTCACTTGAGGCCAAAATCTCCTCCTAAGGAAACCATGGCAGCATCCATGTATCCTTAGGGATACAAAGGTTAAAAAAGGTTGTTCTAATCTGCAGATAAGACTACAAAATAACATCAATTCATGTCATTAAACAATCTTCTACCACACTGAAGACACAACTGAATAATCTAGAAATGGGCATGGGCATATTACAGAGCAAAGGAAACTGAAATTAAGCACTCTAGTTTTTTTTCACCCACTGGAACATCAATTAGGGGAAAAATAAAATAATAAGTCTTTCTGAAATTTTTTAATTTGTCTCAAATTTTATTTTATATAATAAACATTTCTATTTGTCTTTTCAACAATACTTTATATTTCATGAGATACTGTTAAATGAAACTCAAAAGCAATAAAAGGCTGTCTGGTCACTACAGTGAATTTGCCTGCTTGTTGAAATAAATTAAAAATAAACTGTTTAATGCAAGCAAAGTTTACATTTTAGAAAACAAAATGCTTTAATTGAGAAAATCCAGCTCATGACTTGCTTTTGTTTGCTTGGGGTTTCTGGAAGGGCATGGGGGGAGGTTCTTAGAACATTTGTGGCAGTTCCCAAAAACGTCTAAACATAGTGAAGACAGTATAATGAAGAACTGAGACTGTACTTGGCATCATCTAGTCATCAAAACAATCTGAGTTGGATGCATAGGGTTTAAAAATGTGCCAAAGATATGAGCACTTCTGGCAGTTTGACAGTTACAGGCTCACAAATGCAACACATTCCTAATCAAATCCTAAATACACAGGAAGTTTCCATTTGCATACCTCTTGCAATTGAAGAGACATATGTCCCAATTGGTCCTGGCGCCTTTCTACAAGCTGTCTTTCAGCACGCATTTCTTGTTCTAGCTCCTGAAGTCTCCTCTCTACCCGTTCTGACACCTTCAAAAGGAAAAAATACTCTGCTGTAAGAAATTAGTGTGCCTTTTACTACATGAGAAAATAACAACGACAAAAAGCTAAACAGAGTATGGGGCAAAAAGGAAAAAAGAACACATTTTGCATTGTATTTTAAAAGATTTAGAACAGTAGAGAAAATAACTAGTTATAGCAGTGAGTACTCCAGAAGTACTGAAGCAGGCAACCAAACTATGTATTACCTTGCTAGCAACATCCTCCTTTAGATGCATATTTTTCTCTACAGTGGTGGTTCTACTAAAGTGGTAAATATCTCAATATCAAGCTTGGTGCAGCCTAACATGAAGCAGCAATACAAAAATCTTAGCTTCTCTGTCACAACCTCATTAGCCTCTGGAGGGATATTTCTTTCTCATCTCTAGTCTGCAAAACAGACCAATGTTTGCCTCTTTCATGCTCCAGTATCTGTGAGTGAAAAGTATTAAACAAGAGCTAAGTACATGAGAATGACTGTAACACCACCAAACAATTACACCACTTTAAGCTTTTTTTCCCAGTGTTTTGTGACTCCATGTACAAACTAATGCAAAAAAGAGTAGTTATTTCTTAAAGCAATTTGGATTATGAACAACAGCTCAGTTTTAAACTACAATACCACAATTACTTCATTTTTGCAATTCAAGTTGCTAGCAGATAGCACCCTCTTGAGGCAGCAATTTAAATTAATTTTGTTTAACAGGAAAAAATATTTATGTACCATTTCCTCACTACCTTAAAACTAATTGCTTTAAACAACTACTAGCAAACAATATGCATATCTGTTACCAAAAGGTATTTAAATAAAAAAAGACATAAAACACCATTCAACTACTAGTTTCTATTGTACGTGGAGGGGAACAAGTTCTCATCTTGCTCTGTTAAGCATAATTCTGTTAGCACTGGGCACATGCACAGATAGAAAATTTTAACATGAGCAACACAGTTGTGTAGCAACAGAAACAATTAAGGTTACACTTATATTCTGGGCTTCACAACCTTTACAGAATGAAACAGTCTTTTTCTTTATAACAGAATATATCCTTTGGAAAACATTTCTTGTCTGTACAGTTAGATGAATGGTCAGCTTATAGTTTGGAGTCTTGTATTTTTCCTAAAGACATCAGGAGATGCACAAGAAATGTACTGTGTCAAACCATGCTCTTTCATGTATGTTATGAAAGCTCAGCAGGCATAAGCCAGAATAATTGCTAAAAATAATGTAGAAAAAATAAGGCCACATTAGGATGTCTGTTTTGACAACTACTACTACAAATTCACAATACTAAGAACTACTTCTAAAAATTCACAAAATACTCCAACAAACAGAAACAACAATATTAGGCAGCAGGAATAGAAAATAACATTGTCATTAAATTTGTTATATCTTTGCTGAAAACCAGGATATATGCAGTCATCCTTTTCCCCATATATGTCTAAAACAAAGAAATTAAACAGTAATGCTTTTACATTTAAAAAAAAATTTACTATATGTTTCTGAGGGCAAAAGCTTTTTCAGCTCTCTCATGCATCTTTTTCAATTGAAGTTAAAGGCAAGTAAGAATGAAAGATATTGAGAAAGAAAATGTATGTTTGACTTCAAAAGTAACATCACCCTCAAATATGACATTCAAAAGGAGAATTCAATACCTTCCTCACTGTCATAGGTCTAGCTCACAGCATGCACAGCAGATGACATTACACAAAGCAGGACTAGACAAGCTTTAGATTCCAGATTTACAGACACAGTAGTCTTTAACAGAAAAAACTCAAACCCCACAAATCAAAACAAACCAGCAAACACTTTGATGCTGCTTATAACTCATTAGGAAAAAAATTCCTTCTATCAAGAAACTATAGATAGTATACCTAGAACAAAGTTAGCTCATATTCTCTGTGCATAGAGCACAGAAATAAAAGGTTGGAAGAGACCTCAAAGGCTAGCAAACTTGCTGCCTGGTTAAACACATTTATAACTATATCATTTTTCTGTAAGTCTACATAACCTGTTGGAAAAGAATTAATAGAAAATTGTACAGCCTTGATTCTATTGTCTCTAAAATGACCTGTTTTTCTTAAAGTATAATCTTAGTCTTCTTTGTTGAATTTTACCACAGTAATCCTTCGCCTCTTCACGTACCACCTCCACAGCTTCACAGTATTCTTTCCAGCAAAGACGCTATAGTTTTCCCTCGATTCCTCACGGTGTTCTTCTGTGTGCGCATGTGCGGAGTGCCTCAGCCATGCCAGGCGTGCCCCACAGCATGCCCCGCATACCCGCGGACTGGTATGATGTGGCACCTCTCACTTGCCTAGGGACTGCGCAGAGTTTGCTCCCTTTTGAGCGTTGCAGAGGGCACATGGCAGGGAAGGTTTATACAGAAACACCTCAGTTATTCATGCTGTCATATCATGTCCTCAGTTTTCTGCAGAAATTTTTCCTGCAGTCCTTACTCAGTTATTCACCGTGCGCTATATAACTCCGTGGGACAGCACGGTCCCCGGCTGCCATGGTATGCAGCCCTGGCTGGCCCTGCCAGGAGTCAGGAAGTCTTTAACTGTAACACAGGGACCCACGTGGGGCCCTGTTCTGGCTGTTCCAGCTACGGCAGCCAGCCTGGACTTACTAGCGCATATACGCATATTCATAGGCTCAGACAAAGCACTCCTGCCAGTGCTAGCTGCTCCAGTTAAAGAGAAAAAACCTGACTCCCACACTCCTCACTGCTGTAAGGAGCCTGGGATTGCAGTGTTCCAAAGTTGACATATTTCTGGCAATAATTTGCCACATTAATGTCCGACCCATATTTGTGGATTAAAGGTTTCACAGGACCCATGGGAAACCTGTAATCCACGAATATCACAGAATCACAGAATCACAGAATCAGTAATGTTGGAAAGGACCTTAGAGATCATCGAGTCCAACCTATCACCTATTACCTAACCTAGCCAAACCTGTTACCTAACCTGTTGCCATCTGTTGGAGGCAACACTGTAACACGTTGTCAATGGCAGCTTATAGCTGTTTGCCCTGGGGCCATGCTAGGACCCTATCAGCCAGTGGTGCTGTGGCCATGGCCACACCCGGGGTCCCAGACCCCTGCACCACAGCCACAAGGGCCTGTCACTGCGGCCCATTGGCACTGCGCCACTGTGGCCCTTCATGCTGTCACTGTCACCATGGTGAAAGCCAGGGACTCTCACAGCAGCAGCGGCATAGCCACAGGGAATCCTGAATATTCCCCAGAACTCCCTGGGCAGGGAGGGGCAGAAGAGATACCCTTCGCTGCCCTGTCCAGTCACATGGTGCAGGGAGGTTCCAGGAACTCCCCCCAGCACTCCAGGGCTGAGCGGGATGGGGCAGTGGGTGTGGCTTATTTGCATATGTATGATCCACTGCTCTTCACAGAATCCAGCTTCTGGGGCACTCCTGTGGTCCCAAACCTCCACGAAATTCAAGGGATTACTGTATTTAGACTTATTCCTATAAGCCACATCCAAGACTGGATTCTGGCTTTCCATTTTGTTTCTCAATATACCTGAAGTTCATCAGTAAATATAACACAAACTTTACACCCTCATGCCTGGTCATTAACTTGCTGGCATGTATCATTGTTAAAGCACGAACCTACTTTCTTGGCACGCTGTGTCAGAGTTTCCCCTTCCTCTGCAGGGATCAGACCAATTGCTTTGGTCTCCCCGAGAAATACCATGGAAGACAGTGTCAAAAGCCTTCCTGAAGTCCAGAGTAGAAAATATCCACTGTTCTCCCTTCATCCATTGTCCCATTGTAGAAGGCAGTCAGGTTTGTTATGCAGGATTTCCTTTTGGTGAATCCATGTTGACTACACTGAACCCATTCTCATCTTCCATGTGCTTAGAGTCAGCCTCCAAGACGAGCTGTTCCAGTACCCTTCCAGGGACTGAGAAAGCTGACTAGTCTGTAGTTCCCTGGGTCCTTCTTTTTGCCCTTTTTGAAGACCAGAGTGTCACTGACTTTCTTCCAGTCCTCAGGCACCCCTTCCTGATTGCTATGACCTTCCCAAAGGTGATTGAGAGTGGCTCAGCAATATCTGGCAATTTCTTCTGCGCCCTTGGGAGTTCATGGGCATGCATCGCATCAGGGCCCACTTCCAGGCATCAAGTTTGACTAAATAATTCTCCTGGAACACGGGGAAGTCTTCATTTCTCCACACCTTCTCCCTTGTCTCCTGGGTCAAGGATTCCTGAAGGCTGGCCTTGGGAGTGAGGACTGAATTCCATGATCTCATGGTAGCCATTGATATATTTATAAAAACTCTTCTTATTATCCTTAACAGAAGTGGCCAGTCTGAGCTCAAGGTGGGCTTTTGCCTCTCTGATTTTCTTCCTACGCAACCTAACAATACCTCGGTACACAACCTGATTAACCTCACCCTGCTGCATGCAGGTGCTGCCCTACAGAGGGTCCGCTGCCACAAGCCTAAGTACGCTGAGGGGCAGGGGAGGACAAGGAATCAACCAAAAAGCCCCCGAGAAACCACCTCTCCTTATGTCTTCCTCAGAGCAAAAAACCCTTTGTGGCCTGATGATGCCAAGCAGCGGTGCAACTGGATATGTAAATAAGGCGCGAGCCGGGCGGCAAGGGGTTCCCATGGTTACCGTGCCCAGGACAGGCTGTCCACTGCGGGGAGGGATGTACGGGCGGGTGTGGGCACCCAGATAGGACCCAATTACAGCACCGGCTTACCCAGCCATGGCCACAGTCCCTGGGATGGGCTGCCTGCTCCATCTCTGCCGCAGCTGCGGCGTCTCCGCTGCCTGTTTATCCACCTGGGTTGACTGGGGGGCTAACAAATCCTGCGACATGACAGGCAGAGACATCACTTCCATCCTGAAAGCCTGAACACCATCACACTGCTGGTCTGCTCCTGTTGCAGAGAGTTGCTTCAAAGGGGAAACCCCTCCCATGCCAAGCCATTTTGCCTTCTGCCTACCTTCTGCTGTTATGGGTTAAAGGGAGGTCAGAGTCACTAGAACTGCCAGTGACATAGCCATCATGAAGGCAGCTGTAGCCTTCGCATCTGCAAATACGGCCCAGTGTCCCATTGCTAGGCAGCAAATTGGGAGCAATCCTCTGTAGCTGCCCCGGCTCTGCACACCTGCTCAGCTCTCACTACGCGCGCCACCACTCCTGCCAGAAAGTCCAAAGCTTCGCTTGGGGCTGTTGCAGTCCCAGAAATAGAAAACCCAAACAAAACACCTGTCCCAAACAAAGCAGCAATGCATGTGTCACAGCCTTGCTTGCATCACAGCCCTCTCCCATGTGCTGGTTGGGCACCGCAGCCCCTTTGACAGTGGCAAACTGTCCCAGCCTATGCAGCTGTCACTCCTGTCACAGTGCACCAGGGTACCCACAGTGCTGCCCCACCCAGCAGCAACCCCATTCCCCAAGCCTCCCCCAGGGTCCTGCTCTGGAGCAGTGTGTCGCCTCTACTGTGTTTGAATATAAGAGTCATACACCAGAAACCAGAAATACCAATAAAAGCCAGCACAGACACAGGAGGGAAAGGACAGTGGCAGGACCCTCTGTGTCCTCTCAGATCCACAGGGTGGGCAGGCACTGGCTTCAAGGCTCCCAGGCATGCCGGCTGCTTCAGGGTTTCTCTACTCGGAAACACAGCTCCCTTCTGGTAGCTGTGATTCCACAGCCGGGAAACGGCAAAAGGCATTTCCTGCACTTTAATGAGGTGCTACAGAGGGAGCCGCGCTCTCAGGACCGCNCTGGGGGGCTAACAAATCCTGCGACATGACAGGCAGAGACATCACTTCCATCCTGAAAGCCTGAACACCATCACACTGCTGGTCTGCTCCTGTTGCAGAGAGTTGCTTCAAAGGGGAAACCCCTCCCATGCCAAGCCATTTTGCCTTCTGCCTACCTTCTGCTGTTATGGGTTAAAGGGAGGTCAGAGTCACTAGAACTGCCAGTGACATAGCCATCATGAAGGCAGCTGTAGCCTTCGCATCTGCAAATACGGCCCAGTGTCCCATTGCTAGGCAGCAAATTGGGAGCAATCCTCTGTAGCTGCCCCGGCTCTGCACACCTGCTCAGCTCTCACTACGCGCGCCACCACTCCTGCCAGAAAGTCCAAAGCTTCGCTTGGGGCTGTTGCAGTCCCAGAAATAGAAAACCCAAACAAAACACCTGTCCCAAACAAAGCAGCAATGCATGTGTCACAGCCTTGCTTGCATCACAGCCCTCTCCCATGTGCTGGTTGGGCACCGCAGCCCCTTTGACAGTGGCAAACTGTCCCAGCCTATGCAGCTGTCACTCCTGTCACAGTGCACCAGGGTACCCACAGTGCTGCCCCACCCAGCAGCAACCCCATTCCCCAAGCCTCCCCCAGGGTCCTGCTCTGGAGCAGTGTGTCGCCTCTACTGTGTTTGAATATAAGAGTCATACACCAGAAACCAGAAATACCAATAAAAGCCAGCACAGACACAGGAGGGAAAGGACAGTGGCAGGACCCTCTGTGTCCTCTCAGATCCACAGGGTGGGCAGGCACTGGCTTCAAGGCTCCCAGGCATGCCGGCTGCTTCAGGGTTTCTCTACTCGGAAACACAGCTCCCTTCTGGTAGCTGCGATTCCACAGCCGGGAAACGGCAAAAGGCATTTCCTGCACTTTAATGACGTGCTACAGAGGGAGCCGCGCTCTCAGGACCGCCCTCCAGATCTTATTAGTGGAGGGGGCATGGCTTACTTAAATACTCATGGGGTTTGCTATCTTCACCAATTCTGGAACTCACGAGAATCCAGGCAGACTCAACAGCCCACGAGTTCCAGGGATTGACTGTATAATTACAAGAATGGTAATGCTAGAGGTGATAAACATTTAAAAGTGAAGAGATAAACGCACTATAAGGACAAAAGTTCCTGCATAACTTTGGATAAGGAAGATCTGAAGAAAAAATATTTACTCTTACTTAACTCACTTTCATCAAAGGCATAACAATTCTGAATTAAGCAATCTCATTAGAAGAATTCCTAAGTCAACATGTACTAAAGGATCTCAAACCTCTACAATAACAGCCCATAGTTTCCGCATGCACTCTGATTTCACGCTTTGCTACGCACACCATTAAGAATAAGAATTCATATTAAATTTCTGTCTTTTGCACTTACCTTATCTCACTCATTCAATAATTCTTTATCAGATAAACTTACTTCACCTTACCAGGTAATTAGGAGAAAGCAAAATTTACAAAGGCTGACAGGGTAAGTCTTCTTTCCCTGATGAATTCTATCATATCAGAATATAACTGGTACAGATAGAGTCTCTTGAATCACTGTCCAGCTTGATCTACTGATTTAAAAAAATCAGTTTGAGGACTCAAGGATTGCTTGCAAGGTACAGAAAAGTTTCTTTTTGGCCTCAGGAACCAGGAAAAAAACCCACTTCAGCCAGCAAAGTGTTTCCTAGTCCTCTCAAGTGGCAAAAGCCCCAAAAACCAAAGGCAAAAAAGCCCTGCCCCAGCATTCTTCCTGGTTTAAATGCCTAATGCATACACAAAGCACCTCATGAATATGTATTCCATTACCATTACATCATAGAACTACACTTTGCTTTAAGCCTTCGACCAATCCGCTCTGATGTTTTACATTCCTTTGCTCTATGTTTTGACTAAAACCCTGTTCTGTTTAGTTTTGTGCTAAGAAATGAGGAAATTTGCCTTTAATATTGAGACTTTAAGCTTCAGGCCTGGTAAATGCTTTTAACACCTACTTACTCCTCCAAATCCCAATCTTCCAGCTACATCATTAAAATCTCTAAATTTCTAAGTCTATTTCAATTTAAGGACACTGTTATTAGCATTTCCCGATTATGTCTGTGTTCAGATGTTGCTCTTTATGATTAACAGTGCCATCCCAGGGGACAGAGAATATGTCAAGTGATAGAAAAGAGGAGGAGAGGGAGGTTTTGTAGAGAGGACTTTGCAGATATACTGCCTAGAAAACTAGATGTGCTTTTCTAAGAGCAAAGCCTTGTTTCCAGTGGCCCCTCTTGGAAAGGCATTATGAGACTGAAAAGAAGGAGGGAAAGCCAGATATGAACTGGAAAACGGCTGCTGCGTATGTGAAAAGGATTGCATTCCTAAATCCTCAAATCACTACAGTTTGGAATTTATACAAGTACATTAGGTCTGCTGGTACCAACAAGTGGTCTGTGGGCAACAATATTGTTATCAGTGACAAACATCACTAAAGCCCTTGACTGAGCACTTAGTACCAATTCACAGAATCACAGAATATTATGAGTTGGAAGGGACCCACAAGGATCATCTAGTCCAACTCACCACCTAACACCCGTACAGAGACCGAGAGCACATCCCAGAGCGTAACACCAACCTAGATCCCTCACAGTCTAGCAGGTCACTCCGAGCCAGAAGGGGCCCAGGGTCATCCAGCCCTACACCCCCCTCGTCCAGTCTTCTCTTAAACACCTCCAGGGATGGCGACTCCACCACCTCCCTGGGCAGCCCATTCCAATATGCAATTACTCTCTCTGTGAAAAACCGCNATGTTATTTTAGAGCAAGATGAATCACCTATGGGGAAATAAGCACACGCAACACTTGCTCTGAAAAGTCTGCATTGCTACTGATACCACAATAATAATTACATAAAGCACGCACTCATGTCTTCTGTGTAAAGAACCACTTACAGGATTCTCACCTCTTAATTACTGAGGAAATTCTCAACTTCTCTTGTTCCTAAACCAATACACTGTTTGACTTGCACCTCAATAGTAGACCTCTTTCAGATTTAAGTGCTATAGCCTGCAGTTAGTCTGCTTCCAGCAGATAAGGAGAAAAAAAAAAAAAAAGACTGTCATGGCTGTCCTGCCTTCATGGTTACATTTTGTCACCAAGCCTTCAGAGGAGAGTACAGTCCAGACTCCTTCCATTTTGCTACACAGATAATAAGGGCGGGCAGGGGGAGGGGAGGGGAAAATTGTACATATTTATTATCAGAACATGAGAAAGCTTTCATCTTCCCAAAGGCAATTTCAACAAGTATAATAGCATTCAAACCAATGTTCAAAGTTAAAAAGCAGCTTTCGCCAAGGCTGTGAATATTGAAACAGAAAAATTCACAACATACACACTTGTAAAACGTCCTCTTTTAATTTAAACAAGTATCTGAGATATAAAACTTGTCTTGCTAATTTCATTATTAAAGAGTAACATTACAACAACCTAAAGTAGCCTAAATAAGGCCATGTTCAGACATACATACCAATATGTAAAATCAATTACCAACACATACATTAAACTAGAAACCCACATCCTGCTTAGAATATGAAATACAGAAGATCCCCACTTATCCACGGTTCAGCTCTCTGTGGATTCAATCCTTTGCTGTTTCTCTTTCAGCAAAAGGAGGGGGTTTGCACATTGCAGAAAACACCATGAAGGCAAACAGCTCTTGATTATGTAAATGAGTCCATGAATATGTAAATAAGCCCAGTTCCTTCAGCCCCAGCGACTCGGTGCAGCACAGGTGTGGCAGCACCGCTCCATATGTGGTATCTACCATGCAGGGTAAGCAGTGCCACTCTGCCTGCAACTGAGGAGGGCTCCCTCCCTCCCATAGGGAGCCCAAGACTGCCACAGGACCATGAGGGACCGTGTTAAGCCGCACACCACTGCTGAGACCATGCTTAGGCTCGTGTCACCCAAGGGCCACACTGGGACTTCGCAGTGTGCAGCGCCAGTATGACAGAGCCCTGCCATACCCTAGGCAGTGGGGGCTGTGCCCCTCTGCCTGGCATACAGGGGCAGTGGGTAGCTGCGCCACTGCCCCCACCCAGCACTCCCCTTGTTCCCTGCCATATCCCGGGCAGCAGGGGCTGCGTCACTCTGCCCAGTGCAGAGGGACATCGGGGAGCTCGCCCACTGCCCCTGCCCAGTGCTCTCCTTGTTCCCTGCCATATCCCAGCCAGTGCAGGCTGCACACCATGGTTATATACAACTCAGTTAGCTTTAAACGTGCCAGTAGGCCCTGGCATGGACACGCAGAAGCCATTGCCTTGGGTCTCCTTAGCCGGCTCAGGGCAGGGTGCGGTCCCAGGAACATCCTCCAGAGCTCTGGAGCTGAGGGGGTAGGGCGATAGGCAGGGCTTAATTGCATATTCATGAGTTTGCTATCATCGCGAATCGTGGGCTTTACAGAGGAGAGCCAGGCCCGTGGACCTGCAAAACCAAGGTGCTCACTGTATAAATATTTTCAAGTTAGTCACACTCACCGTTTCTTGTCTTTGAGACTCAGTAAGCTTTTCAGACAATTCTTCCAGAGTCTTTCTTAATTCAGCATCAGTCCTTCATAGAAAAATGTAAGTAAAACAACATTATACATTGCAAAAAGTAAATAGGCATGATAATTTTAGGCAGCAACAACCTCTCAGAATTTTATGCTACTACAGTGTGTATACAGCCTAGTATAATTAGAGACAAGCCTCAAGTGGAAAATTCATGATAAAAAGCATTTCCATCCCACAAGTGAAGAAACAGAGCACGTAGGTATCAGGTCAACAAGTACTAAACTATGGACATATCTACAGTCCTTTTGAACAGCAGTTTCCCACCAGGAATTAAGAGTCTAATTCCTGTTATTGCTATTCAACAAAGTACCACATGTTGAGAAAGTATATACATTACAGCCTGCAAGAGGACTTGCCCTCAAGAGACTCAAGCACCAAGAATAAACAAGGAGCAAAGTTATAATAAAAAAAAATTCCAAGTCCTAGTTGTTTTGTCCATATACAGCCGGGTCTCCTATATCGCGCACCCGCGGTCTTAATTCGGACCCGCGAAGCCCGACTTCTGTGTTGAATGGCGGCCGCACCGCTGACGCCCATGCCCCTGCCCCTGCAGCTGCCGCGGCCCCCGCCGCTGTCACCCGCACCCCCGCCGCCACCCCTGCTGCCACCCCCGCCCCGGTCGTCGTGGCAAGTCACGCATGCGCAGTTGCGAAACAGGTCTCCTACTTCACTAAAAAATCATGCTGCTAAGATCTGAAGCCACAATACGAGGGGCGCAAAGTGCAAGAGGGACGACTGTATTAAAAAAGGTCAAGAAAGCCATATATACCACACAAATTGGAAGTGATGGCTGTTATTGACATTTATAAAAACTGCAGAAGATGACCTAAAACCAGCAGTTCACAATACTGCTTTCAGTATTGTTGTGCAATCCCTCATGCTCCCCAAAATTATTTTTTGAAATAAAAGAGTTTTAAGAATTATTTTCCACACTATTCTTTGCATAGAGTTATATTCTGTTTGTACCGATTTCTTCTTGAAAGCTCACGACTGATGTCATCTCCAAGGCGAACTTGTTCACTACTGAGATCTCGAAGAGACTGGTGAAAGGAATGTAGCTGTAAATGAAAGTACATAAATTAATACAAGGCTTAGGAACTCTTTCTACCTGTGATATTCCAAAAATACATATCTATATACAGTTGACTCTCCAATACCACGGTACCAAGGGTCTTGTTCCTCCTTCGCGAAGCCTTCCGTCCACGTAGAATGGCAGCTCATTAATATGCAAATTTGCCCCACACCCTCACACAGCAGGTGCCCTTGACACAGGGGCTACCCAGAGCTCACTCACTTATAACAGCATTGCAAAGATTAATGAAGTGCTGGGGAAGCTTTTTAACATCGTCTCAAAGGTATACAGCGAACCCCCGTTACTCGCAGGCTGTTGGGTCTGGTCTACCTCCCGCGAGTTGTGAAATCCGCAAAGATAGCGAACCCACTACGTAGTTGAGTACGCCACGCCCGTAGCCATGCCCCCTCACCTAATAACGTCGGGAAGAGGGTGGGTCCTGGGAGCAGGGCTTGTTTCAGATGTCTGACTGTGCTCCACCGAGGCAGGCAAGTGCTGAGGATGGGACCGGCGCAGGGGCGGGGGAGGGGGTGGGGCCAATGCAAGCGAACGGGATGGGGACGGAATTGGGGCGGAGGTGCGCCATGAGCCCTGCAAGCAGAGCGAGGGGGGAGCAGGGACGGGGCTGTCTGTGCGATCGGGGAGGCAGCGCGGGGGAGTGGAGCTGACACCGCGAGCTGGGGGCCGATCAGTCTGAGGTCGTGGTAGGTTCTGCGCATGCACCGAAGTCGCACATCTCGCATTAATGTGACCCCTTCTCAGTGTTCTCCAGATTAAACAGGCAATTCAGAGATTATTTTTCTTTCTCACAGATGGCCTAAAACGTACAGAGATTATTTTCATATTTTACTGTTGATATCACTACCATCTGAATCTTTATAATGATTCGCACTAAACTTCATGACACTGACAGATACAAGATGCATCAGTCTAATGAGACACATCGAAAGCATACTTCATAGCTGAAACATTCTTAGTTGCATCATCAGCATCACCTCATTTGATATCAAACCAAAGAGCCTGGCGACCACGTATTGCCTATTTGGGGAAATAACTCCAATTAGTGCTTTGTACCTGGTCCCAATTATCAGCTTCACTGACAAATCGAACACTCGCAGATCTAGACCTTCGATGTTTATTGCCGTGTGAGTCTCCATAATCCTTGAGAGGAGAAGTAGGCAGGAAGTGTCGGTTCCCTTTATAAGATAAGACATAAAAGAAATAAGTAGGAAAACAAAACTATG
Organism: Pitta sordida; assembly: GCA_013390025.1. Classification (NCBI taxonomy): domain Eukaryota; kingdom Metazoa; phylum Chordata; class Aves; order Passeriformes; family Pittidae; genus Pitta; species Pitta sordida. Next base: position 44,202 of record WEKX01017881.1, read on the forward strand.
ACCAACTTTTTATTTCGTTTCACAAAAAATGTATGTTTCATCTTGCTAAAATCCTTATAGACCCCATTAAAGAAAAATACAACTATTAAATTAAATAATACACACAGGCATATGACATTTTTAGCCCTTCTCAAGATACTCCTTCAATTTAAATATTTCTTACCCATGACATACATATTCCAGAAAGAGGTCTCCATCATTTCTCCAAGGAGTAAGTAGTTTATTTCCTCAAATTTTATTTGCCTGAGCAAACATTTTTCTTCCGTGTGAATCTATTAGAGCTTCAAACTACTGTACTTTACAGCTTTTACATGGGAATGAAAGTTTTGGAGCTTTCTATCATAACTAAATGCTAGTTCTGGGAGGAATACTCATCCTAAACACACCTTTTCCTAAAATATAATGAATTTTCAGAGGTATACAAGATTTTTTTTTTTNTAAATATGAACACAGACGTCTTTCTTACAAAACCCGGAAAATATTATTTATTCTAAAAGTCATTAAGAGAATCAAAATTATTTTTAAGGCAAGTACAGCTATGAATTAATGATTTGAAGATTTAGAAAATTATAAATTTAGTGTATAGAAGTGTATAGCATAGAGATTTAGGAATTTATTATTAGTGGAAATTTAGTAAATTTCTAGGGAATTTTAGAAAGATTGGTAAACTTTAGAATCCTTCAGGCTGAATATTAAAGGTGAAAAGACCAGTTCTGTGCCCTCTGAAGGTAAACAAAATCGAAAGTTAGCCAAAACAAGGGGAAAGGAATTAACAACATGGGAGCCAATTGGTTGAAGGATCCATAGCAAATGACATAATGCTGTAAAAATGAATATTCATGAGACAATTTGCATACGGATGAGACAAGGGGTTAAGAAGGGGTGACAACTTAGGGTGGCCCTCTTTTGGCACCTGGCAGCGGCAGGGGGCACTGCTGGCTCTTTCCCCTGGCTCTTAGGCCAAAAATAAACTTTTCTGTAGCGTGCAAACAATTGCCTTGAGCCCTGACTGATTTTCTTCAAATCATTAATAACAGCTTTTCTTCAGTATCTTATATATCAGATTCCCATAATTATAGCAAAACATGTTTCCAACACTGGCAGTTTCAAATACAGCCAGGCCTCCGATACCACGGTACCATGGGTCTTCCTCCCTATATGCGAAGCCTCCTTCCGCATTGATTGGCAGTTCATTAATATGCAAATTTGCCCCGCACCCTCACACAGCGCTACGGCACTATTTCTGCACTGCTCTGCTGTGTGTCGGTNGGAGGAATACTCATCCTAAACACACCTTTTCCTAAAATATAATGAATTTTCAGAGGTATACAAGATTTTTTTTTTTTCTGTAGGTTACAAATTGATTCTGTTCTTTCCTTTTTCACTGAGCCTTACATAATTTCATCTTTTATCCATAATCTCATGTATTTAAAATTTCCCGGTTTTCTGTGAAGCAAGCTTCAGAAGCTGCAATATCTTTTGGTTTAGCTTTAACCCGTATGTATCTACAACCCAAGCAGTGGATAAGGATCAGCTGAAACAATTAATATTTAATTTGTATCTCTTGGGATGTCAGCAGAAAATACCATATAACAGAAAGCTAGAAGAATTTACCAAATAAACAATTGCATGACTTAATGCAGGTCTCCTGAATTTCTGCACTGATTTTGTTTGAAGTAATCAACAAGGCCTTTTCATGCTATTATCTCTACATATTTTACTTCTTAATTTCCTCTTTCCATATCACAGCTATATGACATAATTTAAGTACATTCAAGCACTAAGTACTTTACCTGATGCTCCTTCTCCATCCAGATCACTAGGATACAAGCTCGAGAGCGATGCACTTCTCATTACAGAGTTCTGTGTTAGTCGCTGGTTCCTTAATTGACCTATAGATTGTTCCAGTGTTTCTTTTAACTGCAAAAAATTTATAATTTATTTAAATATGAACACAGACGTCTTTCTTACAAAACCCGGAAAATATTATTTATTCTAAAAGTCATTAAGAGAATCAAAATTATTTTTAAGGCAAGTACAGCTATGAATTAATGATTTGAAGATTTAGAAAATTATAAATTTAGTGTATAGAAGTGTATAGCATAGAGATTTAGGAATTTATTATTAGTGGAAATTTAGTAAATTTCTAGGGAATTTTAGAAAGATTGGTAAACTTTAGAATCCTTCAGGCTGAATATTAAAGGTGAAAAGACCAGTTCTGTGCCCTCTGAAGGTAAACAAAATCGAAAGTTAGCCAAAACAAGGGGAAAGGAATTAACAACATGGGAGCCAATTGGTTGAAGGATCCATAGCAAATGACATAATGCTGTAAAAATGAATATTCATGAGACAATTTGCATACGGATGAGACAAGGGGTTAAGAAGGGGTGACAACTTAGGGTGGCCCTCTTTTGGCACCTGGCAGCGGCAGGGGGCACTGCTGGCTCTTTCCCCTGGCTCTTAGGCCAAAAATAAACTTTTCTGTAGCGTGCAAACAATTGCCTTGAGCCCTGACTGATTTTCTTCAAATCATTAATAACAGCTTTTCTTCAGTATCTTATATATCAGATTCCCATAATTATAGCAAAACATGTTTCCAACACTGGCAGTTTCAAATACAGCCAGGCCTCCGATACCACGGTACCATGGGTCTTCCTCCCTATATGCGAAGCCTCCTTCCGCATTGATTGGCAGTTCATTAATATGCAAATTTGCCCCGCACCCTCACACAGCGCTACGGCACTATTTCTGCACTGCTCTGCTGTGTGTCGGTCTTCATGTCAGTGCATTCCAGAGCCTACGGCCATCCCACACCAGGAAAAAACCCTTTTCTGCTCAGCCAGGGACACTGGTGCGGAGAGCCACCTGCACCACTGTCCCAGTGTCTCTCTGGGCGGGTAGACCTGGTCTTTCCATACTCTGGGTAGGCGTGGTGTCTGGTCTAGGACACCAAGTCTACCCTGAGCAAGTCCTGAACATCACATCTAACTTAAGGGTGTGTAAATCTTTCGTAAGTGCAGGCAGCCACTTCACTCTGGGGGCGGGGCAGCACGTGTTCGATCGAAGCCGAGAGGGGTGGTGCGTGCTTGAGCCGAGCTGAAGGAGCGGCGTGCACCCAGCTCGGCTCTGCCAGAGCCAAACTGAGATGTGAAACCGCAATATGGGGGGCGCAAAGTGGAAGAGGGTCGACTGTACCAAATTTCTTAAGAGTGGTGTACCACATGGTGCCACATCATGAAAACTCAAAAAAAAGTCTGTCCCTTGCAATCAAAATAATACCTATTTGCCAGCAATTATCACTAACAGCCCTGAAAAATCCAGAAATAACTTCAAAGATATTATTTTTACTGGAATCTTTCAACTCTCCCTACACCTGGAATAAATTTTACATATGGCTATCCAATCTTCATAAGCAGCTTTACAGCAATCTCTACTTTTAGTAGTTTCACTTCCAAGAAAAGGCAGTCATTCTCAAATTAAGAATACAGAGCTAGCTATATTCATAAATAAGCTTTTCATTTTTCAAACTTGCATCTCATTTTCTATAACTGTACTTGCTAACCTTGATTCTTAGCCACTTGCACTATCACACCCATATTTGACAGTCCACAAAACATCAATTTCTAAAGGTTCTCCCTCTAAGAGAAGCTTGTACAGCATGGTTAAATTGATGCTTTACTCTTACAGAATTATACACATTGTGTTGAATCTCTTCCTCTGAAGAAAACAAGCCATTTTTCCACCCATTTACCTCTTCAATATCTTTACCTTCACATAAGATATTTCTACATTTTAAATGTATCTGTTTGAAGGAAGCACCTACTGCAGCTTGTTTGTATAAAGTTCTAAACCTCTCTTGCTCCACCAGTACTCTGTTTTAGCTACACATCTTGTTCTTGGCATAGTACTGTACCATAACACAACAATCTACTGAGTACTCATAAACCAGAAAAATAAAGAAGTTGCAAAACCTGTCAAGAGTTTAATTAGGTAACACATTACTAAATTTTGATTTGTATTGCTCAAATAAATACGGAAACTTTTTACAGCTACTTAACTCCTTATATAGTCTATCCATTACTACAAAGTTTTCAGTACAAACTCTTAATGCAAAAGGCTGAAGAAGTTAAGATAAATTGGAAGTTGCTTACAGTTGTTATTGCTTCGGTTTGTTCCTTGTTGTATTCTCTGTATTGTCCTAGCAAATGGTCAACATGTCTAAGATTTCTGTTGGTATCCTTAAATAAAAGTTTTAGAAAAAATCAAAACAGAAACCTCTTCTAATCAAACATTATTTGTTATCTTTATTATTCTTGGTTTCTAAGATAAAGCTGATAAAACCAAGTGCTTTTTAAAGGGTCTAGGCATTCAAAATTCCATTCAAGTAACCAGAATCTAAAGTGGTATAGCATGGCTAAAGGGAAGAAGAGAAAAAAAAACAAAACCCACATAATATCATTTCAATATAGCAACAAGGCCTCTGCTTCAAATAAAAACTTTTTCAAGTTTCAGCCACTCTGTAGAAAAACCCTTTAAATACAAAGATATTAACTTTACCTGCCTGCAGAACAGAATTAGTTAAATGAGAAAGTTTTTTAAGACGAACACACTAGGTAGGGTCACTGCATGAGCACTCTCAGACCAAATAAACACCTGGATCAGATAGCAGATCTGCTGAAAAGCAGTCCATAAAAAGCAATCAGCTTAAAATCTGAATTTCAGAAGAGCAGCTAGAAAGAGGTTAGACAGAATCAGGAGCATACCAATTTTAAAAATAGCTACATTACATTCCTATTAACTCATCCTTTTTTCTAGACTGAGATATATTTTCCAGCTGAGAAGTTTTGAAGTTGAAATTCACCATTCTACACTGATTTTTCTCTTTTCACATATTAAAGGGAAAAAATATATTGCTGGCCAAGCAATAAATGATAACACATACACCCATCCACTCTAGGTGTTCAGAACTATCAGCTGGAGAATGGGAATGACTTATCAAGCTATAATGCTGTCAAGACAGCCAAGTGTGTCCTCTCACTTTGAAAACAGAGTCAAATATTCCCTCCACTATCTCCACTGGTGAAGCAGGAATTAGAAGAACATTCTTTCTTGCTCAGGTATGTGTGTCTTACTATCTTAGAAATATTGCTGTTCCACATCTAGAACAGGTTTGAAATTTAAGCTCTGTGATGAAGGAATTGACTGCCTACATGTTTACCAGAAATTTGGAAATTTTACACAGTACAAAACAACCAAGACAGGGCTGAAACTTTCTGCTAGAAAATTTAATGTCTCTTGTGAGAATCTGACAACGTTTAGTTGGGCTTACTCAGTTGGCTAATTTTATAAATAGTATTACCCAATAGGTAACTGTTTCTAACAATATTCTATTACCACCTGAAACAAGGGTTGTATAAAAGTGTAACAAGCTGCATGCCTTCAGCTCAAAAGCAGTATGATCAAGTTTTCAAAACCTGTTTGGTTTGCATGGAAAGCAATGTTTCTCATCCATACAATATACCCCACAACTTTAGAAATGAAAATTTGACCCTATTTTACAGAAACACCGACTCTACAAATGTATGTTGTAAACAACCTGTAAAGTGCTTGCTAAAGTATGGATCTTCTCTGTAACTTCCTGAGCACCATAGTTCTGAGCTCTCCTGTAGGATGCTCTCACAGGTGGCCATCTTCCTGTTCGACCCGTAAGGAAGTTGTCTGAATCACTTGATGAATCTGCCATTAGTGTCTTGCAGTCTAGGTAAGAAGATCAGAACAAGTAATGTATGTTAAATCCTGATTGTAACTGAACAGTTTTGCACAATATGCCAGAGCAACTTCCTAGTCTCAGACTTCATTTATATTAGCCTTTCTGGTTTGGGTCAGCGGGGTACATTTTTGAAGCAGATTTTCCAACTGTTCCTCAGTTATTATCTTTGTTCACACTATAAGGTAGTGTCAAGATGCAAGAGGAAGAGTCTCTTAGGAACAAATTAAACCAAAAGATATACTCTCACGACATGCAAGTGTTCAGTACCTGTGACAAGATCATGGACCAAATTCTCCCCACAAAAAATACAGTGGAGATGTCAATGCTTTATCAACTGTTCTAGTCTGCAGAACCACTGTCCTTTACCTCATATGACTTGCTCATCTATACTGAGGTTGGCTAGGGCCAGTTAAGACAAATAACCCCAAGTAACTGTCTTAGGCCAGTCTAAGAACCAGTACCTTAATGACACAAAGAGAACTGGAGATATAATGGAGAAAGGCAAACCAGTGTTTTAAAAAGAAGGGAAAGGAAAGAGAACTGTGGCCAAAAAGTTACAGATTAATCAATTTTAAAATGTGGAAAAAAATTAGGACGGGCTATTTCAAGTTTCCAACAAAACATCTGTTCTCAAAAAAGCCCACGACAGCAGTGTACCTGTTGATATCAAATAAACAGGTCTGCTAAAGAATACAGGGAAGCAACAGTAGAGGTTTTTGTGGGCTTTTTTAAGCCTTGAACACACATGAGATTCACAAAAGTAAGGTAAAGAAAAATTAACAAAAGTAAGGTTTCCTAAAACTAGGTAAGTTGTAAGTACAGTGAATTCTGTCTGTATCGCGACTTCTCCTTCATGACCTTGCCCATTTGCGATGTGAATTTATCGCAGTTTTGATTCTACCATTTGTGAAATTTTCTGGCTCGCACATGCGCAATGCATCTGCTCCACCGGGGGGCGGTGCCAGAGCTCCTCGTGGGTGGCGCTGGCCCGACCTCACAGGGAGGGCCAGGAGTCACGCTGTATGCTGTTACTCTGAGCCCCCCGCGGGCGCGTGTTACTGTTTCCATGGCTACNCAGAATTCATAGAGCAGTTAACAGAAATTGCCAAATCGCAGAGGTATCAAGCAAGAACCCACACTGAATCCACTTCATCTTTGTATGAAGTGACCTAATAATGCAATACAGTACATCCCCAGTGCATCGTGACCTCGCCATTGCGACCCCGTAGATTTGCAATATAAACTTCCCGCAGTCCGGTTTCAGGCATTTCCGAGGTTCCCTTGCTGGCGCATGCGTAAACACCTCTGCTTTGCCGAGGGGTGGTGCCAGCTCTCCCTCTGGAGCGGGACTTGGGCCAGCCCCCCGCGGTTTCTGTGGCTTGCCGGGGGCTGTGGGATGGGGACGGCCACTGTAAAAGTCAGTGGCCGTCCTGTGTGGCATGAGGCACCAGGGCCCTGTGCGGCGTGAGGCATCAGGTAGGGATGAGTCCTCCACATGCCTACACTTAATTAATCTAGGTCCCTGAGTGTCGCTCACCCACCCGTGTGTGCGGAGCGCCTGCANCAGTTGTTTATGTTTGCAGCTGATCCTATTCATTCAACTGGACAAATGCAGCTAGAAAAACTGAAGCTGGTAGAAGAAAGAGGGGAGAGGGGGGAAGTCTTCTAGTTGAATATGCACCACAATGCCATCCTCTAGAAAGAAAAAGCTAAGAGCATACACATTGTAAAAGTAAAGGTAATGTTGCAAATTATTTCTTTTCTCTAATGTTAATTCAACATAAGCCAGATTACTAACTTGATGTTGAGGCTCTTCACTTGACTAGAATTTAAAAATTACTTGAGACAGTAGAAATACAGCTGGTAAGGAAAGAATTGATTGATAAGTCTTAAGGATGGCAAGATAGAGGGGGGAAATACAGACAGCTATGCCTAGTGCAGTAAAGTCATATAGTAACTGATTGAAATAACAACCCTCAAAAGGTAAGTTAGATAGAAATTTTTTCTTAGCCAATTAAACACTGCAGCAGTTTGCTTAAATACCATGAAATCACACTCACAAAATCCATGCTAGTATCATCTGTTGGGAGACAGTCTGAGGCCACGTGGCAGAAGAGGAAATAGATCAGCAAATTTTGAACTCCCTTTAGTCCAGTAGTCAACAACACCAGAAGTAAATGTGTCATTCTACCAACCATTAGAGCAGAAATTTGCAAAAGAAACCATGGATGGATTCACAACCTATATTGTATTTTATAGAGAAGCAACTTGATGTTTTCCAGATTCTTATATTTAAATTTTTAAAGGTTGTCAATTTGTGTCCCCTGCACTTGGACAGAAAATTTTCAAACATGAAAAAAGATTAAATCAACACTCTCAGCCTATGCTCAAGTACATCAATATTCCTTACATTTTCTGAAGTGGTGAATTTATCTCAACCTCTCTCTTCTTGTCTCACTAAAACACATTTTTACTGGGGAAAAGGAAATATGGAATATTTTCAAAGACAAAGAAAACTAAAACAAATGAAACATTAGTAGGAATAGCATGGAACAATAGCAATCTTTACTGCAATTTTGTGGAAAAAAAAAACAAACGAAAAAACAATAAACAAGTTGACTAAGCTATGAGAGTCCCAACAGCTGAAAAGTAAAGACACTAAATAAAGGAGAAATGAAAATTTACAGCAGGAAAGATTAACATGTTCATTTTCAACTGTCCAAAAATAGGTTAAGATATTTACTAGCCAAAGCACTGAAGATAGGCCAGTAAGCAAGGTAAACAGAAGAAAGCACTAGACAAGGAGGACGTTTAGTCTGAAGAAAACTTACTATTTGTGGTTAAGTAGCATTCCTCTTTATTCTCATGAGCAACCTAGAAGGAACAACAAATACTTTCAGTTGAAGAAGTTCTGTTTCATATAAGACAGCACTCTCATTTTTAAAGGAAATACGGAAGTTTCATTTTTTAGCTTTAAAAAAAGCCATAACAAAACAGAAATTTGTACAAGAGTTCCATAGGCATATTTGCCTATTATTTTAAACCAAAAAAGTGTATCACTTTTTGCAAAAATCTAGATTAATTTCAGCACATGCAACCTCCTTGATAGTGAGAACCATTTGTCTCATTGGTTTTTAGTTCTACCCAAACAGATCATAACCTTTCTTGAACTGATGAAAAGCATCAATACTCAGTATTTTCCCTTGCTGTAGAAAACTTTATTTATTTTTTTTTATATAGGAATTTTATTTTTACTGAGGACTCTCTTGTTAGGAGACCTGCAGAGTAAAGCAAACACACAAGTGGAGCTGACGGTCTCAAGCAGCAACTTCTCCAACAGAAGGTAAAATCAGTGTACGCAACCTGATACAACTCAAGTGCTTTTATTGTTCAGCCCTATCACTAGGTAACTAACTTAGTGTTAAAGGTATGTTTGAAGCCTTATAGCTAACTCTGAGCATAACCAAAACCACCTAATAACCATTCCAGAAAGCGATAACATAATACTTGAAAGGCCCTTTCCTTCAGTGTTTGTGCATGAGCCGGGAGAAGTTTCCAAAAAGCCCGGAAGGTGATACCACAGGATGACATTTCGCCGTCATGCTTTCACGCATCTGTACCACGTTTTATTATCAATTAGTGGCACCGTGCTCCGAGCACATCTCGGCACCACCGCACAGAAAACGGTTCCCTCACGCAGCTCGTAAGCAAGCTCCACTACTGCCCTCTGCAAATCCTCCTCCCGCTGGGCGTGTCGGGAGTTTCACTAACACCTGACTTCATCTCCGAGGCCCTCCTGGTTCCTCTGCCCAGACAGGACCGTGAAAGCCCTGGGGCCACGGCACAGCCCGGAACGGCTCCGGGCTGGGCCTCTACCAGGCTGCCCTGGGCTCTCCCGAGGAGCCCCGCGGGTGCCGCTCCCTTCCGCGCCCGGCCCTCCCGCGGCGCTCCGCACCCCGGCAGCCGCTTCCATCACGCTGCCCTGGCCGCCACCCCGACTCGACTCTGCTCTGCTCTGCTCTGCCCTGCTCTGCCCGCGCCCTCAGCCAACGCCACCCCAAGCACCTCGCACCCGCCACACCTTACCGCTATGGCAACTTGAACTAGCCGCCCTGCCGCCCGCTGCCGCAGCCGGCGTCCCAGCGGCACCCCCCGCAAGGCTCCTTGGGACAGGGAGTCCACAAGCCGCTGACCCGCTGTGGGAGGGCTGAGTGCGGGACTTCAGCTCCCGAGAGGCTCTGCGGGGCAGGGCCGGCCGGCGCAGGCAGAGCAGGCCCCGCCCGGGGGAGGTCTGTGGGTCTGCGGGGCGGGGGAGGTCGGGTGTCGGACGTGAATGGGTGTTTGTTATCGATTTTACGCTCCGGGCCTTCAGCAAGTACTCCCTGGTGTTTACAAACACGTCAGATAAACGATTGTAAACGGCAGAAACAAAATCAGTTGCCCTGGCAAAGCAGGCGAGTCTGTTCCACTTTCGAGGAGACGGCGTCTGCCTGATCCTCTGGGAAAAGGCGTGTGAGCCTCGGAGAGCAGCTGTTTGTTACCTGGCGGGCATTTCTGTTACTATCTCTTGACTTTTTCTTGTTTCTTAAAGCCCTGCAGATCCCTGTTCCCAAATGTTGTGTCCGTTATCCTTGTGCACAATAAAAACGACCGAAAACTTGTTACAGACTGCTACACTGGCTCTCCTTGAAGAGAGAAAAGGTATAAAGAGTTCTCTGAGTCATCAGAGGAAATGTCGCCTGGACCTCTGAAACTTGAGCAAAACTTGCAATAGTCCAAGAATATTTGCCTGCAATAGGAGCATAGGTGAGCATGCAAGCCCAAGGTAAACACAGTGAGTTGGGGTTTTTATCACGTGTGTGAATTGCCTCTGAGATCCACCCCAGGCAGTGTCCATGGGCTTTTGAGCACATTAACAAGGCGTGGCTGACAATCCATACTGTCTACCGTCGTTCCTGCATTGCAGGACTGTTTCACTTATTTACAATTAAGCAGGCATGCTTGAGTGCTATATGATTATGAAACACACTTCAGGAGTAAGCCAGACCCCCCACACTGACAGCATTTACCAGCAGCCCAGGGAAAGACACAAGGCCTTTGTGTCTTTCTAGTCATGCTCAAGAGGCATTATCCTCATCTTAGCAGAAGGGAGGTGAGGCACAGAACAGGTATTTAATTATAGGGAAAAATTAAGTCTTCTGCTATAGTGGTCTCTGGGAAACAGGCTTTGATTTTCCTGAGCTCTCTGAGGGATTTCTCTCAGTTTTGCACCTGGCAGTGGGCTTGCTGCCCCACAGACTCAACATAATTCATCCATGAGCAAATTTCTTTTCCTGCCCTAGTAGCCTCTCTCAGGCTATCACAGAGAGGGTGAGGGTACGGAATGTATCCTGGATGTGACTGCTGGAGAAGTGGGTTTGCATCTTTGCCAAGTGTGAGCATATCTGGGTTGGTGCTAACACAGTGTTCCAGTGGAAACTGATGCCAACACCTAAGACCAAATTCTTGTATTTGTCACTAGTGGTATCTTCTCATGCTACACTGCTTCTCATCCATGACAAGTCATTATTCATGTAGCTTTCAGGAGATTGTTTAGCTATTCCTTTCACAAGACTTACAGATTCACCATTTACTGGGCTCAGAAAATGAGTTCTTTTATGAACAGGTATCATTGATGCACAAGAGAAGAAGAATTGTGTGATAGATGAATTGTCACCTAAGTCAGTGAGCTTAAAATTCAGTTTTGATTTATGATTGTTATAATAAACCAAGTCTTCTGTTAAACACTCTGGTCTCCATATCAAAGCACGTATGTGCCATGACTCAAATCAAAGATAAGTGAAGGTCTGTCTGAAGTCTGAATTATGAGGGCAAATATATTTTTGCTGGAGGTTATTTCTGATCATGAATGCCTATGCAAGAGATTTAGGCAGAGCAGAATGAAGTCACAGATGACTAGAAAGCTGACTTTAGATAAAGAGGCGCAGGCAATGTAAGCCTGAGGGGAAAACATACTAAATAAAGAGAGACATAAGTCTGCAGGCCCCAGTGTGTTTGCACCCACGGATGCTGAGGTAGCTACTAATATGCTGAGGGCCACTAAGACAATTAAGAGAGTGAAACATCTCTCCCATGGGGAAAAACTGAAACGGTTGGGGCCATCTAGCCTGGAGAAGAGAAGGCTTGGAGGATCTCATCAGTATGTATAAATACCTGAAGGGAGGGTGTAAATCAAATGGTGTCCAGTCACAAAGCAAGAGGCAGTGGGCAGAAGTTGAACAGGAATTTCTGTCTGAACATCAGGAAATAATTTTCAATTGTGAGGGTGACGAAAAACTGGCACAAATTGCACAAAGAGATTGTGAAATCCACATCTATGGAAATAATCAAAAGTTGTCTGGACACATTTCTGGATAACCAGTTGTAGATGACCCTGCCAGAACAGGGGTTTTGGCCACCTGACCTCCAGGATCCCTTCCAAACTCAATGATTCCATGAATCTCTGATTGTAACTGTTTCTGAAGATGAATATACTTGCCTGAAAACAACTGTCATAGTTTTTACCTTAATTAATTGCTTAAGATAGTCTCATCTTGCTCTTCTCTTTGAGCACTCTTACAATTGACAACCTCAGGCTTTGTAAGGCTTTACACAGCAGTACCTCCTATTTAGCCTTCAGCCAACTGGGTATTCCAATTTTCAGTTTTTCATGGCTTTTTCATGAAATAAAGCAAAAGGAAGAGCACAAGAGTTCCTCAATATCCTGTAACCATGAAACTCCATAAATACCTGTTCTAGACATTGAAGACAATTTTTTTATATAGACATGAATCTTCAAGAACCTAGAATAAAATTCTTTCACATTGATATTCAAACACTTTATCTGATGAATGATGCTGTGTCAAAGCAGTATATCTAATGGATTTTTTTCTGACAGGCCAGAAATTATTTGAGATACTGAAATAGAAAGAGGTAGGAACAGGCATCTCTTACAAGTTTCTAGAATGGAAAAACATGTTGATTAATATGAAAAAAAAACCCACACCGAGCCTTTTATTTTACTGTTTACTGATTTATTTTGCCAGTTGGAATATCTCCTCATCTATATATTACAAGATGTAGATGTCGATATCTGGTAATCTATGTGAAACACCAACTAGAGCTAATTGCTTCTTTGTTACAACTTGTGTGTTTTATCAGATTTGTGTTTAAACCATATAAACAGTGCAAAGATAACCAAGAGACCACATCAAATATAGCTGGTGAAAATAATGTTACTTTTTGCAGAAAACCAATAGAATTCTGAGCTAATGCTTGAGATGATAAGTACTAAATGTGCGACCGTTACTGACACTAGAGGGAGTGTCTGAACAGGAGAAAAAGATGCTTGGCTATTTTTGGCATGTCTAAATTAATAGGAACATACAGGGGTCTTTGAAAAAGTACCAGGGGGAAAAAACAATCTGCATTATACTGCAAATTTAAGAGTCATTTTTCTTTCTTATTTGCTTATTAGAATCCAAGCATAGGATATTTTAATAGATTAAAACTGTTTAATTTCTCTAGCCTTAGGGCATCCAGGATTTTGAATGTCTGTTCTTAGGCTTATGTTTATAATTGTGGATGTACACATATTGGTGATATTTTTATTTCATTATCTGGTTTGAGTGTGTGAAAATGGAACATTTATTATTTATCTACAGGGGGTGAGAAAATGCCAGTCACTCTGACCTACTAAATGTAATCACTATTCAAAACTAACGTGATCAGAAATATTGATTATTGTTCTTTTTTATAGCCTAAAACACTTGTGATCTTGACTAAGCTAAGCACCTATGTTCTCTCATTCCTTCAATACAGATTATGTTGCTAAACCTCACATTTTCCTTGCTATCCTGTGAATAATCTTGTTTGTCTACTTCTTTCTTGACAGATAAAGTATTCCAGACAACTCTATAAATGCAAAGTGAAGTAGTATAATTGCACAATATTCCCATTTTTCTACCATGCAGGGTGTGTCTTATTGCATGTACTAGTACCTGTGTTTTTCGCTTCTGAATTTAGATTCTTATCTAGATTTCACAGACCTCTCAAACCTCAGGTTATCTGTAGATTTATAAATATATCCTTAGTCCCCCTGTCTGCAGGCCTGCTCATGAAAAAGTTGAACAGAAAGACCAGATTTTCTAGCAGAAGCCAGAGCATGTCAATGCAAGGCTAGCAGCTCTCCCAGGACCAGGCACCAGGCGCCAGAGGGGATCCCCCAGGAGCAGCAGTCAGGGCCTGACAACCCATTCCAGGCAGCCAGTGGCTTTTGGGGAAGCTACAGCCCCAGGCACTAGTCACCTCCTTGGGGACTGGGACAGGCCAAGGCCAGGCCAGGATGTCAGCCCGGATGTCAGGTTTGTCATAGTGGGGATCCATGGCCAGGCAGGACAGCTGGAGACCAGCCCCAGTGTGGTGGCACTGGGATAAGGACTGATGGCCCTGGAGGCTGATGTGGTCCTGAGCTTTGGGCAGGATGAGGGAAGGTCCTAGAGGAGGCCAGGCAAGGGCAGTCAGGTCCATCCATGTCCTCAGCCCTGAGTGGCTGTGCTAGGATGGAACTGCAGGCTGGGACCTAAGCATGGCTACAGTATAGAGTGACCTTGCCAAGAGGAGACAGTCCTGCAGTATCTCATTAGGACTGGGTCATTGATATGGACAGTCACAGCAAGGCCAAGGAATGAAAACAGGCCCAGGATCCAGATAGGAGGAGCAACAGACACCTGGAGACAAGACTCCAATGTAGGTTTAAGGTCTGTCAAGGAGATGAGTGCCGGGTTCTTCACTTTGGGCATAACAACCCCATGCATCGCTATCAGCTGGGGGATGAGTGGCTGGAGAGTGGTGAAATGGAGAGGGATTTAGAAGTAACGATTGATAGGAAACTTAATATGAGCTAGCAGTGTGCCCAGGTGGCTAAGAGGGCCAATGACATCCTGGCCTGTATTAAGAACAGTGTGGTCAGTCGGACTAGGGAAGTTATCNGACTGTAAAGAAGATCAGAGACAATGTTACCTTCCACATATGTGCAAGAAACTCAGTCAGAAGGACAAGGCTGCATGAATCAGGCTGGGAATGGGTTCAACTTTTAAATAGCTCAGGTCATGTTTGGGTGCCCAGGCCTAAGCTGACCTAAACCCCCAGAGTTGTCACAGAGGGTGCAGACTTCTGTGGTGGGCAGGTTGGCCAAGGCAGAGCCCTGATACAGGGAAACAACTAAAGTATGATTGCAAACTTCTAGCCAGCATATTCCTTAGACATGCTAGAAACTACATTGTAAACATCATCTTGCTTATAGAGTAGCTTTTCAGAACGAAGTCAGTACCCATGGAAACACTCTGTGGTTAGCAACAGTCATTTTTTCTCTCCAAACTGTCCATGTTTCTGAATTAGAATGTGCAAAACAAGTCTTAAAGCCCAAGTGAAGGTGCATCTAGACCTAGAGCTCTTCCCAGGGTGAAGTTGCATGTTCTGTCCTGTTTCCTTCGAGGCTATCAGGCCTTGTACAAGCAACAATCTGTTGCTTCCCTCCTTTATTTATGGTCCATGCCCAGAAATCATATACGTATTAAGCAGTTTTTACTTATTTTAGAATCTGCTCAGAACATCATCCATGCCCACCTTGCCACTTCTTCAGCATGCAAATTCTTCCATTTTTGTTCCCTTAGAAATAGCTGAGAAGATATTTTTCCTTCTGTTACCACTTTCTGGACCATCACCACTGCCACAGAGCAGTTGCCATGTCAAAGCTTCTATGTGCATGGTCTTTTTCCTAATAAATAAAAGGTAATTCAAAATATTTTCTCTCACTGAAAAAGCAATGGAACAAATTACCCTTCCTCTAGTTTAAGAGTCTGAAACACAATTATGATGGAGTAGCTAATGCAGGGTACCCTGTTAGTAAAGGTAAATAGGATAAGAATACCTTTAGTACACCAGATGAATTATTATTATGTGGTTTATGAAAACCTACTGAAATTACTCAGGTCTTGGGATTACTTATCTGCCCACCAGTAAAACTATTTTTCCTTTGCTTAGTTCATACGCAGTGATACATTAAAAAAGTAACACTGAAGTTGGAATAAAAGCATGGGAAAGAGGAGTTTCAAGAAAGCACACATGAGGCATTGCAACAAATCACCCCAGCAGTACTGTCATTAGGGATACACATTCCTACTGTAAATTCCTAGTATAAATCATGGAAACTACAACAGCATAAGAAAAAAAAAAGCAAGTCTTGCAGATCCTGGCAGAAGCCTCCATGCAGCATGGGTGGGCATTGAAGTGTTTCCAGATGTGGGAATGATCAGTGACATTGAATGGAGCACACAGTGAGGAACCCTGAGCTCATGCCACAACCCCATTCCTATAACTTGCCGTCATAGATAAGTAAGAATGTGTATCTTGTATCTGGTCCCCAAAGGAAGAAGGCAAGCCATACTACATGAATGCCAGGTGATAGTACCCGGTGCCCTGAGTGTGTTGGCCAATGATGAGAGCGTAGACTAACAAGTAGGTTGTTCTGTGGATTGTAGCAACTGTGGTAGTGTTGCACTTGCTGACTCTGAATTACTGTGCCAAACAGGATATAGTAGAGTTGTCTACAGTTTCCGCAGAGGACAGGATAGAATGGAATAGCAGCTCAGAAGTAGGTGTGCTTCCACCATCAGAACTTGTGCTGCCTTGTGGGTTTCTTCTTCATGAAATTTGTCATTAGCCCTTGGCTGGGAAAGAACATGATCCCACTGCTGAGAGATGGCAGCCCTGAAAATATTGATAGCAGTTTCCAGCAGCTTGGCCTATCTTACACAGTATGGGAGCCTCCCTTAGCACTGACCAAAGTAGTGAACAGAGCTCCATGTCTGACTTGACAAGACTGAGTCACACCTTTTCTCTCATCTGTGCCTCAGTGGAGTGTGTAGCTTTCTTGTTCATTTGTCTTGAAGTTCAGTGGCTTCACTGTTACTCTGTCAGGTTGATATGGACACCAGAAAGTGGTGGTGGGTGGTGGCTCTTAGGGCTGCAGGTGAGTTACAAAAATATGCAGTTTGCCAGGACATGACTGAGCAGAGCATGGGACCAGTGTTCCCTAGGGAATTCCATTAAATGCAGCATGAAGGTGTCCAGACTGTGTTGTGGGTGTTTTAGCTTTTCCCCTCACATGGATACTCTCAAGGATATCCGATCCTAAATAGGATAAATGTCTCTGATGGTATTCCTCACTTGCACAAGATCTAAGCGCTAATGTATGCGCATGGGATCAGGATTTACATTGTATTTCTTTATGGGCATAGTATCATTCGCTCACCTTAAAAAGATACGTTGAGGGGATTAATTACATTTAGGAAACGCATACAAATGAACTGACTTAAATTACTTTTAAAGACATATCAAAATAATACCTGATATGTTATACTCAAAAGGTTTGGGTAACTAATCTAGCTGGAGGAGAGCTATTTATCCAAGAAGATTGTGGTCTAATTTTTTACTGTGCATGGTTTACATTTTCAAGTTTCCTCCTGCCCAGGTTACAAACGTTTATGGTGACATTTCTCTTGCTGTGCACCTACTTCAAGTGACAGTAATTCCACCTTACTTCTCTCAGGTTTAGAATTTTTTGTTTTAATTTTTTCCTTTAGTGAATAGATTTTATCTTTTCTGATAGTATGGAAAAATGCTGCTCTCTCGCCTTCATTTTGATGTGTCATGAATTTCAAAATCAGTCTTCTGAGTTTTCCGCGCTTTTCTCATTGCCTTACATTTAGAAGGTATCCGACTTGCAGTCAGTGAATTTTTGCTCGGTGTAAAGACCTGTTTTAAGTTCACTGCTTCCACGGGTGACTTAGCAAGGCTCTTACTCAGCCCCCTCCCTCCTCCCTTCTGCAAAGATGCCGGGGCAAGTGCTCAGGGTCAGACGTCGCTCCGCTGCCTTTGAGAACGGCTGGGAGGGCTTGTCCCGCTGCCGGCGCGGAGCCGGTCCCGTCTCTCCCCGGCAGGGCAGGGCAGGGCAGAGCCAGGCAGAGCCCACTTGCCCCACGCAGTCCCGGCCGCCCGCGGCAGGTGGCCCCGGCGACTCGGGGCTGCGGGGGAAGCGCGGGAGCGGCGGTCTGGGCGCTGTCCCGGTGAGAGCAGATCAGGGGCACAGGGGCTGCCGGGGAGGGGAGCAGAGGAGCTGGGGGGCCGAGGTGGCAGCGGCAAGGAGGGATGGCCGGCAGGGTGGGCGCGGGGCCGGGGCGAGGAGAGGGAGCCTGCCCGGTGGCGAGGGCGCGCAGGGTTTGCTGAGACCTTTCCTGACCGGGCTCAGGGAGGAGGCGGCGTTGTCCAGCAAAGGTGCCGCCTTCCCCCAGCAGCTTTTCCCGGCTGGGCATCGTCGTCTGCCCCTGCAGCTCTGTGATCTCGTCCCCTCGAAGAAGCGAGGGGCAGAGCCGGAGCGGGCGACGGAAGATGCTGGGCCTCCCGGTAGCCTTCCAGTTGCTGCTGGTGCTCTGCAGCCAGGGCACAGAGAGGTGCCCTTCTGCTTTCTGCGAGTGCTCCGACTGGGAGGACTACAAAATCACTTGCAGGGACATCCACTTCATTCCCAGCCTTCCGAAGGACACCCAGACCCTGTGAGTACAGTGGGATGGTTTCGGGGAGGCACTAGCCAGTTGTGAGTATTCATACTTCGCAGGCAAGAGATCCTCTGAGCTAATGCCCTGTGAGATGAGGAAGTTGTGAGGAGGGAGTGCAGCAATTTACGTGCGCAGTACAGAACGGCAATGTGCAGACTCTGTGTGGCAGAAGGAGGTAGGAGAAGTAATTCAAACCTTACAGAGCTGAGAAGACATGATTGTCCATTGGGTCTTAAGAGTGCTGTGTAAAATATGGGAAAATTAGTATTTGGCGTGTTTGCGGGTGAACTGAGCAGAAGGCTGGATTGTGTATGGCAAGTGCCATGGGGGTGAGGGGAGGGAAGGGTAAATCAAACACAATTTTGAAATTAAAAAAAAAAAAAAATAGGAGTTGAATGTGCCGCCCCACAGAGAGTTCCGTGAAATCTTCTATGCATTTTCAGCTTCTTTGCCAGAGCCAGAAAAGGAAGTATATGTGGGAATTGAGAATCCCAGAACACTGTCTGAGAGATGGGTACTTCAGATAAACAAAAGTGTGGAGTATGGGATAAAGCAGCAAATTTGGAGCTTGCCAAAATGATAGAGTAATTTAAGTAAGTCTAAGTGTTTGGTACCATTACAAACACAGTAAAAGATTTTTTCTGGGTTCCTGCTGGCAGTCCAGATGGACATCTTGTGTCATATCTGTCAGATAAATACTGTAGGGAAACTGAAATGGCACCAGTCAGGTAAAACTAAAATGAATTGCTCCTGATTTTTACTTTGTCTTGTGAGGTACAAAATGTTTCTAGTCTCCAAGGGAAGACTCACTTTTAAGTATAGATTACTTTCTGGTAAAGTAAACAAACTCATACTCAGTTGATTTAATTGCAAGATAAAACAATAACGGATTGATTGGTCTATGCCTTGATAATGATTCTCAGGACCTTATTTGAAAATAGAAACCATTGAGTAATTTGAACTTATTGGAATGCTTCTCAATATTTTCTAACACCTGAAAGTAAAGGCTTACCAAATTATCATTAACCTGAAAAGAAGGAAAAATATTTATGTTTTTCCTTATTTTTACATGCCTTTAATCTTTTTTATGATTAGACCGCAGTACTTCAGTTAAGATTTTGAATTATACAAGTTTTGGTTTGGTTATTGTATTTTTATACATGCAGTTTATTTAATTTTAAAATGCAGTAATTTTACTGTATGTACTAAGTAGTATGTCCTTTGAAATGTACCATGACAAGTTGGAAAACAAAGCAGTTTAAGTTTGTAGGAGAAATATGCCTTTGTACAGGCATTTAAAATAGTTAAGAGAAACAATGTAATTACGTAATGAAATTGAATATTTTCCTTGAAAAAATGGTGGTATGGTGGCTGAGAAGTACCTCTCTACATACAGCTTCACAAATAAAGAACTTTGGCACCACTGCTTCCTCTCGGCCCCAGGATGGTGGTGGCACCACTGCTTCCTCCCGGCCCCAGGATGGTGGTGGCACCGCTGCTTTCCCCGGCCCCAGGATGCCGGCAGTGGTGGCCCTGCCGCTTTTCGTCCCCCCAGCATGGCCACCGTGGCAAGAAATACACAGCAACACAGTGCCAAAACAGCACCGGCGGGCCACATGGGGGGGTGGGGCAATTTTGCATATTAATGAGCTGCCATTCAATGCAGAAGTAGGGTTTCATGGGACCCAAATAAGACCGCAGTTCTGTGGTATAGGAGACTCGACTGTAATGCTCAGAGTTTTCCCAAGATATTGTAAAGCACATGTCCCTTATTCTGTCATGTTTGCATCCTTCTGCCTTACAAATGGCAACAGTTCTGAATTAAAGACAAAAGATTCCAAAATAATTGAAGAGGTGAAGTGTGTAGCTGTACATATCTGCATGTTGTTTGTTGAAGCCCTGTACAATTTTCCCTAAATCCAGTTACTTTGTTACTTTAGGCAAAGTAATTCTGCTTCTTGGTGTGACCCTCAAGGATTGCCTATTTTAAAACTTTCTTATGTGGCTATTCAGTTTTTTAGGGTTGTAGAACTAAGCGGCTGGTGAGTCTAGGAACATTGTGCCAGCTTTTGGAGATGATGAGCTCTTTTCAGTGCACAGAATCTTGAAACTCCAATTAAAGTTTCAGTCTGATGAACAGTCAGGACTGTTCTCATTTCTCTACCCTACTTTAAGAGAACAGGGTAAGCCTTTTTTTTAACAAGCCATACTTGTAAGAAATTACAATAAGTGTTTATTTCCAACTCTTTTAGTGGAAAAGTGACATGAACTTAAGCCAGAAAAGTGTGCTTGGTTTACACTGTTTATAATATATTTATCCAAATATAGTTAATGCAGGTGCTTATCCAGAATACCTGAATATGCAGATATTGATCTTGGAGATGTCCTTTTCTCAAAACAAGATTTTATTTTTTAGTTCCTTTTCTGGGGAATAAACAAAATAAGTAGAAAGGAAAAGGTTTTGTGTATTATAGGTAATACTTGTTTTTTGAAGTTAAGGATTATATAATCCCTATATAATATACTCATTCTATGGCAGGAAAGCAGTTCTAAGTGGTATTGAAATACAGCACTAAAAATATGTAATTATGTAGCAACAATTTTTTCACATCTATGGTATTTTTAATGTCTCTCTACACAGCTGACACCCTGACTTGATCTGCTGCTATTTTACCCTGCCAGGTCCTTCTTTGCTTCTGCCTTTGCCTGTCCTTGACTCCAGCAGTCCTTCATGCTGTGGTGGTGGCACTACATGCAATGGTACTGAAGAGATCTCTGTCCCAGTTCCTTGGATGCAGTGCTTTTCTTTTTCACCAGCAAAGTGCTGGAGCACAGCAACAGTTGGTACTGTAACCACCTCTGTGTTTAGTGGAATATGCCAAGGGAGTTTCAGTTCAAGCAAATTCACTAGGAAGTGGGGATTAATGACTACCAAGAATTACTTACACCTGCAGATCACCATAACCACACAGACCATTCATCCAAAGATATAATCATCATAATGTTTGAATTACTGTAATACCCTTCTTGACATAATTATGATGGCTTATTCAGATGGTATCATTGTCTCAGCATCATCTCAACGTAGTTCCAAATGCTTTTAATTTTATGAATCTATTATTAGTTGCTTTTAATAATTTTGCCTTTCGTGATACAGTAAACCCTCATTACTTCACGTTTCTAATCTCACAGGTTCACTTCTTTGTGGGATTTTTTCCATGAAGACAGCCCTATGTTTCGCTGTGCATTCGTGACTGTGCATGCGCTGGCAGTCATGAATATGCAAAGATAGACAGTCATGAATATGCAAATTAGCCATGCCTGTCACCCTGCCCTGCTCCACCCCTCAGCTCTGGAGTGCTCCGCCGCCGTGTCGGGGCAGCTCCACTAGACAGAGCACCAGCACAGCGCTCTGCTGCCATGCCATGGCGGTGCTGGTGAAGCTGTTGTTGTTGAAGCTGTAGCATGGGAGTCGCCGCATCCCTCTCCAGCTCCTTTTCAAGTCAGAGCCACTGCAGGAGCATCTACAGCACACAGTCCTGTCCCACTGTCACTGCCCGTCGGGCTCCCAGACTCCACAATTCCCTTAGCTCCTCTGTTGTGAGAACCAGAGTCTCCACCTGAGTGTTTTATCCTGCCTCTGAGACCCTGTCATGTTCAGCAAGTGTCAGGAAGTTCCTTTGTTCCGGTTGGTGGGGCAGTGTGGGAACTGTGTTCTGATACCGGTGATGAGGAGAAGGATCCTTTTGATCCTGGGCTGATGGAGCAGTGGAGGGAGGATGATCGCTTCCATGACAAGATACTTTACCCCCACCCTGGGGTGTGAACCCAAGCCTGACTTCCCAGCAGGAACCAGGTGCTGTGCTTGTGAGCGGTCACAGCACAGGCCCACCAGATCCCAGTGGTGGACAGGCACAGCGCCTGGTCTCGCTAGTGAGCAGAGAGGCATTCCAGCTCGCCCCACAAGCTCAGCTCCTGGTGGCAATCTCCCAGGCTGATAACACAGGGCAGGACCCACTCCTTGTAGCTGTAGGCTGTGAGGAGGATGGCAGGGCTATATCTGTTCTCCCCCCATCTCCCATTGGGGGTTACTGCTGTTGCCACCAGCGAGATATGAAGGGGAAGCCCGAGTCGCTGCTTACGGCAGGAGGGGGATGGTGAAGGCCACAGAGCTAGAGTGGGGCTGCCTGGTCTCACTTGGGAGTGGGGGCTATGAGCAGCAGCAG
This sequence comes from Pitta sordida, assembly GCA_013390025.1. NCBI lineage: Eukaryota > Metazoa > Chordata > Aves > Passeriformes > Pittidae > Pitta > Pitta sordida. The sequence goes on from WEKX01017881.1 coordinate 66,854, forward strand.
CAATGCATACAGCCTGCCCAGGTATTGGCAGAACACAGGGGGGCAGGCAGGACAGTCCCGCCATGGACATCCAAGCCAGGACACAGGGAGGTGAGTGGCTCCCACGGCGCCAAGGGAATGGGGTGCACAGGTGCCCCTGCACTAGGACGAGCAGGGCGGGTGGCCTCCCTGTGGGCGTTAACACCTCCCTCTGGTGGGAATGGTGGGGACCCGTGTGCCTACGGGACCCTAGGAGCACCAGCACTGCCGCGGTCGCCCTGCTGTGTGTCCTGCCAGGGAAAACTGGCTGCCCCAATGGGTCCTGCCCTGGGACACCAGCCTGGCCACCTTGCCACTGGTGCTGGGTGGGGCAAGCCCCATGCTGTCCAAAGGGACATGCCCAGGGGACATGGCCAGCACAAGCAGGGGGCTGTGCTGTGAACAAAAAGACCTGCGCTATCACTCATGTACAATTTACACACTGCCTTAACATCCCCAGTGGGGATGGGGGACCCACACAGCTCCGGGACTTCAGGAGCACCAGCGCTGCTGTGGCCACCCCACTGTGTGCAAGGAGCTGGAGCGAGAGGTGACGACTCCCCTGCTACAGCTTCAACAACAACAGCTTTGCCAGCACCACCATGGCATAGTGGCAGAGCTCTGTGCCAGCGCTCTGTCTGGCAGGGCCACCCCAGCATGATGGCAGAGCACTCTGGGGGTGGTGGGAGGGGAGGGTTAGGGACAGGGCTAATTTGCATATTCAAGAGCTGCCTGTCTTCATGGAGTGAGGGCTTCATGGTACCCTTGGAGACCTGCAGCCCCATGATACTCATGGTACTTTACAGTCAATCCATGATACTCAAGGGTTGACTGTAAAACTAATAACGTTTTTCTTCTTATTCATTTGTGCACTACATCTCCTTCAATCACTTACTAAAATAACTTCTTCCCCATTCTTTTTCCTTTTCCCTCTCCTTCTCCTTCTTCCTCTTTCTTTTCCTTCCAGAAGGGACCTTTTCTAACCTGTACCCAGGTGCTATTTTCACATTAATTTAATCAAATTTGATTGAAATCGAACAAGAGGGAGTTAGGAGGTGACAGTGGAACTGGCATATAAATAGACACAAAACCAGTGCAGTCCTTATGAACATGCTCTTTACATTAAGTATTAAGCTACAATTCTGCATCTGCTCCAGGATATTTGCCATAGGTAGAGTACTGCATTTTGAGCTCAGTCTTCAGGGTTGAGTATGTTAATAGCATGAGCATGAGAATACCACGATAACAAGATGTAGTAAATCAACTGGTCTCTTTAGTTCCCCATGCTGTTGTCAGCTTTTGATAAAGGACATATGGAAACTGTGTAATATGTTTTACACATTTACAATGTCGTATTTAGAAGTAGCAATTTTAGTTAATTTTATTTATGTGGCTAATGAGTAGTTTAGAGTATTTTGATTCACTGAAGTTATAAGCAGAACTGAAGGAGATTACATCTCCAATTTATACTCAAAATAAATTACACAGATTTAAAATATTTCCCCCAATCCTAAGTCTTAAGAAATGTCTGAAATTCAGAGATAACCTGACTTCAGGTAACTCTAATCATCATCTTTTTATAGACTTCATTATTTCAGAATTAAGTATGGACCCTCATAAATACATCATTGTAAGCAATCTTGCAACATAAGCACATAATTATCCCTATTTTAGTGATGAAGTACCGAGAGTCCAAAAGAACAGGAAAAACACTGACGTGGTTAAACAACTGAAGCAAGCTATTAGGGCATCCTTCAGAAAATGGAAGTCATGCTCAAAACCAGAAATCTTTGGAAACTTGAAGTAATATAGTAAAAAAATATTTTGAAGAGAAACTTATAATATCATAAACACTCAGTATAATCTTTGAAACACATTTAAGGTTAAGCCTGAAAAACTTTTATCAGATTAAAGTGTCAGTATGAAGTTTGTTTGAAACAAATTGAAAAATTGGATAGGTTTAAATTGCCTGAGCCAAATAATACTTGTGTAAGAGTTCCAAAGGCAAAAAATTGCTGTATTGCCTGCTGCATTATGTAACTTACCATTTAAATCAGCCTTAGTGACGAAAGAAAAGAAGGTCACAGGTGTAGCATAATTTTTTTTTTAGAAGTCCTCTAGGAAATACCTTAGGAACTAAATGCTTGTAGGTCTGTCTTCCTTTTCAGAAGACTCTGAAAAATAGGTAGGAACCAACCTGATTGGATAGGGTGTACTGTTTACTGGGTCAGTGATGATCTGGAGAATGGGTCCCAAGAGTGGTGGTGAATGGAGTTACATCCAACTGGCAGCTGATCAGAAGTGGTGTTCCCCAGGGCTCAGTGCTGGGGCTAGCCTTGTTGAATAACTTTATCGGTGATCTGAATGAGTGCACTCTCAGCAAATTAACAGATGACAACAAGTTGGGTGGGAGTGGTAATCTGCTGAAGCCTAGGAAGGTTCTGAAAAGGGATCTGGACACAAGTCATGACAACCCCATGCAGCACCACAGGCTGGAGGAACAGTGGTTGGAAGGCTGCCTGGCTGAAAAGGACCATATATTGTGTATATTCTGGAGGTACTGTAATATAAAATGGCTGTGCTTTGTGAAATAATATTTTAGTTGCAATTAGTTCATTTCCCAAACATTATTGAGTTATTTTCATCTGTGAAAGTATTTATCTATTTCTGAAGAGAAAATCAGGTTTGAGCTTTCTTAAAATAATTAACTATTTTTTTTAACAAACACTGAAATCACTTTATCAGTTATGCTTCAGGCAATGATTCAAATAACTCTATGTATATATATCCTGGGTCAATTTACATGAAGTATGAATTGAATTTAGAAATACTTGAATAATATATATGGAGAACAATAAGAACTTTACTGGGAGAAAGGAAAAAGTTTAATATAACAAATATATATATATATATGTTTGAACAATAACAATAGAACAATGACAACTGAGAAATAAACAAGCACGAGAAGGGAATGCCTAGTTCAAGGGAAACCAGGGCACCTCCAGGATTCCAGGGGCAGGGGAATAGGGTTAAGGGTAGGCAAACCAGGGGAGTAACAGCCAGTGATCCTTTCTGAAATGTCCAAGGGGCTGCAGGGAGATCCAGCAGTCAGCAGAGGAAAAGCTGTTCTGAGATGAGGAGTCAAAGGTCCGTGTGGTCGTGGGCAAAATGGCGGTGGTAGAGATCAGAGGCAAAAACAAGGCTTCCTCATTCCAGAAGATCCACAACCCCCTCTCCTGAGGCCCAGGAGCTGTAGTTATAGGGCCTCAGGCCCCTCCCATGTCACATGGTTTGTGGACATGTCTTCACATGCCATTGGCTGTCACTCAGCCCACCCTCAGGCCCCTCCCCTAGTCACATGCCTTGCTGGGAAGGGAAGATAAGACACAGGATCCTCCATTGTTTGTCAGGTGGAAAGGAGAAAGCCCCTCCCCTGGCCACATGCCTGGCAGGGCAGGGCAGGGCAGGGCAGGGCAGGGCAGGGCAGGGCAGGGCAGGGCAGGGCAGG
>WEKX01017881.1:71025-104426 GCA_013390025.1 Pitta sordida
AGAGGAGAGGAGAGGAGAGGAGAGGAGAGGAGAGGAGAGGAACCTATTGTCTGTTCCAGTAAAAAGGAGAAAAGTTGTACAATAGAACAAAAGGGTTCTCCCCAAGACATTATATTGCAACATAAAATCTTCCTTAAGTACTGCCTTTATATGAAAAATTATGCTTTCTTGCCAAATCTGATACATGTTATTATATTTACCGCTATATTTTTTGCTTGGAAGGTCATGGTATTATTTCTATAATCCTCCTATTGACATAAAAACCCTGCATGTAGACATACAGCAGGTTCAATACACTAGGTCCCAAAAGTTAGTATATATTATCCTCTCAGTTAAGCGAAATGTTAAAGTGGAAGAATTTTTTTCATAATCACAATGATAAGCTGAAAAAACTGTTCTAAGGAGTCTTGAAGTTATTTTCAAACTGTGCACTGCTTTACTGTACACACACACCCCAACTGAAAGAAGTGAGAGTATGAAGAACAGGAATGACAGGGAGTCGGGGACCATAGAAGCTACTGAATAAGAAAATGATATTTTTTGATGCCAGGGGAGGTTTAAACTTAATATTAGGAAGTGGTTTTTCACAGAGAGAGTGATTGCACATTGGAATGGACTGCCCAGGGAGGTGATGGAGTCACCGTCCCTGGAGGCGTTTAAGAGAAGACTCGATGAGTAGCTCAATGACATGGTCTAGCTGGGGGGTGTAGGGCTGGATGATCCTGGGTCCCTTCTGGCCTGGAGTGGCCTGCTACACTGTGAGGGAACTAGGTTTGTGTTTACCACTCTGGGATGTGCTTTTGGATCTGTACGGGTGTTAGATGGTGAGTTGGACTAGATGATCCTTGTGAGTCCCTTCCAACTCATAATATTCTGTGTGTAATTCTGTGTGAATACAGTGGATTTTTTCATTCCTTATCAGTCATTTTATCAGTAACATTTCTTGTACATTGGGAACACTTAAATTTCCTGTGTCACGACGCAGAATTCCGTCAAGTGCTGGGAACTGTACAAGCGCAAATCAGTCATTCCTTTCCCTGGTAGAAACAAGCATTACTTCGGCATGCTTTAACTACACACATAACTTGCTCCACAGAAAAGCAGAAGGATTGCAAATAGTTCTTTTGTAGATGGTAAAAAGAGGTTAACCGCAATGAAAATATCACACATTTTTACAAAAGACACCGGTGATATGACGATACAAATTCAGTTTTATTTTTGCCTTGTCTGAGAAGATGATAAGTTTTGATCAACTTAATAGCAAAAAAGCGTTTTACACAGGAGGTTAAAACTCCATTTTTGGAGATGATTTCAACAGTAGTTTAACAGACTGATTCGGTAAGTGTTACACTCTACTAAATCTTGAATTGCTACAGCAGTCAGTTTTCATTACATTGTTTTCTTTTGATGTTGAATTTCCAACCCATTACACTTCAGAAGCAACACAACAGCCTTCTCTTGAATTGAAAAACAGAACTTATTGATGAACTTATCTGTAAAAGGAAAGGAAAAGCTTAAATTTTTCAAAGAACTCCCCTGTAACAGCTAAGCAATAGTTTAGAGAGTATATTGCAAAAAGCTAATAATTTTCATGAATCTGACTTATACTGACTGTTTGTGTATTTGCAAAATCAATGAATGTTAGATATTTTCCATAACATGGGTTTACAGAATCTCAAAAACAGTCTAAAAGAAGGTGATTATATTTTGAACACTGGACCATCTCAGGAAGTGTTTTATAAAAGTCTAAATTATCTGCCTTCATCATAAATTGTGATTGAACTTTCCCACATGGGAGGCCTGGAGCCTTTTCTTCTTCAGGCTGAACAAGCCTGGCTTTCTCAACCTTTCCCCATAGAGAGGTGTCCCAGCCCTCTGATCATCTTCATGGACCTCCTTTGTAGTCCAGCTTTTCATCCACCAACACATCGAAGTCCTTCTTGGCAGGGCTGCTCTTCATCTCTTCCTTCCCCAGCCTTTTTTTATACTGGGAGTTGCCTTGCACTTGGTCTTGTTAAACCTCAGGAGATTCCCATGGGCTCACTTTTCGAGCCTATCCAGGTCTTTCTGGATGGCATTCCATCCTTCAGATGTGTCAAGCTTCATGTCATCTGCAAACATGCTGAAGGTGCACTTGATCCAACTGTTCTTGTCATTGATACAGATTTTAATCAGTACTGGACACAATAGAGACCCCCAAGACATAGCATTGGCACTGATACAGATTTTAATCAGTACTGGACACAATAGAGACCCCCCAAGACATAGCACTTGTCACTGATGTCCATCAGGACTCTGAGCCATTACTACCTTCTGGATGCAATTGTCCAACCAATTCCTTACCCACCTAACAGTCCATCCATCAGACCCATCTCACACAGAATTACAGAATCACAGAATACGATCTCTCTCCAATTTAGAGAGAATGATGTTGTGGGGAATCATGTCAAAGGCTTTACAGAAGCCCAGATAAATAACATCTGTAGCCCTTCCTTTGTCCACTGATGTAATCACCACTGGGTTGTTCAGGGAAGACTTATCCTTGGTGAAGCCATGTTGACTGTCTCAAAGCACTTCTCTGTCCTCCATGTGCCGTGGATAACTTCTAGGAGGATCTTCCCAGACACGAAGGTAAGACTGAACGGTCCTCCTTTCTACCTTTTTTAAAGATAGGTGTAATGTTTCAGTTTTTCCAGTTGCCTGGGACTTCACCTGATCATCATATTAAACACTAAAACCTCATATATTTCTGTCTTTTGTGATCACAGACATACCTTTCTCACTACTTCTGAACTAAGATTTTGACTTAAAACTGATATTAGAGTAATCCCTCCCCACTTCTCGCCTCAAGTTTCGCAGCTTCACCTCTTCACGTTTTTTTTTACAGTGAAGACACCATAGACTTCCCTCGATTCTTCATGGTGTTTTTCCATGTCCACATGTGCAGAGTGCCTCTGGCACGCCAGGGGGCAGGGCTGCGACACCCCATGGGGTGGGATAGGCACTCCCTGCAGGGCAGAGCGTCAGTCCTGGTAGGTGCCGTTAGCTTGTGGACCAACATATGAGAGTACTGTAAAGATTCATAAAATCCTAGGGAAGCTTTATACACACTGTGTCAAGCTGGCACCGGGTCCACAGAGCAGCAGAGGATTGGTGGCTGCTCGTCCCGTGGCTACGGGCTCAATTGACACCAGGGAAGACCCTGGTCTCTGCAGTGGTGTAGCTCTGCTTGTGGATGGGGCAGTCCCACTGCCCCAAAGCTGCTCTCACTGTGTGTGGGCCAGTGCTGTTCGCCCTGTATGGTACACACTGTGAACAGCGTGGCAGTGCCCCTCCCAGTCTGGCCCTAGTTGCAGGCAGGGCAGCATCACTTCCCCCACACTCGCTTGCCCCACCGCCACACTGTACTGGGACAGCATAGGAGCAGTACTGGCTGCCTACCGCTGCTCGGCACACCCTGGCGTAGCAGCAAAGACATCCTTACGCTTGCTGAGGATGAAGGGGGAGGGGGCAATGGACGTGGCTTTTTTGCATATGTGTGATCTGCTACTCTTTGCGGAATTTGGCTTTTCCGGCATTCCCACAGTCTCAAATTTCTATGAAATTCGAGAGATTACTGTACGTATTACATTTTTTACCCTGGACTTTAAACTTATCTGATGGCATGCAATAAAGTGTACTATGACGACAATAGACAAGAGTTGTGTTTCTGAAATAGCTAAGATTCTATAAATGGCTGCAAAGAAAGCTCAGTTGGAACCATCAAATACCAGAAAAGACCAAGTGAAGAGGTTCACTTCTTACAGCAAAAGAGAGGTAAGAACTGGATGTAATTGCTGGCTATTATTTTGTCTAAACAGAGAGCCCCTAAGTGCCTGTAATTTCTGCCAGGTGCTTAGTAGAGGTCAAAGAGTCAAACTGAATGTAAGGAACTATTAAGGTAGAAATAGAGATGAAAATAAAGATTTTTTTTTTTCCCCACTGATTGTGTATATTGCACCTGCACAAGGATGTTCGAAGGTGCAAAGTTACTTACATACAAAAAATAGTTACTTAGCAGCCAGTAGCCTGTGTTTCCTCACATCTTCCACTTTGCCTCACTGGAAGATGTGCATGATGGTTGTGGTTTTCAGAAATAATCTCCCTCGAATGCCATGATCTTTCAAAGATTATATGGTGGCCTCAGAGTGACATCAACCAGTTTCTCATTGCCCTTAAATGCAACCCACCAGGTCCAATGGATTGCTTTATATCCAATACATTTCAGTGCTTCTTTAGTCTATCTTCTACTGCAGGTAATGCTCTGTTTCCTCAGGCTGTTCCTCCGGGCCTGGGAGCAGATGAAAACAAACAAACAAAAAAAAAGTGCCCAAAAAGTGTGCTAGTTTTGGGTGAAATAGAGTTAATTTCCTTCATAGTACATATTATGGTACTGTATTTTGGATTTGTGCTGGAAACAAAGTTGGTAATTTGGGGTGGGGATGTAGGTATTAGTTATTGTTGGGCAATACTTAGAGAATGAAGGGTTTTTCTTCTTCTCACACCACCTCACCCCACCAGGCTGAGAGTGCACAGAGAGCTGGGTAGGGACACAGACAGCACAGCTGACCCCAACTGTCCAGAGGGATATCCCATGCCATATGATGTCATGCTCAGTGTATAAAGCTGGGGGAAGAAGGAAGGGATGGACTAGATGATCCTGGGGGTCCCTTCCAACTTGGAATAACCTGTGAACCTGTGACTTTCGAACTGATGACATTTGTCTTTCCAAGTCACAGTTGATGGAACCCTGCTTTCCTGGGTATGGCTGAACACTTGCCTTCCAATGAGAAACATTAATTCTTTGTTTTGATTTGCTAATGTGTGCCTTTTGCTTTACCTATTAAACCATCTTGTTTTCAACCCACAAGGTTTTTCTCTTCTATTCTTCTGATTATCTCCCCCATCCCACTGCAGGGGGTAGGAGTGAGTAGCCACGTGGGGCTTAGTTGCCAGTTGGGGTTAAACCACACCAAGAAGGCATTGAGAGCTTTTCCATGTCATTTTCACTTAGGCCCTTGTGGCCCTGACCAGTGAGCCCACAATTATCTTGTTTTTCTTTTACTGACCATGCACTTACAGAAGTCCCTCTTGTTACCCTAGTTACCTTGGTAGTTTCATCTCCAGCAGAGCTTTGGCTCTACTAACATGATCCCTTTATATAAGATTATTGATACCATGTGCCTTGAGTAAATGCTTTTGATTAATGTTCAGGACAAGATCTTGGGTGAGGTGGAGCTTTCTTTATGAGCTAGTAAGGTAATTTTTAAGTTTTTGTGCTCTAGGATACTCCAAGAATTTACTACACACACTTGTCCCCCAGTAACAAACAAAGTAAAGTACTTTGAATTCAGACTCATTAGTCAGAAAGGAAATGCCCACCAAAATAGTTTAAAAGACTCTATGGTAAAAAAATGCGGTTTTCTCCTTACCCATTTAATTAGGGAGTTTCCACAAATGGTAAAATAAACTAGGACTATATTGAATATATGTATATTCAATATGGGATGCGTGGGACCCGTCCTAGTGTGATGAGGGAGCTGGTGGAAGTAGTCGTTGTGTTGCAGTACAGAGGCCACTCTCCTAAACTGAAAATGTTTCAGTGGGTCTGATTTACACTACAGACCATTTTGAACCATGTCGCTATTTAGGTTTAATTTGGAACAAGGAGGGAATTTGATTGGAACCTGACTACATGAGCAGGGATTATAGACCAGCATGCTTTAGTTAATAATTTTCTTTATATTTAAAATATAAATGAAGACATTTCCTGTTATTCCATTTGAAAAAAAAAAAAAAGTGACATCTGTTTTTGTGAGACCGTGTCTGAGATATGTGACAGAAAAGAAACAGATTTAAAAATCTCAAAGGCCTTTATAAACAGAGACACTATAATGCAGAAAGACATCTGAAGCCTAATTTTTTTGTGCATTAAAAGCATATAAAGAAATGACACAAGAATTTACTTCAAAACTGCTTGAATTTCTACTGAAAACACACAGAAACAGCAATTCTGTTTCATATCCACTTCACTTAAATAGCTTTCATTTATAAATTACAACAGTGGCAGAGCTCTGCCTTCAGGAAAAGAAAACAACCCTATTCCAGAAATGTGCCTATATTATATATGTAAATATACAATTTTCCACTGCCTTACATATGCTATTTGTCTATATCTGCAGGCCTACATTACTTTTGGAGGTGAGAACTATCTGTGTCCTGTCCTCATACAATGCCTACAGTTACAGGGTTTTGGTTCACAGATGACAGAAATATAGACACTGAATGAAATAATGAATGTAATTAACTTGATTTCTTCCTATTTGAGGAAGATAAGGAATGATCTGGAGTTGACTTACGGTGATGCAAAGCAAGTTAAATACAGATAAGTATGAGAAGTGCATCAGGTATGCAAATGGACATTCAACAGGGAACCTCTTTTAAAAGGTTCCAGACTGATACTGAAAATCCAGTGGTAGCATAAGGTAGCATAAGGTAACATAAGGTATTTATGCTAGGAAGTTATTAAGGCAGTAATGTTAAGAGCTGACTGTGAAGAATTTCAGAGGCCCTTACAGGACCGAGTGACTGGGAAATGAAATGATAAATGAAATTTGGTGTTAATGGAGGAAATGATACACAGTGGAAAACCCGTGCATAGATACATATATTAAAAATTACGGGTTCTGAGTTCATCATTTCATGAGAAGATCTTGGCATTATGGTAGATCTAGGCATTAGTTGTAAAAGAATATGGATTCAGTGCTCAGGGAAAATTAAAAAAAGAAAGCAACAACAAACCAAACCATAACAAAGAAAGAACAAAAGACAACATTCCCCACTCCCTCAAAAAAACCCCAAACCAAACAAATAAAACCCCAAACAACAAAACCCAAACAAAAACCAATCAAACCCAAAACAACAAGAACGAAAAAGCCCAACAAGTCAAACAACCAAGACAAATATTAGTAAATGCTGGGAAAGGAACAGATAAAATACTTTTGCCACTGTACAAATTAGGGTTTGCCTGTACCTTGAATACTTTGGAAAGCACTGGAACAGAATATTTATAATTTATAACACATCACTTGGAATAGAATATTTATTTAGAAATGGAAGAAATACAAAGAAACCAGGAAGGATGACCAAAGGTGTAGAATAGAATACTTTCCACAGAAGATACTGGGTAGCCTATGACCCTTCATTCTGGCTGAAGAATTGCTGAATGGAGGCACAATAGAGGTCCACACATCAGGAAGGGCTGGGACCAGATGGGATTGACTCTTTACTCTTTCTTCAAAATCGAGAACAAAATGTCATGTACAGCAAGCCCTCTCCACTTCGTGCCTCCAAATACCGGCTTCATCTCTAAGCAGAGTGACATTGGAGCAGGCAGCTGCCCACACCAGTGTCCCCGGCCAAGCGGAAAAAGGGTTTTTCCTGGCTTGGGGTGGCCACGGGCTCCGGGAAACGCTGACACGAATACCAATACACAGCAAGGCAGTGCCGAAATATTGCTGGAGAGCGGGGGGTGGTGTGAGGGTGCGGGGCAAATTTGCTTATTAATGAGGTACCATTCTACACTGAAGGAGGGTTGGGCAGGGGGCAACAGGACCCATGGTACCGTGGTATTGGAGGGCCAGCTGTATATGAAGCTGGAGGTAGACAAGTTCAGAAAGTTAACAAAAAACCCCAGCAAACCAAAACAATAAACCAAAACCCAAAAAAACTCACTAAAACCAAAAGGGAAGTGTTTCTCATGCAACAAGAAGCAGAACTTTGAAATTTCTTGGAAAAAGATATTGTGGATACAAGAAACTGATAAAATCAAAACATCTCTTCCTGACCTCCCCACATATGTCATTTTATATCTAGGAACACCAAATCTACTTGTAGTACCTAATCAGCTAATATTGATGCATTTTGAAACAGCATACCTCAGGAAAATTGTGGATTAATTTGAAACAATCCAAAGAAAAGCACCCAGAAGAGAGTGAAGTGGAAAAGACTACTTGAGAAGGCACTATCACTGAAAGCTTTTATAAACAAAACAATTTTAGAGAAATGACATGAAGAGAGTTATTTCTGCATAGGGACAAGAAGAACACCTAGCTCATTAATGCCCTTATTGTGAAAGATTAGGAGAATATTAGCAGGAAGTATAATGTTCACTTCTCTTTTTCTTATACTCTTCTCTCAGCATCTACTAAAGGACTCTACCAGAAACTTGATACTGGACTAGGTGGGCCTTTAGTCTCAAAAAGTAAAACCATTCTTCTGCTCTTAAAAGGATTTCCTTTTAAGGTACTTCTTGATTTCCACGGCTTCATGATGTCATAGGCTACTTCTAAAATAATTGCATTACAAGAGGAAGGTGGACCAAGAAATAAGAAAATCTGAGGAGAAGGAAAAAGAAAAATTGCTGTATTGTGATCCACTCTGACATGTAAACGCCTTTCAGTGAAAATGTCATTATAGCAATCTTCTGGTTTTGCAATGAAGGCAATAGTTACCTTTGAGAGATTAAAAAAGTACCCCAAAGATGGAAAGATTTGAAAGTTTCAGCAAAGTTTATCCTTTATTCATTATTAGATCTTTTTGCAAAAGCTTCTGCTTTAAAAGGAACACTCAGATTTAGACTCTGATGTTTAAGTCCAGAGTTAGATCTCAAGTAATCACATCATCTTATTTTTATTAATTTGGTAAGAGAAATCTTCCAGCTAAGGAGTTGTTTGCACTGCGACAACCCGAGAGAGAAGGAAGGTGAGGGGTATAAATTCCTTGTGATGCCTACTCAAACAAGAAATATTGTCAGATTCAATGAAAGAAGGAAAGCAGACTTACTGATTAGGTGACTGAAAAAGGTACTGAATTACATAACTCCAACAGAGAATGAATTTTATGAGAATCGTGACTAAAGAGCATAACAAGTCCATGATAAACAGAGCTCAAAAATTTGGTAAATCCAGTAAAGCACACAATGTGCATTGAAATAGAAAGGCAGAAAAAAATTGTTTCTAGGAACAGTCAGATACTATTCTTTCCTACAGGTTAGACCAACACTATTCTCAAAAAGAAAGACTTTGAAAATGATGTACGGGCTATGTTCATTGGATAACTCACTGGAGGTCTATGCCAAAAAGTGTTTAATAAAGCATATGGGTAGTTTAATTCTAATGCTCATCATTTAAGAAGGAGGTAGAAATGCTGGTGAACTCGTCACTAACTGCCAAAATAGAGGAGCCCCAAAGAGGAGATACAAGGACTTCCTGAAACACCACCTCAGTCTTGGCCATATTGACTACCATCAGTGGTCCACTCTGGCCTCAAATAATGAGACACGGAGACGCACCATCTATAATGCTGCTGCCTCATTTGAAAGCTCACTTAGAATTAGTCTTGAGGAGTAAAGACAATGCAGAAAGAACCGTGCCTTGTTAATACCATTTGCACCTGGACTTGTCAATCCCGCATCGGCCTTTTTAGTCATCATTGTGTTTGTAGCAAGCATGGGTAGAGCCCTTCCTATATCATTGTTCATGAGGCCTAGCCATGATGATGAGAAGTGTTGGAGACAGTTCAGAAAGGAATCACAGGTTTATATAAAGTATGAAAAAGTATACCTTACAGAGAAAGACACCAAAATGCAATCCTGTGGAATGTGCTCTTGGATGACCTGGCTTGACCAGACCCACTGTGGTCCTTTCCAACTTTACCCATTCTGTGATTCTGTGACCATAGCTGTTCAATTTATCAAAACAAAAAAAGTGCAATTTGGTCACGTTAACTGTGAGAATGGAAGGTTCTTTTATTTATCAGGTAAAGACTGCACAAAATATAGCGGCATAAAGCTACAGTTGCCCAGATTTCGTATCCAGAGAGAAAGGATTTATCCCAACTGTTTATTCCAGGATAATTCTGCCACTTTTCTTTAATACAGTTCAGAATATCAAATTCCAAAGCCTGAATTTCTTGGAGTCAATGAAGAGAGTGGGAATTAACTCCAGAGTTCAAACTGCACAAACTTAGCAGCGAAATACACTTCCCTACTTTGTGCTGCATAGCAGTAGACCCAAACACAGATAAAATCAAGGAAGTTTGAGCACTTGAAAAAATTTATAATATTTGTGGGAGATTCTTTTTATTATTGCTTTTAAACCAACAATATATGCCTTTCCTACCCTCAAACAATTTTAAAAAAAGAGAAGAACTACTGTACCTATTGGGAAGTTTTACACTTTTTATCATCCAGAATGTCAGACTAGGTATTCCCATGAGCCTTTTTAGGCTTAAAATCTATGCCTCTACAGCATATTAAGAAGGCTAAACAAATGAAGTTACCAAGCGAGCATCTAACACTTTTCTATAACGTATTTTATCATGTGACTGTTTACAATTTTAAAGAATTGTTAGAAAATAAACATCCTTTTTTTTCTGCAATTAAGTGGCAGAAATTAAATCAGGTGCCATTCCCTACCCAAATATTTTTTAACAATGTAATTAAATTTACATCTCACTGAAATCTCATGAAGCCAGTTTCTAAGATATGTGGGCAAGAAGCTGAACTGTCAATCTCTCCCTGCAATGAATCTGTGTAATTCCTGTAATACTCAAAAAAACAGTAAGATTTTTGTCTTTTCAGCATGGGATAATGGCTTGGTGACAGGCTACAAGATATAAAAGTGGCATGTGTTGTTGGCCACCTACTCATCAGGATCACAACACATCTATGTGAAGCTTACTACAACATCCATATTAAAAGAAATCAGGAAAAGCCCAAACAGGGAGCCCAGACTGTTCAGTATCGTAGTTCTAAGTAAACATCCATTGATTAATTCCCTATATGCTGAAAATTCAGTCTGCTACTTCCTTTTTTTTGTCCTTCCTTAAACCTGCTGTCAACCCATAAACCAGCTTTTTTCCTGTCTAACAGCCACTTTTTCTTGTGTCTTTCCTAAAGTCCTCTCTGATTTGTTTTGAAAATATAAGTTCAAAAATCAATCATCACTTATTTCTGATTGCTTGAAAGAGCTAGCATATGTGTGAGATGAACTGTGCCTTTACAAGAATCATAGAATTACAGAATCATTTATGTTGGAAAAGGCTTCTAAGATTGGGTCCAATCATAAACCTAGTACTGCTAAATATACTAAACTACATCTCTAAGCATCATGTCTACATGTCTTTCACTTATCTCCAAGGTATTTTGTTCAAGGAGTAGACATTTCAAGATCTAATGCCTACAGTGGTAAGACACTATCAGTTTCAGGTACTGTGAATGATAAAATCATAGAATCATAGTATTGTTTAGGATGGAAAAAACCTTCTAGTCCAGCTGTAAACTTAACATTGCCAAGTCTATCACTAAGCCACGTCCTTAAGTGCCAGTTAAATCCCTTCAGAGCTGATGATTCAACCACTTCCCTGAACAGCCTCTTCCAATAGCTGACCACCCTTTTCCTGAAGACATTTTTCCTAATACTATATCCCGTCTAAACCTCTCCTGGCCCATCTTGTTACCTATCACTAGCCTCTTTACTTGTCTTACCACTTGTTACCTGAGAAAAGCGGCCAATTCTCACCTTTTAATAAGCTCCTTTCAGATAGTTGTAGAGTGAGATGAGGTCTCCCCTGAGCCTCCTCCAGGCTAAATTACTCAAGCTCCCTCAGCCACTTCTCAAAAGACTTGTGCTCCTGACCCTTGATCAGCTTCTTTGCCTTTTTCTGGACTTGCTCCAGCACCTTAATGTCTTTCTTGTGGTGAGTGGCCCAGAACTGGACCCAGGATTCTATGTGCAACCTTACTAATGCCAAGTTCAGAGGGATGATCACTTCCCTGGTCCTGCTACACTATTTCTGGTACAAGCCAGGATGACATTGCCTTTCTGGCCACCTGGGCACACTGCTGGCTCATGTTCAGGTAGCTATCAAACAGCACCCCCAGGTCTTTTTCCATTGGGCCATTTTCCAGACACCCTGGAAGCCTATAGCACTGCATTAGGTTGTTGTTATCCAAATGCAGGACCCAGCATTTCACCTTGTTGAACCTCATACAATTGGCTTCAACCCATGGATCGAGCCTGTCCAGATCCCTCTATAGAACCTTCCTACCCTCCAGCGGATTAATATTCCCTGTAAATTTAGGGTCATTTGCAAACTGACTGAGGCTGTATGCCATCCCCTTGTCCAGATTATCAGTAAACATACTAAATAGGACTAGCCTCAGTACTGATCTATGGGAACCCCGCTAGTGACAAATCACCATTTGGATATACATAACTACATTCACTATCAACCTCTGGGCCTGGCCATCCAGTCAGTTTTTAACCCAGTGAAGAGTGCACCTGTCCATGCCATGGGCTGCCAGCTTTTCCAGGAGAATGCTGTGGGAGGCAGTATCAAAGGCCTTACTGGAGTCCCGGTAGACTACATCCACAGCCTTTCCCTCATCCACTAGGCAGGTCATGACCTGAACAGCCTACTGTGTTGCTGATAAATGGAAAGTAACAGTAAGTAGGGGTACTGTTTCTTGTAACTTGTCCTTTTTTATTCAAATCCAGTCAGAAGCAGTGAGTGATCACAAATTGAGCCAGGATAAGCCCCAACCTTTTGGTTTGGTGTTTTCTGTTTGCTATGAATTAACAAGTAACCAACCTGAATTCTTGCTTGTCAGTTTGACAGTGTCCATATGTACCTCAGTTTGTAGCAAGAGGATAAGTTAGCACTAAGAACTTAGAATTGTACCAAACACTGACCTGCACACTTGCATTTTGAAAAGATCTAGTATTCCTTTATTTTCTTAGTGCTTGCCCAGTTTTGAGTTATACTTTGTTTTTCTATTGGATTGCTAGTTAGTTGTAGGAAAGGAGCTATGTAGTCTTCTAGTATATTCAGAAGTGATTCCCTACTTTCAGAGTTTTAGTAATACCTCGCTGCATTGCAACTTGTCCATTGCGACCTTGCTGATTTGCAAGAAATTTCTCACAGACCTGCCTCAGTGGTTCATGGAACTTCCTGGCCAACGCATGTGCAGTGCCTCTGCTTCACCGAGGGGCAGCACTGGCACTGCCTGTGAGGCACAACTGGCCCGGCCCAGCAGGGAGGGCATGCGGTGCCTCTCCCTCCCCTGGCGCCATGCCCCAGTCCCTGCCCGTTCCTGTGTGTCTCCATGACCTGTCCCTACAGTGGAAGGCTCACGCCATAGTATGCCCCAGGTGGCTGCTGAGACCCAGCACAGCACCGCCACAAGCCATGTCGTCCCCTATTGCTTTATGCCCAGCCAGGGACTGACCTCCACCCGGCTCATTACTGTTTCCATGGCTACAGGTGAGGAAGGCAATGCAGTCTGTGATAGGGGGCTGGATGCCCAGTGCACCTGAGGATGACATAGCTCCAGGGAAAGCGGGTCTGGGCTGGCCGCCGCGATGGTGGAGAAAGCACTGTGTGCTGGGACGGGGCAGTGCTGGGACATGCCCACGCGACTGCCGTAGCTGCTGTGCCAGGAGGAGGCTTCTGCTCTCCCGTGCCCTCCCCCCGCTACAGCAGGGGAAAGCGGTGCTCTGATGGTTCCATATAGCCAGTGTTCCTGCTCCCAGGACCGTCGGATGTTAAAGGGAAAGAAACTCCAACACTGATGCCACCCCTCCACCATAAGGGGCACTGGGTGTCGCAGCGTTGCGCAGTTAAGGTTTCCCAGGCTCCACGAATGCTGACCAAAGCCTGGGGACACCCCTTCCCCACCACAGCCTGGAGCTTCCCCCCGGTGGAGGCAGTGCAAGCATGCACAGTGGCAGCAGCCCGGCAGCAGCTGTGAAAGCAGCAGCTTGGCTGAAGAGAAACCCAGGGATTCTCTGTGGGTCTTCCCAGTCAGAGAGAGCTCAGAAATGCTTCCCTTTGCTCCCCTGTGCTGAGAGAACCTATGGGGAGGAGCAGAAAATGCTCCCCAGTGCTCCTGATTGGCTGGGGGTGGAGCAATGGGTGTGAGCTGTATTCATATTAACAACCCGCACGTGTTTGCAAATTTGACAGTTTGTGAGACCTGTTCCTCGCAAAGGGTAAGCTATTACTGTATTGTGTGAGTCTATCTCATTTCTACCACATTGGCAATACTAGCATTAGACACTAGGTGGTAATCATCTTCTGGTAAGCACAATATGCATTTCACAATTTCACAAAATACCTTTTTATAACTGGTTTTGCACCACTGAAAGACTATAACGTATTTGTTTCAGAATAATTTTTTGAAACCCAAGAAATATTTTTCTTTGTTTAGTTGTTTTGGATATAATTGAATATAAAAACTTAGAAATTAATGTGTCAATAACTGTTTATCTAGCCATTATCTTAGCTGTCATGGCTATTTCTCCTATATAAGGAATCACAGAATATTCTGAGTTGGAAGGAACCCACAAGGATGATCGAGTCCAACTTACTAGATATTGTAGACATGCATTTAAAAATTGTTTTTAAAAGGAGAGGTAACTTATGTACAAGATATATTTACTTCCTCAATGTACCTTAATTAAGTAATATCACAGATGCTGCTGTGGATGTTAAAATAATGTCTATATGGTTGGACATATATTTATATATTTCTTAGTAAATGTTTGTGAAGGTTTGAGGTAAATTGGAGGCTAAGCCAAAGAAAACCACCCTTCCCCCTCACCAAATTAAAAAAAAAGTGAAGGAAAGCGTAGAAAATATGAACTATTCACTTTAGTAAACACACAAGGCAGGGTACAATAGTTAAACAGAAAACCTATTGTTATGAAAGAAAACCTGAGATATCCCACAAGTCCTGCGATGTAGACCATCCTGAGGGAAAATTCAAGATATCCTGCAGTCCTGCGATGTGAATGGTTCTTGAGAGAGGATCCGAGATATCCTATAGTCCTGCAATGTGAAGAATCCTCCAGAACTCAGTCAAAATCCAGCAGACAGTCCCAGAAGAAACTTTTCTCAGGGGCCCAGAGAGTAGCTGGAGCTTAGGGTGCTGATGACTGGAGGCACTCGAGGGAAAGCAGGAGATGGGCAGGGGAAATCCTGATTGCAGGCTCTCTCTCTCCTGCAGCTGGGGTGCAGCAAAGAAATGTCCAAGAAAAAAAGCAACCAACACAGTTTCTCCCAGGGCTGGAGCACATCCCTCGAGGAACCCTTCTCAAGCCTATAGCTTCTCTGCAGCTGTGGGAGAGGGTGTTAATGAGCCCAAAGGCTCTGCAGCTGTGACCTGGTTATTCTGGGGGTATTGCTGGAAATTTCCTCCTCAAACTGCTGCTTCTCTTTTTTTCCTCTTCCAGATATAGAGATTGACCTTGGTCACTAAGGATCAGTATCCACAACAAAATTCCCTCATAGACAGAAGCCAGAGCACAAAGATATGGAATATATATACGCAATGGAAACACCCTAGGACAATGTGAAACAATTGTTGCTTGAGAAGAATATTGGTTTCCCATGCATTTTTCACTATTTTCCTCCAGGTCCTGTTAAAAGATAATGTCAGCTTAACACTGGCATGTCCTACTAGGTGCTTTTTGCTTCCTTATTTAGGGCTTTGAAGTAGCTGCAGGGATTGCTGTAGATAGACTGCAGCATAGCAGTGAGGGTTTCCTCCTCTGTCACTTAAAGGAGCATGAGGTCAGGTCCGTTGTTACTGACGATTTCTGTGAGTCTGAGTGCACCCTTCTCAGGGTGCTCCGTGAGAAGGGATGATGAAACCATGGGGATTGAATGAGTACAGTATATTCAAAGTCCATGGGACAATAAAGGGGAAGAAAGAACTATCAGGCCTTATATTCATGCAAGACGAGAGGCTTGTTTTCCGAATTAGTATGTAAGGTAGAGTTCTTTGGTAGGCTGTTGTGCGCTGAAATTATCAAGTGTAAAGAAAAAGTGTGAGAGTCTGGGTTAAAATTTAGTGTATGTAATAAATAGTACATTAAACTAGGTATAACATGCTTTGTGCAGTTGTCTTCCTAGGGCAGATTTGGGAAATCTAATGCAGCATGAATGCTGAATTTATCTAATAGACATTTGAATAAATAATTAAAGTGAATAGTTTAACATTAGTGGTCAGGCAAATGTTTTCATTTGCATTACAACATGTATTTTCTTATGGAAGGTGGTTATTTGATGAATTTTCATTGTCTGATTAAATGAAGCATGTGGAAAACCTGCTTTCCTTCCCTTAAAAGTGCATTACCACAATTGGTAAAATTGTGATCTTTGTATGCAGTTTGACTGGGCTGAACCAAAGCTAGTCTGTTGAAATTAATCTTCCTTTTGATCCATCATATATTTTTTGCATGAGATTTTTCTCAACCTCTCTTCTTTTTGTTTGTAAGAATAACGTACTGTCCTTCCCACAGCCTTCTACACACCAGTGGTGCCTCATGGTCCCCAACCAATAAATATCCTCAAGGTCACATCTGGCAAAAGGGACTGAAGCACTGATTTTTCTCTGCAAGTTTTAGATTGCCTTTGGAGTTGGATTTAAATTAGCAATAATCTACCAGCCCACTTTAAGACTCAGAGAGCACTGGAGCTTTGTGGTGGTTTAAGAGTTCAGCCCTGGCCACAGGACTGTTGCATTAATTTAATTTTATGGTCTGCATGTATCGCTTCAAAGTCAGTCAGCAATCTGTTAAGAGAAGGAGTAGTTGAGGAACGACAGCTCTAATAAACACCAATTTGTCAATATATGCTAAATGCTAGTGGGTTTTGTGTTGTTTATGTAGTAGGTGTTACATGAACTTGGAGACCATTAACTTTGCCGGTGATCTCTTTTGTCTGTGATAATAGAAGGAAGCAGTAGAATGAAATGGAGGAGGGAGAAGGATCTGAGACACTGGTATGAGCCTCATGGTGCTATGGGTGCAGGGAAATAAGCAAGAATGCCTCTGGACCAATTGACATTTTCCTGATCCAGGGCTTGGTTGAGGCCATATGTATTGAGGTCAGGAGAAACATCAACCCACTGTTGGAAATACAGAAGTCTTTACATTGTCCTTAGTCATTCTTGTAACAAGTATGTGGAGGAGGGGAGGTATAATTGCAAAGTAGAGACTTCCCTTGGGACTGTAGAAATGTACACTCAATTTATATTTTTATTCTAGATGAAAGTTTTAAGATTTTCTACAGATAATTTTATTTCTTGTATGGAAGTTCCAGAAGCTTGATAAATATTAAGATTATATTTTTGTCTGTGTAAAACAAATATAATTATAGTAATCAGATACATCACATTATGAAACAGAAAACAGAATTAGACAATCATCCTGATTTGTTTGTTTCTTTTCTCTTTAACAGTTGTTAAACAGCAACTATGGGAAAAGTTTATAATTTGTTCTTGTTTGTTCTTCAGAGTATTCATTGACTAGAAATTATGTAAGTGTATTCCCAAACTATCCTGGAAAACCAAGGATTATCTAATCCAACAATGACAGGTTGTAACTGTAAATTCAACAGTTATAATAGGATGATTTTTCAAAGCATTTTGTCCTTTCTTTCTTAGAATAGTCACTTGCTAGAGATTCATTCTGTGAAGAACTTGGCTGTTGATCAGTATTTCCCTTAAATGTTGGATGTTTTTCTGAAATCTCCTGCAGATGGGTAAGGTACATACCACCCCCACATCAGAAGTTTATGGGGGAAGAATGTTGCATTTGTTACAAAGAAAATGGAGAATTCTGTGGAGGTAATATGCAATTGTTCTAACTCAATTTTGGCCTGTATACGTGAATTCTTTGCTCAGAATGAGGGTGGAATATATTTGTGGAGCCTGGAATGATTAAAAGAATACGTATTCTCTTAATGCTTCGTTTACTTCAGCAGGTAAATACGTTTGCTGGTCATGCTCTGGAGGTCCATCATCACCACTGACTGCTGAGTTCCTAGGAGAGGCAATGCAGAAAGCTGTAATTCAGCTTCTGAGAGCACATAAGACAAAGCTAGCCACATAATGAATCAAGAATAGAAGTGAGGCAAAGAAAGCTACACTAGGAAAAGGGAAGATAAGAATAAAAATATTGGAGCAGAGTTGAAGTTGTGTAGGACTTTATAATGTTAAATTGTACTTACCAAAGGATATTAATTGCCAAACTTTTATTTCTTAGGAGGTTTATGGAGACTCATCTAAGAAAAATTCCAAGTGATGCTTTTTCCAATCTCCCCAACATCTCTAGGATGTAAGTTCTGTTCTGTTTCTGATACTATTTTTTAAACTATTTTATTAAAATCACTCTCTTTCTCCAAAATTCTGTCTTTGTGTATAAAATCTTGTGAAATAAAGATATTCTTATACCTTTGTTACCTCACCACTTCACTGCACTTCACTTTCAGAACTGCAGATAATATGTGTAATTCTATTGTTTATAACTTGCTATAGGAAGGCATTCTGGGCATGTGCAGATAAGACCACACCTTTATTGAAGTCGATGTGATAAGTAAGGCTATAAAACTTTTTTTTTTCTGTTTGCAATTTTTTTCACTTACAACAAATTAAGATTGTTGCTGGTCCTGGCTAAACATTTTTTCTAGCTGCCTGCATGATTTGTAAATCTTCTCATTGGAGACTATGTGGCATTTTTAGGCTAGAGATGGACTACGACCGAAATACTAATATTTGTGTGATATGAGAAGGAATTCCATTCTGTCATTCCCTTTGTGTACAAACATATGCATGAATACAGACCACAAAAGCAGAACAAGCAGCCTCTGCCTGTGTGCCTCACATCAACCTCTGTCTCGTTGAAGATGGCTGTGTCATGGAAAGTTCTCTCTCCAGCCATCCAGGAGCCACTCTGGAATTCACCACTTGGAGATGGAACTGAGGCTCCCTTGGAGTTAGACATCCTACACTCACACCTTTAGACCAGGTTTCCTTACCAGCTTGACCTCAGGTTTCCCATAGCAGAGTCTCGGATGTCCAGATCTTTCAAGTAATTTAATCTCAGTACAGTAACTAAATAACAAAATAAATGCTCAAGTTGAGTGCCTCCAAACAGGAAATTCAAACAAAGAAATCCCTGGGTTTTCCTACTGTCATATCTAAGTGAACCAAAGTCTGGAGTCACTGGCTCCTGCTATGTCTCTGGGTGTCTGGTGTCCTGGCTGGTGCAACAGGTCCTTTTGCCCTTTGCTGTGCGAAGGGTTGGCAGTTCATGGCCCCTTGCTTCAGGCTCCTGCCACACAGAGCTCAACCTACAACTCACACTGCAGCTGGGCAGCAAGCTATCTACACTGAATGCATTCCTCAACAGCTACCCTTGCACTGTACTACTTGTTGGTGACAGCAGACTTGAGAAAAAGTTGTCCCACATTTGTTTGTTCTTGGTGGCTGGCCCATAATCTGTGACCCATTGTAGTGGTTTATCCCTGGCTAGATGCCAGAGACCCACTAAAGCCACCCTCTCACTGCCCTCCAGCAAATGAACAGGAGAGAGAGGAACAAGAAGGGTTTTCTACAGCAGAAGTAAGGACAATTAGAAATCTCCTACTGTCACAGGCAAAACAAACTCTAAAGTGGGGATATAAAGAATTTATTGCTACAAGATCAGAGCTTAAAAGTGAGAAGTATCATAAATCTTTAAGACACCATTCCTCCCCCTCCACCCCTCGTCTCTTACAGCAGTATTCCACTTTACCTCTTCCTCCAGCAGGCAGGGGAGGCCGGGAGTTGAGGGTGAAATATCAGTTGTTGTTCTTTGCTGCCACTCTGGGAGAGAAAGACATTCTTCCCTGCATCCCATGGGGACCCTCCCACAGGAGAAAATCCTTCAGGAACCTCTCTATCATGAGTCCATTCCCCACAGAAAGCAGTTCTTCCAAACACTGCTGTCCCATGGGTCACTCCACAGGGTGCAGTCTTTCAGTACAGGCTGCTTCAGCATTGGTCCCTTACTGAGGCACAGATTAGGAGAAGCTGCTCCAGCGTGGGCTCTTCTACTCTCCACAGAAGGACACTGCTCTGACATGGGACTCCAATGGGTTGCAGTGTCCTTCCTGCATCCACCTGCTTAGATTGGGCTCCTCCATGGCCTACAGGTGGATCTCTGCATCCCTGTGAACTTTCCATGGGCTGCAGGTGGACATCCTCCTTCGCCGTGGTCTTTCACCATGGGCTGCAGGGGGAGCGTATCTCCAGCGCCCAAAGCACCTCCCCCTCCTGCTCCAGCACTGGCCTTGGTGACTCCATTTGCTGTTACGTCTTCTCACTGCTCATCTCTATTGGCCATCATCATCTCTCCCCTCTTAATTTTTTCTTCCTTCTTAAATATGTTATCACAGAGGCATCTCTATTGCTACTAATTGGCTCGATCTTGGCCAGCGGTGAGTCCAGCCAGGGGCTGGCTGGGATTGGCTTTGCCAGCTGTGAGGGAGGCCTCCAGCAACTTTCTTGGAAAAAGGCCTCCCCCACAGCCTCCCTTCTATCAGAAACCCAGACACAGAAAAACCCAATACACTAATGCATGGCTATGTAATGCAGGGAATTTCTCTGTCATTTCACTATTCACTCCCTAGAATCAGAGCCACGTAATTTAGAAGGTATCTCAGAAGGTCTCTAGTCCATGACCTCCTCAAAGTTGAGCCAACTTTAAGATTCAACCACAATTCTCAGGTATTTATCAATCTGATGCTCAGTTTTATCTGCAGCCACTATTAACTAAATAAACCACGTCATTCAGCGAGAGTGCCACTGTTTTCTTGTTTCACCTTTTATTACTAATGAAGCAATAGGAATTATTCATCTTCTTGCCCTTGATGCTCCTTGCAAGTCTGGATTCTATATGATCCTTGACCGAATAGCTGAGATGGAGTACAATTTAAGAGTTCATGAAAAAAGACTTTGAGGGAACATGGTCTGCCTAATTATACATTATAGTTTCATCCAGGTGCATTGAAGTGATGACTTTCTAAAATCCTTATAAGTAATTGTTTGTGAGTATCTACAGCCTCATTTACCATCTCAGTTTAATCAGATAGATGGTGTATTTCCCTCATATGATGTATAGTATCATGCATAAACATGATAAACTTTGTTTAGAAGAGAGATTGATTCAATGTAAAAGGATGTTAACTCTTCTTTGGGTTCCAGTGATATCTAATACATTGTTTACAGGCTATCCAGATTCTAAACTTTTAAAATCATAATAAAGTAATGCCTCACTGTTTTGTGCTTCAGCATTTGCTGCTCCAGTACATCAGGGATTTTTTTCTGTGAAGCAGTTTTCCCTGCTTATTCTCCACTTTGCAGGGTTTGCTCAGGTCATGTGATCAGCACGAGAACTGAGGCTGCTCACTGGCTCAGCAAGTGTTCACACATGCACACAGCATTCCTGTCCCATGGCAGTGGGAGAGACAGGAGCCACCACCACCATGGCACGGCATGGGAGCTTTCACACCACTGTTACTCATACATGTTGGCACAGTGGGGAGGGGGGGAGGCACAGGTTCTGCTGCTTCCCCATCCCAGCACAAGGCACAGGGAGGGGTGGGGAATTCCTCTCGGAATATTTGCATATTCATGAGCTGCCTGTCTTCACAGATCACAGGCTATGTGGGAGGTAGAGAGACCCAAGTTCCCGTGAAATTTGAGGGTCGACTGTACCACAAAAAATGAACTTCCACCTCAGGTTAAAAAACCAGTACCTGTATTCTAACTACAACTCTTACGTATATATCTTGGCCTCTAATGCACCATGTCTCATTTGCCTCTCTCAGCCCGTAATTTCCATCAGCAATGCAAATTACCAAATCATTCCTTGTTTTGTAAGTTCATCTAGAAAATGTTCTGAAGTTTCTTTAGAGTGATATAGATTATGTTTACTGTTCCAAATACAGCATTTCTTTCTGCTATATCACAGTACCACAGTATTTGCAAGGTTGGAAGAGACCTTGGAGACCATTGAGTCCAACCTGTAACCCAACACCAATCCATTTTCTAAACCATGACACTAATTGCCTCATCCAGCCTACTCTTAAACAGCTCCAGGGATGCCGACTCCACCACCTCCCTGGGCACACCCTTCCAATGAGAGATCACTCTGTCAAAAACCTCTTCCTAACATTCAGTCTAAACCTCCCCTGGTGTAGCTTAAGGCCATGTCCTCTCATTCTGGTGTCGTCAGCCTGAGAGAAGAGATCCTCACCCATCTAGCAGCAATCTCCACTCAAGTAGTTGTAAACAGCAATTAGGTCACCTCAGCAGATATGGTTTCTACTATATATGTTTTCCACAAATAAACATTTTTTTATCTCTGTACTGAATAGAAAATTTAGTTGTCCTCTTTATGAACTTTGTTTAAACACATATTTTACAGCTGCAATTTCTCATAAATGAATGCATATACAGTCAGGTCTCCTATACCACAGTACCACGAGTCTTTTTTGTCTCATGTGAAGCCCTCCATCCACGTAGCTCATTAATATACAAATTTACCCCGCACCCTCACAAGGCTCCCTGCTCTCCAGTTCTGTTTCACGACTGCCCTGCTGTGTGTCAGTGTTTGTGTCAGAGCTTTCCGGTGCCCATGTCCACCCTGTGCCAGGAAAAACCCCTTTTCCGCTTGGCCGGGGGTATGGATGTGGGTAGCTGCCCGCGCCGCTGTCCAAGTGTCTCTCTGGATGGGTAGACCTGGTCTTTACATACTCTGGGTAGATGTGTACCCTGAGAAAGTTTCAGACACCACGTCTAACCTGAAAGTGTGTAAATCTTTCATAACTGCACGAAGCCTCCTTGTTCGAAGCCAAGCCGAAGGAAGCAGGGTGGGCTGTGCTCGAGCCAATTCAACTGAATTTTATGCATTTAAAATAATTAGCAAGTTACTCAGGGTATGTGTAACCATGCCAAATAATAACAGCTGAGTTGATCAATTTTGATCAAAGGTCTCAAAAGGTAGTACTCTAGTTAGCTGTGTTGCAACTTTATTCTTCTTCAAAGCCCTAGTCAGTTGTTGCAATGTTATAATTCTCCTAATGGTGGTGGAGCTATTTTCTTGTCAAATTCCATAGATCACTACCCGTACAAATGCTACTCACTCTGAACTGTGTTCAAATAAATATTTCTTGCTGCCTGGCTTTCTTTCTGAGCCACATTATTCCTTACATCCTATATAAGGCTCATTGTACGGCTAAAGTTTCTCTCTAAATTCACATTTAAGCACATTTTTTTATTCAGCAATATCAAAGCACTGGTTGCCCTGGTGACCTGTTTTTCTCTACAGAAATTGTGACAGTTGTTGAAGTGATGCCCAAAGATTATTTCTTTGTTTCCTTTTTTTAATTCTTTTATAAAGAGAAATATGCAAAATTGCCTGTGGCCTAGATTCCCCCGAGAGAACTCCAAGGTGATCTGAACTGGGGGAAAGGGAAGAAATATGATGCTGAACTGATGAAATATTGATGTCTGCTTTTGTTGCTTATTAGCACCATTGTGTTATCTTTGTTTTACTGTATTCTGCAGTATAGTGTGCATCTAATGCATCAGTCAAAATCAAAATGTTTAAAAAACGATTTTAAAAGTTTGTCCTTCAGACACTGTCCTTGTGTGTGGCAGTGTTATGACATATGGATAAGAAAAGTAATGAGAGGAAGAATGAAGTGGCGTAATGGGTACCATTGCAGTGTCTTCACAGTGTTTGAAATCTGTTTATTTTTCTGTTTTATGGTGTTTAGCTACATCTCTATAGATGAGACACTTCAGACTTTAGAGGCCCATTCCTTCAACAGCCTAAGTAAAGTCACTCACATGTAAGTACTGTAATTAAATAACTGAATACACTGATGAGATAAATTTTGAATGCATGGAAATAACATATGTGATGATTTTTGAATTGTCATTTCTGTCTCCTTTGTAGCTAAATACATATTCCTTTTCTCATTTCCTTTCTCCATAATGTGGAATAAGTCAATATCTTTTTTGAGATAACTTTTTTCTATACGACTAGATGATCCTTGTGGGTCCCTTCCAACTCATAATATTCTGTGATTCTGTGTGATTCTGTGATCTTTTTGGTCTACCATGTCCTCTCATAGAAATCTAGGTAAATGTAGTGAAAAACATGTGGAGCTAGATCATAAGATTGATGGCAAGTCAAAATAAAATGGGAGTTAAGAATTAATTCTGTCAAATTACTGCAGATAAGTGTAAAACAGTAATATAAAAACCAGAAATAAAATCAGAATGGCCAAAGCACAGAGCAAAATGGCACTAGCTGGAGACATAAGGAAGAATAAGGAAGAATAAATCATGCTGAAAGTGCACTGGTAAAATGAAGAGTGTTTACATGGTTATTAAATTGAATGGGATTAATATGGAAAAAGGCTTCTGGGAAGTGTTTTTATACTTGTATGCTCCAATGTTCTGACCAGTCCTCACCAAATGGTGCACTAAGGCAGTTATAGAAATGGTACGATACCTGCATCCAGAGTTCCTGTCATTCATCAGGATCCTGTCAAAATGAGAATGTAATGTATTGAATAGAGAGCTTCATAGGATCTATCCTGTAGCTGGTACTCTTCCACATTTTCATTACTGATCCAAAGGCAGGAATGGAAAGAGTGCCAGTGTTGTAAAGCTCAGATGTTAGGCATGTTAGGCCTGTTAGGCATGTTAAGCATGTTAGGCATGTTTCACAGAAGATTTTTATTTGCAGAGGTTCCATGGGAGATCATGGTCAGGAGGGAAAGAATTCTGTGTCCAGAAAGAAAACATGCCAGAGGCAGATACATCTTCTAAGGTTATTGCAAGGGGTGAAAGCTACCACCCATTTTGGGTTCACAGGTTATTCTGAGTTGGAAGGGACTCTGAGGTTCATTTAGTCCAACTAATTACAGCTAGCAAAAGGGTGGTGAGGAATATGAGGAGAAGCCTTTTCTGTTGTCCCCTTCCATTCTCTACCCATTCCCAAAGCACATTGAAATACCATCCAGTGCCTCTTGCCATAAGCATTCGTCTGTCATGACGAGAAGGAAGAATACTCCAGAAAGCTCCAAAATCACCATATCATCACATCACACCAGACCCCAGGCCTAGATGTGCTGTCCATGACTGAGAAGCTGCAGGCCTGGGCAAGAGTCAGCGAAGTTCATGGGCACCTACACTCATATCACCTACAGCACAATCTGCAGAGAGGGCATGGTGAGAATGTTTCCTGATCTGCTCTGACAAGGGGTGTAGTAATGTGGGACCTCTTATATAAGGCACTATGAAAAAGGCAACTGTACACAGACATGTAAGATATAGTTGGTTTTTATCTGCACATACCTAGGCCAAGACATTAGAACTCTGTTGACAAAAGTTGTATGCAAACCCCCATCTGTGTTCAGAGATAGCCCACAAAGAAGGGCCATGTCTACCACTTAAAACTGCTTACCAGGTTTTTTTAATCTGTTTGGAAGTAAGGCACATTTATGATTTAATCAGGGAATATGCAGGCATCTGTACAGTTGTATATAAACTGTGAAAGAAAGCAATTTATAAATTTGATCATTTTTATAAATTACTTCCAAAACTCCTGATTTGTTAACACTTATCAGTGATTGATTTTCAAACAACAGAATTATACAGGGCTAAATTTTTATGTTGTGTTATGCATTTGATTAATGTTCTCCATTTACATAGTTTTTTCAAAGTGCTATTGCTCAAATAATACTGGGTTAATATATCACAAGGTATTTTAAATGAGGCTGGGGTTACTCTAACAGTTTTGAAAAGTCATTTTGCAGAGTTCCATTTTTACAGCTTGTTTTTCATTGAAATTTCATTAAGTACAGTTTTATGTAAATAATCTTTCTACCCTAATTTAAAATTATACACATAGTTTCATTTTTAAAACATTTTTTTTTTAAATATAAGAACTTCTTAGCAGAAAATTTAGTGTTTGTGGAAGGGAGGAACTAATTGCTTTGGCTTGAGTCGAATGTTATGTGAATAGCTATCCTGTGTGCCAAGCTTAGTAGTGAACTTCTCTCTTGATCTTCAGCAATTCATTTTCTTGGTTCTTATTTGGTTCATGTGCCTCTATCCTGACTTTCTGTTCCTTCCAGACCTCAGCTCTCTTTAAACATGGGTCATATTTTTATGAATGTATTCCTTTCAAGTACTGAGCAACTGCCGCAAACTAAGGATATTGATCACATGCTGTATTTTAATGAGCCAGATCTTATTTTGGTAGTAATTAATGGCAAAATTCCCACTCCGCGAAAATGTAAATAGGGGACAAAACTTTGCTGGCTTTTTTCCCGCCCCCCAATTGTGTTAAATTGTCCTCACAATGGTTTCTTGTTTCTTCTTTTTTTTGAAGTATGTTTATAAGACAAACTTAACCTGCTTGCAAATTCAGAACTGCCTCTCCCATACAATTACATAAGTATTTTTTTCTCAACATAATTGTGAAAGTGTCTGATTAGCAGTCAGTGTATCTGTAGTTGTTTTATTAGCAAAGCTGCATTTTGGTAGCATTACACTAGATAAAAACATTTTGCAATTAGGTCTTTGTTTCTTCAAGAAACATTCATATGAAAGGAACCCTGCAAAAAATTCATCCTTTCCTTTACTCTCTTCTGTGTCTCTTCTCACTCTCCTCTGATCTCTCCCTACTCCCTCCCCTCCTCACTTGAACAGTATTTTTCTCATATACAACCACATAAAAAGCCCTCTCAGTATCTGGGAACAGGGCCAAATGTTCTGGTTCAAGTGGCTTGCCCTCATGATATGACGTCATTTGGAGAGATGGTGGGGGACCACTCTCCATCTCGGCAGTGAGCTGCAGTGAGATGGAACCAAATGCTAGAGCAGCCCAACCATTCTCTGGGCCATGGCTGCACTTCTCTTGGACAGCTTGTGATGCCAGGCTCTGCAGATACGGCACTGCAGGAAGAAAAAATGATTTTACAAAAATAGATGAGAAGCAACTGGAGAGGAAGATGGAAGAGATTGGCGGGGGGGACTGCTATATACCTGCAGTGAATTTCAGGACACAGGCATAAGTGCTGAGAAGAAAAATCATGTTAAGATCTGCAGTCTGGAGGCAGGGAATAGACTGCTAGGAACCTACACCAGTTTTCTAGCACCAGTGGCTCAAAGGCTGGACAGGTGCATGCATATGAAATACACTAACACAGATAGTTTGTCTGTAGGGGGAGAATAAAACCAAGTAGATGTATATGTACAAGTGAAAGAAGTCAAGGAAGGTAGAGACAAAGTAAGTCTAAGGTGGTAGAGAGGGTCTCCAAGTTATTACAAGAGAGGAAAAAGAGCTTATTTAAAACATTTCAGAATTTCTGACATGGATAACCTTAGTCTTTGTAGGTATCTCAGCATGATTGTATTGCTACTCTATGGAGAGATTTGCAAATTCTGAACTCTGGCTTAAACAAACTCGAGGATGGGTCAGTATTGCAAGGCAAATAAGAAAAATATGTCTGGTAAATGAAACTTAAAATCAACTTAAATATTTAAATGTGCTTTTTTCATATTCCTATAGAATTTTAAGTAGCACATTAACATTTCTAGAAGTTACCGGGCAAACATATGTCTCAATTAATTCATTAGATTAATAGTTGAATGTTCTTATTATTACTTTCATTTTTAGATTCATTTGGATTTGGAACTAAATAGTTGTATCTTTGTAACTAAACATCAGTTCATAGTTATTTTAAAGTTTTGACATGTCTTTATATCATTAAGTGACTTTCTCTGCTTATCTGTTCTTGACATGCTAAAGATTTTCTGTATTTTCTTTAAAAAGGAAAACTGAGTTGCTGTTTATGGAATGTCAGGTGGTGGCTTGATTGTGAACCTAGTACATTTTTGATTCCTAGTCTAAGTGCCAGAACTAAAATTTAAGACGTAATTTTTTTTAAAGGACAGATAAGCCAGTTTTAAATGGTTTATGTACTTCTAAAAACAGAACAGAAGTTAAATGGTTTGTTTGTAAAGTAATTTTGAATAATTTTGTAAATATTCCACAATAATTCTGTTATCTTGTGGGTATGTAGCAGCATCTTTATTATGAGCAACTCTTAAGTAATCTTAGTTAGGGCTGCAAAGTGAAATGTTTGTTGAGGGGACCTTTTGCCTTGTTGCATCAACAATGAACAGAAGTGCCCACTAAATGTCTCAGAGTTTTTTATATCTTAAAAGCATTTAATTGCAGAAGCACTCAGAATTATTACACTGCTGTATGCTATGACTAAGTTGTATTTGTAGAGTATGTCAAAGTTGCATTTCAAAAGTAATTTAAAACCAGCTGTCATAGAAACTTAGATAGATGGGAACTAGCTTACTATACACTTTTAAGTACACTCTTTGGCTTTGTCTGTATTTTCGGCAGCAAGTGTCCTAGTATTTTTCCTAGAGCTGCCTCTCAAATAACCCTAACTTTTTAATGCAGTGAGTTGCAATCTTTTCAACTCACCAGTTCATGAAAGCTAAATTGTAACAGGGCAAACTCTGCTTAATGAATTGACTGATAATCAACTTGCTCTTCGTAGCTTTATGGCTCCTTTGGGGTTAATCTTTACACCACAGGAGTCATCTGATTACATTTTGAAAACTAGTATCATATAATATTTATGCACCTTTATTACTCATGACTCATTACTGTAAAAAAAATTCTAAAATCCAGCTTGAGTATCACCATCCTGTTAACTGATGAACTCAACGTATTCAAATATCTTTCCTCTTTATCAGCTTAACTTCATAGGGTCCTTTATCAACGGAGCAATAGTTACCCTTTAAATCTGTGATTTTAGGAGGGAATTCCTTCTAGAACTCTAAGATTAACAATATTTGAGTTTTTAAAGCAAGGACAGCAGTACAGTTCATTAATGGAAATGTCAAATTACCGTTTAGGTTTTTATACCTCTTTTATACCTCTCTCATCATTTTTGACTAGAGACTTCTAAGCAACTGGCTGTTTGCTCCACAATGGGCCCTTCCTTTCAGGCTATAAGACACATTTGTAATATAAAGTGTAGGATAAAATGCAAGTATAAATACAGTATAAATTAAAGCATACTTCTTTTCTAATATCACCATTATCAACTCAAGAAAATTGAACAGCAGGGATAGAAACCCTTTCCCAGTGTTCAGTTGAATCACACTGATTCCCTTACGCATGATGTTTAAGCTTTTCTCTCATTACTGTGCTGAGAGTCTCATCTGGCAGTTTAAAATATTTTGTTCCCAGATTAATTAGTTTCTCATTTGTCTTTTTGAAACAGCACATCCTCTCATGACCCAGTTACGTAATAAATCAAATTGTATCTCATTACATTATTTTGTTCTTTCCATTTTAGTACCATCTGCAGATTTCAAAGTACTCTCATTCAAAAAATTTACGCAGAATACTATGAATAGCAACAAGCCAAAACCTGATGACTCTGTGATACTCCAATGCATTATGTATCTGTTTCTAGGCTGAAGCCTGACCTGAAAGCATGTTCCCTGAACACTCTTGGTCCACAACAAAGGAGTATCAGACCAGCAAGTTCATTAGTCCAATATTTTGAAGTGATGGAAAAAACATGTCAATTAAAGTTTATGGAGTAAATTCCACTGCTGGGAGCGTGATAGCTACATAACTAATAAAATCATTTGAGAGAAGCAAGAAACTGACACTGAGAGGATTTCTTTCAAATACAGAAACACAGCTACCATTCAAAATAGCTAACAGACTACTAAGAATATTTAAATGCAAAAGTATAGTAGCAGTAGTATAGCTATTAATTACACCAGTTTAACACACAAGTAAAAAGTAAATCCTCATTTCCCTGAAGCATTGAGTAAACAGAATAAAACCTGCACACTTGAAAGGTTGAGCAGAACTATTTTATCAGTCCAAAAGAATATAGCAAGGTTGAAGTCTTCATACTGGTATCTACATACTGGTTTATGTACTGTCTTCTCTGTCTTTTCTCACTTATATTTCTTAGACAACTTATCTGGGTTGATTTTATCCTGTAAAAATAATTTCAGTGGCAGAGGTAGCCTTAAACCCTGATTTTCTGATTCTTATACTGTATAGATTACTTGGCACTCTTAGGCCATGGCAAATTATCCTGAATAGTGTGGCCAGAAGGACCAGAGAAGTGATTCTTCCCCTGTACTTGGCCCCGGTTAGGTTGCACTTTGAATACTGTGTCCAGCTCTGGGCCCCTCAATTTAGGAAGGATATTGAGGTGCTGGAGCAAGTCCAAAAAAGGCAACAAGGCTGGTGAAGGGACTGGAGCACAAGTCATGTGAGGAGAGGCTAAGGGAGCTGGGGGGATTTAGGCTGAAGAAGAGGAGGATAGGAGGAGACCTTATCGCTCTCTACAACTGCCTGAAAGGAGGTTGTAGCCAGGTGGGGATCAGTCTCTTCCCCCAGGCAAAGAGTGACAGAACAAGAGGGCACAGTGTTAAGCTGCACCAGAGGAGGTTTAGGTTAGACATTAGGAGGAAATTCTCTGTAGAGAGAGTGATTGGGCATTGGGATGGGCTGCCCAGAGAGGTGGTGTCGTCACTGTCCCTGGAGGTATTTAAGGAGAGATTGGATATGGCACTGAGTGCCATGGTCTAGTTGACAAGGTGGTGTTAGGTCAGAGGTTGGACTCAGTGATCTCAGAGGTCTTTTCCAGCCTAGTTTATTCTGTGATTCCATAAATTAAATACTGCTGGTTTCTGCCTACTAAGTTTCTGTCCAGTAGTAGCACTTTTGGGACTGACTTAGGACCAGAACATCACCTACATAACCTGCACCACTATGAAATCCATATCTGTCATCTTCACCAAATTTCTCTATATAAGTAGTCAGAAGTGTTCTCTTCAGCCCAATGCTCCACTGGTAGTATTAGGAGGAAGACCAGCACAATTCTTTCTATATGGTTTCTATATTAAGAAAGATTCAGTATTGTTCCAGCAGTATTATGAGACCTGCATCCAGAGCTGGTTTAAGGTAATGAAATAGAAGAAAACCTGTCCAAATATCCATATTTTTCTGGAGACAGTGAACAGGACAGGAAATGAAAAATCTGCACGTGAAGGGGTATGGATGGTTTTTTAAATAAAATATGATAATTTGGTAGGTTTATTGAGTTTAGATGGGGAAATTTGGCACAGTCTGATTGGTATAGCCAGACAGCTAAGTGTCTTTCTGGACAGAAAACAAAGAAATCTGCCAGAAAAAAAAGAGAAATTAGAGAGACTGAGGAAAATTGCATTAAGGGAAGAGAGAAACATTTCAGAAAAAATGAGGAAGAGTCATAACTCCAGGCAATGATCTTGGTGCCTGGAGGGCCAGCAGCCCCATCAACACATCTACAGAAAAGGAGCCATCAGGGCCATAGTAGTGTCAGGCTGGTTTTTCAACATGTGCAGACTAAAAAGCCGTTTGCAGCCCAAGCTGTTGCCTGGGTAGAAGTATTTAAAGACATAACTGTGGACAGAAGGTGTAAGGAATGAAGTTTATGTTATGTTTTGTGACATTATATAGCAGAGATACACTATCATCTAAACTGCAGGACATGGCTACGTATCTAGTGAATACTGTGTCCATTTTAAGGCTCAGACCAAAGTTAATTTAAGTGACCTGTGCCATCTTTTGATGAGTTCTGTAAAAGAGACAGGAAAAATAATACAAAATACTGTTAGACACATGAAGAAAATAACCAGGAAAAACAGAATATAAAATTATAAGATACATAGGTTGCTGTAATTTGATAGGATTATTACATATAAATACTGAATAGTTTTACTTAACTTTTCTTCTTTTTTACTCAACTTTGCAGACAAAAAACTCTAACCATATACAAAGTAATGGCCATTAACAGAGGATATTTGTTTTGACTTTAGGACCACGTAGACAAAGGACTTATAAAGAAATCTCAAATGCTTTTTACCCCCTTGCTGCAACTAACCTGTCTCCAGGATGGCATCTATGCAGATGATAATGCATCACTGTAAGATTGCTCAGAATGCATAGTGGTCTTGGACTAGCGCTAGTACAAAATCTTGTTGCAGGAATTATGCCCCTGAAATTGCACTTTAACATTTCTGATTTCTGTTGTGAAAAGTAATTAAATATTATTTATCAATGTTCCTCCCTTTTTTTGCAGTGAAATTCGAAATCTTAGAAACTTGGATTACATAGATCCAGATGCCTTTAAGAACCTCCCACTTTTGAAATATCTGTAAGTATTTAGCTTAAATCTCACAGATGACTCCTTACATTTTAGCAGGTTTTTTTCTTAGCATTTGATTTTAGAACTGGTTGCCATGCTTTATTTTAATGACAGAAAGCCGGGTATGGTAGGGGTTGGAATTTTTACCACTTTTGTGAGAAAGAAAAACATGGTCACAAACTCATCGGTAATTTTCTCATTTGTCTTATCCATTAAGTATCTAGAATACACTAATGTTTGTAATGGCAAAATTCCACAGCTAGCTTTCTTCTTATGATAAGTGTTGTCTTACTCTATTTTAGTAGGGAATAGTAGGAAGACGGGACATAACAAACATATACACATCTTCGATATTTACTAGATATTTGCACAGGGTTTTAAACCATACCTGTCAGCCAAATGTGAAAAGCCCATCTATAGAAACCTGATTTCACACAGCCTCTATGGCAAAAAGAAAATTCTGATGAATTTCTAAAGAATATTCTCTGATTTTGAGTAATGTTTGGAAGACACTAGGAGGGGCTCTGACTGTGTGGTAGGGGCAGTGGCAAAGAGGAAATGTTTTTCTAGATTTCTTCTATAGATGTGAAAGCACTAAGAAAGAAAAGTAGTCATAAATTTCATTTCAGGAGAACAGATTTAAAGATTGAGAACTATGTTTTCTTACGTTATTTCCACTCTACTGGAGTTCAGAAAGAAAGGGCATTAAGCATATTCACACTATAAGATAGTTTCCCATTTTAGAGCTACAGTGAACCCCCGTTACTCGCGGGCTGTTGGGTCTGGTCTGCCTCCCACGAGTTGTGAAATCCACAAAGATAGCGAACCCACTACATAGTCGAGTACATCACGCCCATAGCCACGCACCCTCCCCTAATAAGGTCAGGAGGAGGGTGGGTCCTGGGAGCACGGCTTGTTTCAGATGTCTGGCTGTGCTCCGCCAAGGTGGGCGNTGGCAGAGCCGGCAGAGCTGGGGGCCAATCCGACTTAGGTCGCAGTAGGTTTTGCGCATGCGCCAAGGTCACACAGGTCGTGGAAAAATCACCCGCAAACACTGAATCTCACAAATAGCAGAGTGCAAATACGCGGGGGCTCACTGTATATTAGCAGCTCTTCGCCTCAACAAAAAATAGAGCATTTAGGGGTCTGTTCTGGTTTGAATGGGTTTTTTCCTCTGGTAGCAAGGGGGGCAGACGGCT
>WEKX01017881.1:106906-139708 GCA_013390025.1 Pitta sordida
GGGGGGGGGGGGAGGGGGGGGGGGGGGGGGGGGGGGGGGGGGGGGGGGGGGGGGGGGTGGCAAGTGCTGGCGCTGCAAGGCACAGCAAGCGAGCAAGCAGGACGGAGACGGTATCAGGGCGGGGCGAGCAGGAACGGGGCTGGCTGTGCGAGTGGGGAGGTGGGGGGTGGCAGAGCCGGCAGAGCTGGGGGCCAATCCGACTTAGGTCGCAGTAGGTTTTGCGCATGCGCCAAGGTCACACAGGTCGTGGAAAAATCACCCGCAAACACTGAATCTCACAAATAGCAGAGTGCAAATACGCGGGGGCTCACTGTATATTAGCAGCTCTTCGCCTCAACAAAAAATAGAGCATTTAGGGGTCTGTTCTGGTTTGAATGGGTTTTTTCCTCTGGTAGCAAGGGGGGCAGACGGCTACTGCCTGACCCTCTGCTGCTGTCAGAAGCAGATAACAGCACCTCTGTGAATAACATGTTTAAGAAAGGAGAAAAAAGTAGTAACAGAAAAAAGTAGATGGCCAGACCAGAGGGGTGAGAAGCTGAAAAGCTGTGAAGACATGGCCAGGCTAAGCCAGAGGAGGGGTAGAGGGGTTTTCCAGGCATCTCACTGCTGCTCGTAGAATGGACCATAGTGAAGAAGACTGTCTGTCTGCAAACCTATGGAATAGAGGGAGAGAGAAACCAGAGGTGCACTATCCACCTGAGACCATGCTGAAGATGGAGGATCATGCTGTGAAAGCTGCAGATGTCTTAAGAGCCCAGAAACGTGGAGTCGGAGCTGAGATTGGCAGAAATCCTTTTGGCAGATGTTTTGTGACAGAATTGTATTGTGGTAGGATCTGAACTATGTAGTTTGGGATGGGCTCATAATGAAGCAGTAAAGCCAGTGCTTAAAAACTGCATCCTGTGTTGTGAATCTCGGGCAACAGAGAATGGAAGAGCTGTCATCCCTGGGTTGAGATCTCACTTGGGAAAGGGTCATGAAAGACTTTTCCTCTTGTGAGAGAGAGAGAGAGAGAGAGGACTCTATGGAAAGGCAGAGAGATGGCTCCTACCCTAAAACTGGTCAGAAATACCAACTTGCCTGGTTTTACCCCTACGCCTGTTCCTCCTTTTTTCTCCTGGAGGAAAAAAGGGAATATGAGATATGTCGTAAGAGAAGGAGGGCTAGGGGGAAAAGGGTGCCTTTAAAATGATGCTTCTCACATTAACCTCTGATCTTGTTAGTTAAAAAATAAATCCTTTATATTCCTCACTTGTTGATTGCCTTGTTTTGCCTGTGATAAACTTTTTTTTCCAGTTTTTTAATCCGGGAGAGGTTGTGGGTGAATCTCTGGCATCATACCAGGATCAAACCACAACAGGGTCCAAACTATTAGTTGAAACAGCCTTAATCTCTCAAGTGAAAACAGAATTTTGATTATTTTCTCCCTATTGACCTCACAAGCTACTTCCCTCTGCAGGTCTGCTTATCTGTTTCATTAATCTCTTCCTATTTTTCAGATTCTATAATTTACCATAAGTCTATTATTTTGAATTTTTTTGACTCAATGATCCTTGTGGGTCCCTTCCAACTCAGAATATTCTGTGATTCTGTGATTTTATACTGTTTATTATAAATTAATTAATTGACAATAGAGAGAGTGAAACAACCACCTTGCACTGTTGAACACTTTAAATACATTTTTTGTTGTTGCTCAGTGATCCAGTACACATAAGTGTTTGTTTCTCCTCTCTTTCAGTGGTATTTTTAATACTGGACTCAAAGTATTTCCAGACCTCAAAAAAATCTACTCATTTGATGTGAATTTTTTACTGTAAGTATCCATCCTCACTGCTGGTTGGAATAACTGCCATCCTCAGAAACCAAGAAAACCTATAATGAAGGTTTCTGATTTTGATAAAAATATCTAATAAGTTTGACAAAGAAGTTTTCCTCAAACTGTATTTCAATGATCATTACTTCCAATTCTGGAAAATGCCAGGTCACTTACCACTATACATTTGACCAAGATTAAAGACATGGACACAGAAGTGCATTCATGATACACAATGTCTACAGGTCATTTGCTTTTATTTTGTTTTTGGTTTTGTAATGGCTGTGCGATACATTAATTAATCTGTAACACAGTATACTGTGACCTGAGATGGCATATATCCTGCTGGCATGAAGTCATCCTATCAACATTCTTCCAACAAATTTGTGCTTCTATGGTGAAGCAAATTGCAGAACAATTTCTTGAAGAAAGAGAACAAGAATACAAATGGAGGCAAGGAGGTCTTCCAAATTTATCCTTTATGGTATTTCAGAAACAAAGAGTTCTGCTTTGAAATCTAAAAAAAAAACCAAAACAGGTGTTTCTTGGTATTCAAAAGCAAACATAACATCCATCTTTGTGCACTAACCTACAATTTAAGTTCAAATTCTGGGTTGTAATCAATCCAAGGAGGAAGAACAGCTCAGATGAAGACTTGCAGTCTGACACAAGATAAAAGTATCTTGGTCATTTCTTGGCCCTAGAGAAGAGTTAGAAATCCTATATTGTAGCAGTTTTCAGCTTGAAGAGGCTTGAATGCTGGATGGGCTAGGCAAAAGGCTACTAAAAACGAAAAGTATTATGCTAGAAGGTGACTAGCAAAGACATAATTAATGATCTACCCCAGGCATTGTTTCAGTGCTGCTAAGGGGCATTATTGGTCAAGAATGGTCAGTTCCCGCTGCATTCATGGTCTCCCATTGTCAAGATGAACCTGAGAGCAATGTAGAAATGCTTCTTATTTCACTAGACCTGTAGTAAGCAATGAAATCTTCCCTCTCAAGTATCTTCTGAGACTAGAGGTAAGCCTTGTCTAACTCACACTCCACAATCTGTAACTGCTATGCTCACCTCATCTATAGGTCTCTAAGACTGAAATGTGAGTTGTTCAGAGCTATGAGTGAGATACACCTATATCTTAAAAATTATTTGGGAGTTTTTCAAATATCAAAAGAGCTTTAGCTTAGATCATGTTCTACTAGATTATTAATTAAACACTACACTTGCTAAGAGAATGAAGCATTTAATAGGCTAGATGAAACAGAAGCAGTTTATACAACTATCTGTGTTCTTACTTCCAGACAACTCAGAGCCTTTCTAAGTGGTTGAAAGCAAAACATTACTTCTATCTTGAATTTTTTTTTATAGAGATCACTAATAAAAGATAACATAGGTCTTACATGTTGCAGGCTTTTTAGAGAGTAGACCTGTACGTCCAAAGGAGATAGGTCTATTATGTATATTTCTAAACACTGTTATTCAATGAAAGATAGCCTTTTTGTTTCTTTCACCAAGGAAAAAAATGCCCTTGAAAAACAATGCTTCTAAATAATGAATAAGTTATAGAGGGGGGGAAAAAGCATTCATTATAATTACTATTTATCTTTCAGTTAAAGTAACTTACAAACAGCCATTTACAGAGCGCCCCCGGAAGTCACAGGGGGACAGGTCTGGGCAGGTCCCACGAGTTATGCAATCCGTGAAGATACCGAACCCATGAATATTCAATTACCCCCCCACCTGTAGTCATGCACCCTCCACTAAATACGTCTGGAAGGCAGTCCTGGAAGCGTGGCTCACACTGTAGCACCTCATTAAAGCGGAGGAAGTGCCTTTTGGTGCCTCCTGGCTGCAGAATCTGGGATCTGGGATGTTATGCACACATGTACAGTAGCACAACTCGCTGAAAATCCAACCACTACTAAATGAATATGCAAATAAGCGAAACACGAATATGCGGGGTTTCTCTGTATTTAGAAAAGTCAACCAATTTGAAAAAAGTGATCCAAAATAACTTGTAGTGGAAACTATCTATCACTGAAAATCACTTGCAATGAAAATGGTTGTAGCACCGCGTCATGTTAGCACATATGTATGCAGATATATAGCATAGAAAAGAAAAGGAGTTGTTCCTGGTGCATGGAAATTGTTAGGACTTCTCATCCCATGAACTTACTAACTGGCCTTATTAGACTGTATTTATTCTACAAGCTGAAGAAAAGAAAAATTTGCAAAATATTTTGGTTTCCAGACTATTATATGATTCAGGAAAAAACAGGAAAAAGACAGTTAGACACTTTGATCTACTCTTTGTTTATACTAGCCTTTTCTTCTCCCCTTTCCCCAGTTTAGTCACAGTTTTTCTCTTCAGGTTTTCTTTCTCCCTTTTATTATAACAGAGTTTTGACCTGAAGATACGTAGTATTAATTAAGACTGCAGAGTAGGAGTAAAAGAAGTATTTAAGAAATTACAGATAATTACAGATAACACTCATATGGACAAGCATTGAGAAGAATCATTAGGTTAGATCCCACAGTAAGTTATTTCACTTGTGCTAGATGCAGTTCTGCAAAGTGCAATGAATAATGTATTATCTGATGTCTAATCTGACCTCAGAGAGCAGGATTTCAGTTCTAAAGACACTTGGGTTGTTCATTTGATGCTGCAGCATCATCCACTCTGCTAATTCTCTGGCTCATGAGACCAAGGACCTGTCTGTGCCATTAGCCCCTATAATCACACAGGCTGGCACAGCTCATCAGGAGTACAAAACCCATCTACCCCACAAGTTCTCTTCCTGGGTGCTGGAACACACTCAGTTCTTCATACCATATTTATCTTATGGCCATAACCTGTTATTATTTTAAATGGTAATTTATTTTTAAATAAAAAATGTTTATTTAAACAAATTTATTTTAATTTGTAATGTAATAAATAATAAACATTACTTATTTCTTTTAATACTATCAATATTTATATAATATATTTATTCAAATAAATGAAGTTTTCTTTTAAAGTTTTATTTATTATCAAGGCAGAGAACAATTAGTAAAGCTGGTCTGGAGAAGCTCTGTTGGGCAGATATTTGATTGTGATATTATTTCTCCTTTTTCAGTGAAATTGCAGATAATCCTTACATGACTTCAGTGCCTGCAAATGCTTTCCATGGGCTTTGCAATGAATCTCTAACCCTGTAAGTTCTTCCAGTTTAAGTCAGAAGGCAATACCTCTCTGGTAATGCATATGGTAAAATGTTTAAAAAAAAATATCCCTGCCCTACTCTCTCATAGTTTGTAACAGAGAAACACTATAGACTGGCAGTATCCATAATCTAGTTTGCAAAAATTCCATGTTTTGACAGCAATTTGAATCACTTTTCTCTAAACTGGCTTGATTAATGTGTTTTTGTTTTTGTATGACCCTAATGCTAGTAAATGGTTACACTGGAGAAAATCAAAGGAAAAAGTTTTCAAAGTTTTCCCCCAGTAAAGCTACAGCATTGTTAGAATTCTGTCTAACATTTTCTGTAACTTAGGTGGCTCATACCATGAAAACTGATGGCTGGCAAACATCAGAAGTGTCATATTTGAAAGAAAATTATTAAATAAAGTCAATGTGAACCACAAGAATGGGATGAAGGGAGTGAAAATTACTGTAATGAGTGATGACCTGAAAGGGGAGGAAGAGAACTAGAATGCAAATTAATGAATTCTAAAGAAATTCTAAAAAAATCCTTTTGCCCAAAAGGAGCAAAAGAATGAATTCTAAATATTCAGGCTATTTATTAGTTCCTTTAAGCTCCCCTTAATCAGTCCTAGCAGGATGTTGTTCCCTTGCTTTTAGTTTGATAGAGGGAAAGATATACCAAAATGTTTTACTCTCATTCTATTGTCATTGCAAAAAGAGGTCAAAGATGGCTCAACTGCCACATGTTATCCTTCTTTCAGGTGCATTCAAGAATGCCGCAGGGCATTTGTTTGACTTTACACTATAACTACTGCTTCTTCAAGACATTAAAATTAACCCTTCCATAAATGCAATGTTGCCAAGAAAAATGATAGATAGAATCTTAAGTATTCAGGTATTGAAGCAAATGAAAATAGGCTAATTTAATTTTACTTTATTTCCTTGAAGGAAACTCTACAATAATGGCTTTACCAGTATTCAAGGCTATGCTTTTAACGGGACAAATTTGGATGCTATGTAAGTAACAGACAATCTTCTTTCAGGAACCCACTCTCCCCCCCCCCCCCCCCCCCCNCCCAGCCTTATTCAAGGCTCTGAAATACATATCTTATTACTAAGGAGCAAAAGGAGCATATTAATTTCAGTCAGCCATAAAAATATCATCACTTAATGTCTTTTGCTTTCATTTGGTATATATACAGTGAATCCTCGCTGCATCGCAACCTGTCCATTACAACCTTGCCCATTTGCGAAGCAAATTTTTTGCAATTATGATTCAGTGGTCCGCGAGCTCAGCTGCCTGGCACATGCACAGTTGACTCTGCTCTGCCAAGGGGCGGTGCCGCGGTGCCTGTGGGGCGGGACTCACCCCACCCTGCAGGGAGGGGGCTCGCAATGGCGGCACTGTGCCCCCAGTCCCTGCCCCAAGAAACTGCCCCACAAAAGTGAGGCAAGCTGTGTGCTGGGAGGGCGCAGCTGTCGCTATGCCAGGAGGAGGCTTCTGTGTGGGACCGTAC
The DNA here is from genome assembly GCA_013390025.1 of Pitta sordida. Taxonomy (NCBI): domain Eukaryota; kingdom Metazoa; phylum Chordata; class Aves; order Passeriformes; family Pittidae; genus Pitta; species Pitta sordida. The sequence goes on from WEKX01017881.1 coordinate 113,424, forward strand.
GGGCAGCGTAGCCCCTCTCTCACGGGACCAGTGGATGTTAAAGGGAAAGAAACCCGACCTCCCCACCCACTGTCGCTCCCACAACCTAAATCCCACGCCACTTCTCCCCCTGCCCCGGTGATTGTGCCCGCGCCGCATGACGCAGGCTGGAGCGGGGTCCGGCACCCTGCCCTGGCACGGGCTGGAGCGGGCTGCGGCACCCTACCCTGGTGCGGCACCTTGCCCTGGCGTGGGTTGCGGCACCCTGCCCTGGCCCCTGCCCCAGTCCTGTGTGCCCCGCTGCGACCCAGCGCAGCACCACCACAAGACATGCCATTCCTTGTTACTCAAAGCCCAGTCAAAGCCCGGGCAGCGCTGCCTCTGCCGGGACTGGTGGATGTTAAAGAGAAAGAAACTCCCATACCAACGCCTCCCCCCCGCCATAAGTGCATGGGGTGTTGCAGTGTTGCAAAGTTAAGGTTTTTTCCAGGCTCCAACAATGCCAACCAGAGCTCAGGGACACCCCTTCCCTGCCGCGGAGGCCAGGCGAGCACGCGCGGGCCAGCATGAGCACTGGGGCCGGGCCAGGCCGGGGGGCTGGGGGGGAGCGGCGCGGGATTTGGGCTGCAAGCACACACGGTCACAGCAGCCGCTCACAAACGGTTCCCTTTGCTCGCTTGTGCCGAGACAGACTACAGGAAGGTGCAAAGAATTGTCCGCAGCGCTTTGGAGTTCTAGGGTGTGGAGCAATGGGCGTGGCCTGCATGCATATTAACAACCTGCAGTCCTTTGCGAGTTTAATGTTTCACAACGGCCTTGGCCTGTCCCTTTCCTCGCGATGGATGGAGTTTAACTGTATTTATAGCTCTGAAATAAAATCATGGCAGGTAATTCCAGTGTGAGTTTTGTTCTGGTTCAAAGCTACCATAAAATTTTGTTTGATCAGTAACTTTTCTAAGACAATTTGGAAGATAATTATGCTGTTTTTCTTACCAGACTCTTTAGTTTAGTAATTGTGGTGCTGATAATGGTGGCAGCTCTTTCATAGAAATCTCTTACCTGCAAAAAAGAAAGTGGTGCAGGGTGCTGGGAGTAATTCAGAGGAACCAGTCACTTGCATTTGAAATGAGAGATGCACATTTGTGTTGGGTTTGCTGTGTTGTGGCTGGGTTTATTTTGAAGTAGTGGGGGGTCTATGGGGGAGGCTTTTCTTCAAGAAGTTGCTGGAAGCCTCCCTCACAGCTGGTAGAGGTAATGCCAGTCAGCTCCTGGCTGGGCCTGCTGCTTGCCAAGGCCAGGCCAATCAGGAGAGATAGAGGCACCTCTGTGATAACATATTTAAGAAGGAAAAAAAAAAAGTTACAGCAAGAAGAAGATGGCTGCTGGAGAAGAGCCATGAGAAGTTGTAACAGCAATGCAGGCACCAAGGCCTGGGCCGAAGGAGGGGCAGGAGGTGTTCCAGGCATCTCCGTGCAGCCTGTGGTGATGACCATGGTGAAGCAGGCTGTCCCCCTGCAGCCCATGGAATGGAGAGAACACAGGGATGCAGAAGATCCACCTGTAGCCTGTGGAGAGGGAGCCCACGCTGGAGCAGATGGATGCTGGAGGGAGGCTGCAGTCCATTGGAGCCCACATTGGAGCAGAATCCCAGGAGAGACGTGTAGCCCCTGGAGAGGAGTCCATGCTGTGTAGCAGTTCTGTACCTGGTAGGATCTGGGTACTTTGGGATGGGACCACAGTGAAACAGCCAGTGCTCAAAGAAGTGCACCCTGTGGAGTGACCCATGGGCATCAGAGCATGGAAGAGCTGTTGCCCCTGGGATTGGACTCACGCTGGGGAGGGTCATGAAAGACTTTCTGCCATGGGAGGGACCCCATGGAAATCGGGAATGGCCTCCTGCCCTGAGTAGTGGCAGAGAAACACCAACTGCCTGGCTTTCTCCTACTCCTGCCCAGCTCTGCCTCCTGGAGGAAAGGGTAATGTGTTAACTGTTGTAAGAGATGGAGGGGTGGGAAAGAAGGTTGCCTTTAAGATGATACTTCTCACGTTAAGCTCTGCTCTTGTTAGAAATAATCCTTTGCATCCCCACTTGAAGCTTGTTTTACCTGTGACAGTAGAAGGTTTCTAATAATCCTCATTCCTGCTGTAGCAAAAACTCTTCTTTTTTTTCCCTTTTCCTCTCTCTTCCCCTGTTTGTATGGGGGTGGGGTGGGGGGAATGAAGTGAGTGACTGTGGGTGAATGAATTCAAAAGCAGGAATCAATGATTTCATATTTCCATTCAACTTGTTACCGTGTTCTCTGGAAAATTAACATTTAATGAGTGAATATTCTTTTTACAACATACCCCAAATCATCTGCCTCAATCATTAACACAGAACAAATCTCAGTTCCAGAGGCTCCATTCACTTTGGCAGAGCTTAGACATGTCCTACAGAGGCTTGCATGAAGAGTCCAGCTGTCAGTGTCATGAGTGAAGAGCTTTCTTCATCATGAGCTCTAAAATTAAACTGAGAGTCATGGAGATAGATATGATTCTTTTCATTACTTTATTTTAAATTTGGCTTAAATTCTCAATAAGAATTCTGCAAGAACATATCTTTCCAAACTGCCTTTTGTACCCTAAGAGCTAGATAGACTTAATGTTTGAAACGTTTGTGTTAAAATAACGATCTGGAATAGATCTTATTTTATTCACATTACTTCACTTACTTTGAACTTTCACATGAGGAAGGAAGTTTTTTATGAGGACACACTGTGTGTACTAGTGCCCACAGAATTCACAAGATGGCAAAATGAATCTGGGGTCTTTATTGAATACCTCTAAGCTGTACATACCAAGAGTTAAAACCTTTCTAAGGTAATACATGAACTTAGCTGGCTCTTCCATTTCTTTTATTTTGACAAAACATGTGTCAGAGACTCCATTGTAGCAATTTTTCTTTATGCTTCTCTTATAGTATGCAAGTGCTATTGCTTCTGGCCTCTTTGGAATTCTCATTATTATTAAAGAATCAAAGGAAAACATAGTTTTAGAAGATCTGGAGCCCTAAACTTTTGATTTATTGGACTGAGAACTAGAGAAGCAGACAACATGTATTAGCTTCTGTAGATATTGCTTTCTTCATTTGAGAAAAATAAGTTTGTAATTGGTATTCTTTAAGGATATTTAAGTATCCTTTAATGTCTTGAGAGTAGAGGGCAGAGAGATCTGGATAGGCTTGGTAGCTGGGCAATCACCAACCATATTAAATTTAACAAGAGCAATTGCTGGATTTTGTTCAGCCTGGAGAAGAGGAGGCTCAGAGGGGACCTCATTGCTGTTTACAGCTACCTGCGGGGAGGTTGCAGCCAGATGGGTGTAGACCTCTTCTTCCAGGCTGACGACACCAGAACGAGAGGGCATGGCCTCAAGCTACGCCAGGGGAGGTTTAATCTTAATGTTAGGAAGCGGTTTTTCACAGAGAGAGTGATTGCATATTGGAATGGGCTGCCCAGGGAGGTGGTGGAGTCGCCGTCCCTGGAGGTGTTTAAGAGAAGACTGGACGAGGAGCTTAGTGACATGGTCTAGCTGGGGGGTGTAGGGCTGGATGATCCTGAGCCCCTTCTGGCTCGGAGTGGCCTGCTAGACTGTGAGGGATCTAGGTTGGTGTTACCGCTCTGGGATGTGCTCTCGGTCTCTGTATGGGTATTAGATGGTGAGTTGGACTAGATGATCCTTGTGGGTCCCTTCCAACTCATAATATTCTGTGTGTGATTCTGTGTGTGTGATTCTCCATCTAGCACAGTGTAATCCTAGCTACAGTACATACAAAGGGTATATACAAAAGAGTTAGAGTACATACAAAGAGTCTGGAGAGCAACTCCACTGAGGGAGATCTGGGATTCCTCGTCGGTGGTGGAGTCGCCATTCCTGGAGGTGTTTAAGAGAAGACTTGATGAGGTGCTCAGGGACATAGTCTAGTTGGTGGGAGGCTTGGATGGATGGAGCGTGGTCCCCATGGTTCCATACTTGTGGGCCTGATCCCTGGGTGGGCATTTGCTTGGGAGTTGGACTAGATGATCCTGGGGGTCCCTTTCAACTCCGAATAACCTGTGAACCTGTGAATATGAGTCAGAAGTGCCCTGGCAGACAGGAGGGCCAACCATGTCCTGGGAGACATCAGCCAAAGCATCACCAGCCAGCTGAGGGAGGGCATTGTGCCGCCCTGCTCTGCACTGGGGCAGCCTCACCTTGAATCCTGTGGCAGTTTGGACGTCACAATATGAGAAGGACATCAAAGGGTTAGAGTGTGTCCAAAGGAGAGTAATCAAGATGATGAAAGGCCTTGAGGGCAAGATTTACAAGAAGTGGCTGGTGTCTTTGCTTGTTCGGTCTGATGGGGAGAAGTCATATGATTTAATGACCTCATGCAGCCACTACTTCCTCGAGCAAGGCAGTGGAGTGTGAGGTGCTCCAATGACTTGCAATAGGACCCAAGAAAATGGCATGACCTTGAATCAGGAGAAGCTTCTTTACTGAAAGGGTGGTCAGTCACTGGAACAGGCTCCCCAGGAGAGCAGCCACAGCACCAAGACTGTCAAAGAGCATCTGGATGATGGTCATAGTCACATGATTTTGTTTTCATTCATCCTGTGAGGAGCAGGGAGTTGGACTTTTGGGTACCTTCCAACCTGATACGTCCTATGATTCTATGATCCTAAGTGTGTATTTCCAGAGACTGGCTATGATGCACTAGTTAATAAAAATTTTTTAAAAAAAGAAAACTACCAACAAAACAAACAAAAAAAAACCCCTAAAACAAGACTTACGTTCATGGCTTTATCTACAAGCAGTAAAAATGCTTTGTTGCCACAAACACTTTTCTCCTAATTAAATCATATGACATTTACTTGGAGCAAGACTCTATTCCAAATTTACAAGGCAAACTAGGGTTCTGAACATCAGTAATAAAGCCTTTAGTTGTTTGAGAAACTACATTGAAAGTTCTAAACTAATTTTCTGAAGTAGTTCGGTTACCATATGAAAAGATAAGGTATAATTTTGCTAAGTGCAAGCTTGGAGACTTGTTGTTTCTAGCAGAAGCATTAAGTTAATACAAAAAGCAAATATTTAATTTTCTTTATCCTGATATTTCTAATCTGAACTCCTGTTTGTCTACCACTGTACAGTGAAGGAAGCACAGTACTTGTTTTTCTCTGGGTCCAATTCAAGGGCCTTTGAATGTGACAAAAATAGGAGCAACAAGAATCTAAGAGAAAAAGGGTGGGGAAAATTTGAATGGGTTTTGAATTATGATCTTAAGGAGGAAAATTAGTAAAAAAGCAAAAAAAATATAAAACAATAATAAATCTTTGAGAAATTATTCAAAGACTCCATGTTCCATACAGAAATCAGATGACATTTTTGGAATCTCAGAGGCTATCTTCTACTATGCACTGTTTAATACTCTCACAGTATTAGAACATTTTCAAGGTCAAAAAAAATCAATGCAGATCTAGGTGTAAATCCACACATAAATGGTTTCCCTTGTCACACTGAATAATAGCACTACCTAATTGATCTTGTCATCCAACAAGGACTTGTGTTTGATAGCAAACCACAGTATTGCTGTATAGGTTTTATAAAGGTGGGGAAGCAAGAAACCAGGAATGATGGGCTGAATGACACTTTTACTGAAAAGCATTCACCTGAAACTCGAATCCCACATTTTAACCCATCATTAAGGCCCATGAACTGCAAGTTTCTGCAAAGTGGTGCTGCTGCACAAATGTTTATTTCTGTAAGGAAACTGGTGAGGAATAACAAGTTTTTAAAACATATTTTCAGTGACTGGCAAAATGATGAGTTTTTACAGAGCTGTCCAAATTACTGAAATGGAAAGTGTGTGATCTCAAAATCTATTTACAAAAATAAACTGCAAAAGAATTTATTTACTTTGGTATACACTTTCAGGGTTCACTTCTAACGCTTAGCTCAGCTCAGAGTCAAGATAAACAATCGTGTGGAAAAATCACATGATGAATCCTCAGTACTGCTCACTTACCAATGCATCTCTTTTGCCTGTTCTCCCTTTCTTTAACCTTAATTTCATAATCCAATTGCATGCATAGACTTATTAACATGTTACACATCTAGAGCTCATGTAATACTATAATGGCAGTTGTGGACAACATATTCATCTTCTCCTTGTTTCTTAAGGTCTTCTGCCTTATTTAAAAACCAGAAGCTGAAAGCAAGCAAGCAGACAATACATAATTCCACCAGCCAATAAGGTGTTCCAACTAGGAACTTTGGTAACATAACTTGTTTTTTAACCAAGTGATCTTTTGGAAGAAAATTTTGCAAAATCTCCCCTTTTCCTTAATCTGTCTATTCATTCTTATTCCATCACACCCTGTACTGATAAGATTGGTTGCAGGACTGCAGTAAAACCCTGTCAGTGAAATAATCCATCTTTAAAAGAAAACACCAAGAAAGGTGTGTCCACCTGCAACATAGAGCACGGCAGGAATGACCTTAGACTATGAAAGAAAATAAAAAGAAATCTTTCACACTTAAAGAAAGGTATGTGGCACTATATGTTTTTTGGTTGATGTAGCTGGTCAGCACTTTTCATTCGTACCTTTTACTCCCAGTAGAAAGTATACTTTTGGTGAAAAAAAATATTTTTTAAAATTATCTTCAGACCTGTAAGAATTTTTCAGTTTTTCATCTCAGTTAAAGATCTTAAATGTTTTGAATATTCAGGATTTTGTTTTTCTTTCTCTAACTCTTGCTTTTCACATTTGGTCTTTACGTATTTCCAAAATGGTATCACTAAAGAGCTCCCAGAATGCTCTCAATAATGTAATTTTCTTTTTCTTTATTTTTATTTTTAAGGAAGTTTTCTCATATACATATGTATTTCTCCTTTTTGGAGACTACAGCTGCATTTGCCTCTTCAGCTTTTTTGGTCCTAGAGAGTTGTTGAATATCAGTACCCGGTGATTGCTTTTCTAAAAGAGACTTGAGACACTAACATTTTGAAATGGAGTTTGCATGGCATTCCAGCTGAAATCAAAGGCTATTCTTCTTCACATGGACTCTCTAACCTGTTGTTTTATGAAACATACATAGATTTAGTCTGGAAAAGAGGAGGCTTAGGGGTGACCTTATCGCTGTCTATAACTACCTAAAAGTGGGTTGTACACAGGCACAGGTCGGTCTTTTCTCTCTGGCCATTGGAGATAGAACAAGAGCTCATGGTCTTAAGCTCCATCAAGGGAGGTTTAGACTTGACATTAGGAAAAAGTTTTTCACTGAGTGATCTGGCATTGGAATGCATTGTCCATGAAGGTGGTTGAATCCCTGTCCCTGGAGGTATTTAAGGGTAGACTGGATGAGGTGTTGAGGGTCATGATATAAATGTTATAGAAGTTAGGTATTAGTTGGATTATAGGTTGGACATGATGATCTTCAAGGTCTTTCCAACCTTATCAACACTGTGGTACTGTGATAATGTCATAATACTCAGTATCTCTGTCATGCCCTGACATAACATTGCCCGGTTTTACATAGCACTTGAAATGTTCTGTTAGTGTTTCTTGTCCTCAGAAGGTCCTGCTCAACATACTGCAGTCATATTGTTTTCTGGTGGGCCTGAGACTTCAAGCAGTATTCTTCCCACTTACCCCTGGATCTTGCCCATAGAGAGTTTGTATTAGCAACTGGTATAGCTAGCTTACTGATCTGACAGGATTTAAATAAGGGGGGAAAGTGCCTTCTTTTATTTACAGCATTACAAAACCATCAGCAGCTCCTACTCCAAATACAGCACTTACCACTACAGATTTCTGGTATACTTAGCTCTGTGGTATTCATGTCTATCTGTTTGCCATCCACCAACTGGATGACATTAGACTGATTGACATTAGAAGGAACTTTTTCACAGAGATGGTGATCTCTCACTGGAATGGGCTGCCAAAGGAGGTGGTGGAGTCACCGTCCCTAGAGGTGTTTACGAAAAGGTTGGATGATGTACTTGGTGGCATGACCTAGATATTAGGGTAGTGTGTTATAGGTAGGACGGTGTGTTGGTAGCAGGATGGCAACAGGTTAGGTAACAGGTTTGGCTAGGTTAGGTAATAGGTGATAAGTTGGACTTGATGATCTCTATGGTCTTTTCCAACCTTACTGATTCTGTGATTCTGTGATTCTGTGAACTCTCCAAAATTACTATTATTCTAGTCTCTCCATTGAGGCTAGGTATTACACACCAACTATGTGATTTCTAAGACTTCAAACATTTGCGTAGACACATGAATACCACTGTTGTGGTCTTCTCTTTTGCAATGTTCTTAAATGATGTTCTACATCATTTACATATCACTAACAAAGTATTAAAAGAATACTCAGAAGGAACCATGTTGGCTCCACATAAGCTTTCTTTGTCAAATTAATATTTACCAAAGCCTTATACTTCCCATTTAAGAGTGGTACCTATCAAAATAAAAGGGCTCAAACAACTGAAATCAATTAACATCAGGAAACCGTGTATTCTGATGGGCCTGACTCATCGATGTGAAAACTGGCAGCTCACACTGCAGCCCCTCCTTAGTAACAGATGGTTATGAGCAACCCAAAGTCTCTAGCTGTTTCTATTTGTAAGTTTAAATATTTTTATCGTGCATGTAGACTATTACATTCCAGGTTTATTACTCACTATGGTGCTCAGATATCAGGGGAAAATACTTCAAAATTGGACAAGCAATTATCTGGTTGGATAATAGTGTCTAGTTACTAAAGCAGACAGGTTTTCTTAGGTCAAGTAGGTTTTTGTGTCCTTCAAAACTACAATCTAGACGTTGAAATCTGGGATTAATTCTTAACTCTTAACTCTTGCTTTGTTTTCCATTTCTGTATTTGTTTTGCAGACAAAATCATAAGGAAATTTGTACACTGAAGGAAATGTTCACAACAATAGTGTCGCATTTACAGAATATGAAAGTCAGTTCTCAGAAAGCACAAATGCTAGGTGACACTAGAATGCCATATATTTCTAAAGAATGAAAGATTATTTCAAACAACAATAGCTGAGAAGGTGACGTAAGCTATTTTCCTCTGTAACAAACAAGGCTTAAATTACGGGTAATGTCCAATGAATAATATGCCAGAAACATTACTCTGGTTTGGCTCCCTAAGACTTTCTGTTGTGTAACCCAGATGAAGTGCATTTACTTCTCATTTCTCACCATGGTGAAAAATATAAGCTTATATCTAGTGAATGTTATGAAAAATTTGCCAATGACTTCAACCAGAACATGATTAGAATCTTTACTTGACTTTTTCCACACCACAGGTCACCAGCTGGTCAAGGTAGATGACTGTCCCGTTCTGGTTTGTTGTGGCCTCACCACAAGTACTGGTGAAGTTCTGGGCACCACAACGTAAGAAAGATATGAAGCTATTAGAGAGCTACAAAGGGCTACAAAGATGGTGAAGCCTCTAGAGGAGCAGCTGAGGTCACGAGAGAAGTCTCTTAGAGAAGACTGAAGGGAGACCTCACTGCAGTCCCCAACCTCCTCACGAGGGAAAGACAAGGGCAGACACTAATCTCTTCTGCTTGGTGACCAGAGGCAAAACCCAAGGGAATGGCCTGACGTTATGTCCAGGGAAGCTTAGGCTGCATATTAGAAGGAGGTTTCTCACCCAGAGGATGGCTGGGCACTGGAACAGGCTCTCCAGGGAAGTGGTTACAGCACCAAACCTGACAGAGTCAAGAAGCATTTGGACAATACTGTCAGGCGTATGATGTGATTCTTGGGGCTGTCCTGTGCATGGTCAGGAGTTGGACTTTGAAGATCCTTGTGGGTCCCTTACGACTCAGAATATTCTGTGATTCTGTGAACTTTATGGACATCCTCTGAAATCTGTTGTGGTCACCTTCCTATTGCACTTTCGGCCTTCCTAGCTACATCACAAGATAACTTGTAGATGTTTATAATAAAGTACCAAATATTCCAGTCTACTTGAGTTATTACTACCTGCAAAAGTAGGATCAAATTTTTTCTCCTTTCATTTTACCTATTTTCTTTAGTAGGTCTGGTCATCTTATCATTTCTGTGTCAAATGCACTCTGAAATTTTATGAAATTACTCTACACTATGAAACATGACCTCCATAGTGCAGCCTGTCTGCAATCCTTGCACAGTTTCTGTCCTTTAGTTGCACTGCACACCACATGGTTTTCTCTTCAGCAATGTTTCATGGTCACCCTCTGCAGTCATCTTTTTATTCATTCTTGCTGTACAAGGCCTCCACCAGCCCTGTGCCCTTGCTGGTAAAATGTTAAGTTAACCTGAAACTTGTGATTATCGGGCCTGGGTCACTCACTGCTGCCATATGTTGGTCACTTTGCTGCCTTAGTTCAATGTCTCATAGGTCCTTTTTCATTACAGTACTGAAACAAAACACCTGGGCTGTTTTGCTTCCTTACTTCTTGTCTTCACTCCCCTTAGTGAAAGGAGCTAGGTGCTCCTCCATCCTCCTTCAGGGACTGCTATATTTGGTAAATTATTCCTATTCCCATCATAAGATTTAAAATTCCATCTAAATTAAGTTGAAAGGCGTGACTAGGTTTGATGTCTGCAAGTTGCTGCTCTTGTAAACACTGTAATACAAGTTGATTGAATTAAGTAAAATACTACCCAGGTATTGCTGTCTTAGGGAAAGTAAAATACTACCCAGGTATTGCTGTCTTAGGGAAAGTAGTGTCTGTATGTTCATGTATATACCACACAGACTTGAATGTATTTATGTATATATTGCAATCTAATCTTCAGTTTCTTTTCTTTGCTCAGCTAATTCAGTATACACCTGCCTGTATGTTTAGGAGATCTAGCTGCATATACAGTGAATCCTCTCTGTATCGCTACTTCTCCTTCACGACCTCGTGCATTTGCGATGTGAATTTATTGCAGTTTTGATTCCACCATTTGCGAAATTTAGCGGCTCGCACATGCTCAGTGCTGCTGCTCCACCGAGGGGCGATGCCGGAGCTCGCTGTGATGCGACGCTGGCCCGGCCCAACGGGGGGGGCCAGAAGTCACCCTGTCCCCTGTTACTCTGAGCACAGCTGGGGAACTGACTCCCCCGCGGGTGCGTGTTACTATTTCCATGGCTACAGGCAGAGAAGAGCAGTGCCGCAGGAAAGTGGGGCTGGGCTGGCCACAGCGGCCAGTGGGACTCCGCTGCCACAGCTGAACCCCCCCACCCCGCGTGGCACTGTCGGCATGCATGGGACCGCAGCTGAACCGTCTGGCACTGCCCCGCGCTGGCAGCTCATGCCAGGACGGGGCGAGGGAGCAGTGGTGCGGCCACGCCAAGGGAGGGGGAGGGGGAAGCGGTGCCAGGGTTTGCGCTGTGAGCACACCGTCGCGGCGGCCCAGAGAGGCCCTCAGATTCTCGGGGTGGCGGGGGTCTCCCGAGTCAGAGGGGGCTCAGAAATGGTTCCCTTTTGTTCCCCGTGCTCAGAGAGTCTGAGGGGAGAAGCAAAAAAGTGCCTGGAGCCCTGCGGAGTTCCAGGGGGTGGGGCAATGGGCATGGCCTGCATGCATATTAACGACCTGCAGTTCTTTGCGAGGTTAGGGTTTCGCGACGGCATTGGCATTTTTACTTTGTCAAATATACCAAACTAATACACAAGCTGGCACCTTATGAACAAAAATAACACTTGTTTTCCCACATCATCACATTCTGTGTATATTTGCTCTTCACCAAGAGTTATAAAATGTGCTCAGGCCTGTACATCCTCTGACTCTGATAAAAAAAGCAGGATGCCTGGGTGTCTTTCTTCCAGCTGGAATAGAGTTAATTTTCTTTGTAGTGTATGGAACAGTGCTGTGTTTTGGATATAGTATGAGTACAATGTTAATAACACACTAATGTTTTCAGTTGTTACTGTGCAGTGCTTACCCTAAGTGAGTCCCCAGCATGTAAACTGGGGGGACTTTGCTGAGAGAGGCCAAGTGCTGCTGTGGGCCTGACTAGGCATGGGTCAGCAGATGGCAAGCAATGGTACATATTGTGAAACTCTTGAGGCTTTGGGGGTTTTATTTCTGTCTTTCTTTTTACTATCTTCCCTTCCATTACATTCCTTTCCACTCTGTAACCTACGGACAGCTATTTCCAAATTACTGTGTTTTGTTTGTTTCTGCAGCTATCTGCACAAGAACAAATATCTGGAAGTTATCAATGATGATGCATTTCTGGGAGTGCACAGTGGACCAACTCTACTGTAAGTAGGAGAAAAGGAAGTTGCACTTTCTTTCCAACCACTAGCAGCAGAACAGCTGGGAGGGATGGGAATAGTGTGTTTACAAAAATAATACCAGCAACAAAAGCTGTGCTTTAGGTAACAGATTTATGAAATGCTTGAATCTTCCATTTCACATTCTGTTCCTACCAATTTTTCTTCTGTAGTAATATCTGTCTTATGACTGTACAATTGTAATATAAAATAAGGACTCTAGTAGCACACATGCAAAGGAAATTGAAAGAGATGAAAAAACAATTTGAGACAGAAAAATAGTTACTTTTAGTGCTATCTTTTCTTCTTTCCTATGTAATTTGGCTTCCAGTCTGATTTTATAGTCCTCCAAAGAACTTTTCAACAAAAATTCTAAAGAAATTAAGAACTTCTGAAGAATCATGTTCCTTGTTTAACATCTCCAAATAAGATGCTCTCTTATATTTGGGGTGTTGTATGGCTCCCAAACATAATACTGCACATCTTTCCTCTGAGGCTAGAGGTGGCACAATGGGTTGAAAAGCTCTTTCCTAGAGATGGCAGGAGACAAAATACTGAGGATCTTAAGTCACAGAGTCACAGAATTAATAAGGTTGGAAAAGACCATAGAGATCATTGAGCCCACCTATTACCTATTACTTAACCTACTGTCAACCTATTACCTAACACACCATCCCGTTATCTAGGTCATCTAACTAAGTACATCATCCAATCTTTTATTAAACTCCTCCAGGGACGGCAACTCCACCGCCTTCTTGGGTGGCCCATTCCATTGAAAAATCACTCTTTCTGTGAAAAGGTTCTTCCTAATGTCTAGTCTAAACCTCTGCTGAGGCAGCTTAAGACCGTGTCCTCTAGTTCTGTCACTGGTAGCCTGAGAGAAGAGACCTACACTCACCTGGCTACAACCAGGTAGTTGTAGAGAGCAATAAGGTCTCCCCTGAGCCTCCTCTTTTCCAGGCTAAACAACCCCAGCTCCCCCAACTACTCCTCATAGGGCTTGTGCTTCAGACCCTCAACATGTTTCTTAAACTGGGGGTCCCAGAACTGGACACAAGTACTCAAGGTGCAGCCTAACCAGTGCCAAGCAAAGGGGAAGGATAACTTCCCTAGTCCTACTGGCCACACCATTCCTGATACACCGACCCCCTTCCCTGCTGCAGCCCCGGGGCAAGCTTCCCCACCACGCAGGAGATGCAAGCATGCGCGGTGGCAGCAGCCTGGTAGTGGCAGCAGCAAAAGCAGCAGCTTGGCTGAAGAGAAACCCAGGGATTCTCCGTGGGTCTCCCCAGGCAGAGAGGGTCCAGAACCACTTCCCTTTGCTCCCCTGTGCTGTGAGAGCCCATGGGGAGGAGAAGAAAAATGCTCCCCAGCGCTCCTGATTAGCTGGAGATGGAGCAATGGGTGTGGCCTGTATGAATATTAATGACCCGCGACTGCTCATGGATTAGACGGTTTGCAGTACCTCAGGGAGACCCGTACCCTGCGACTATGGAGCTACGACTGTAGTTGATTTCATACTACAATTGCATGCTTACAGCAATGAAAAGGATTATTGGCAAAACCTATTATGTCTCATATCTATTCTGACTTTATAGAACCAACAAAGAATTAGACCAAAACGTAATAACCCAGGAAAAAAAAATCTGAGGAACTAAATATCTGTTTAACACTTTTAGAATAAAAAGTTGGTTCAGAAAACAACATATCTGAAATCATAAACCGTGTTTTATTCCCACATTTACCTGAAGCTCTCCAATGCCTCTTTAACATTCAATCTAATGTGTAAATATTCATGTAAGATAAGCAACAACCTAGAAATGTAATGAGATTTATAAGAAAACATGTGAGGACAAAGCAAACATCTAACAAAATGTTAAAACTGGTTGAGAGCACTTTGGTTGCTGTTACACCTCACAGTGTAGAGCTCTGTGCTACCACAGACAGACCACTTCCTGTACCTGAGTGAGCTCTGGACCATGGCTACTTAAAAGCTAAAGTCTGGTCCGGAGGTAGGCTAGAAGTGAAAGTTGCTAGTCTTTTCCATAATCCTGAATATTTGACACCTTCCACAAGGAGTGTGGCTGCCCAGTTTCCACATCAGCCTTGGAAGCATTTGTCAAAGGTCTTGTAGAAGTCCTAGAAGACTGCGCAGATCTTAGGCACAACACTCTGGACTTAATGCAGTAATCTCTCGAATATCACAGGATCACAGGATATTCCGAGTTGGAAGGGACCCACAAGGATCGTCTAGTCCAACTCCCAAGCAAACACCCACACAGGGAATGAACTCACGACCCCGGAGCCATGGGCGCCATACTCTGTCCATCTGAACCTCCCATTATCTAGACCATGTCACTGAGTTCCTCATCCAGTCTTTTCTTAAACACCTCATGGGATGGCGACTCCACCACGTCCCTGGGCAGATCATTGCAATGAGAGATCACTCTCTCTGGGAAAAAGCTCTTCCTAACATCCAGTCTAAACCTCCTCTGGCGTAGCTTAAGGCCATATCCTCTTGTTCTGGTGCTGGCAGCCTGAGAGAAGAGATTTACACCCACCCAACTGCAACCTCCCTTCAGGTAGCTGTAACCAGCAATGAGGTCATCTCTGAACCTCCTCTTCTCCAGGCTGAACAATCCCAACTCCTGTAGTCACTCCCCATATGGCTTCAGGGGTCAGTTCCAGAAAGATGCAGTGATAAGCAAAATCTGCAAAGTAGCAGCAAATAAGGTAAATGCAGTAAATACATGGGGCGGGGGGGGGAGCAAATCACAATGTATTGAACCTGCAAATAGTGAACCATGAAGTAGCGAGGGATTACTGTATTACAAAGGCACTTACATTTTGACTTTCACCAGGTACAGTCATACCTCTCGTATTCGTGCTTCTGGATTCATGTATTCATGGTTTTTGCGTATTCGTGGTTTTCACGGTTTCACATATTCTGTGATTTGCGGGACCCCTGAGAGACCCGTAATCCATGAATTTCAAGGTATGACTATCATATTAGTTGGTGGCTCATTTGCTGCCTTTCTGCAGGGGAGCTAAGTTGGAGGTTGCACACTGGAAGAAACAAAAGAGAATGGGCAAGAGGTCTGATGGACGTGTCAAGGGGATCTGTCTCAAACTGAAGCGACTATAAATGAGGCTAGGAAACTGTGACTGCTATAAGGACGGGATGTTCTTCACCAGGAAAGTTCTGAGGGACGAAGTTGAATTCTTCACAGTAGAACTCTTCTGTGCAATATAAATGTCTTTAGTTATCAATATTATTAGATACTAATGAGACTGACATAATTGCAGTTAGTTCCCATTTTCCTGAGCAGGCCAAAATCAGATTGGGGCTGACCATACATGACTGACCAGGACTTAGTAACAAGTGATAGGATGAAAGGAAATGCCTCAAGTTGCACCAGGGGAGGTTCAGGTTGGATATTAGGAAAAAAAAAATCACAGGATTGTAAAGCATTAGAACAGGCTGTCTAAGGAAGTGGTGGAGTTGCCACTCTTGGAAGTATTCGGAAAACATGTGGATATGGCCTCGAGGACATGGTTTAATGGTGAACATGGTGGTGGTGCCAGATTGATGGTTGGACTTAATGATTTTAAAGGTCTTTTCAAATACAGTGGACCCCCGTTACTCGCGGGCTGTTGGGTCTGGTCAGACTCCCGCAAGTTGTGAAATCTGCAAAGATAGTGAACCCACTACGTAGTTGAGTACGCCATGCCCGTAGCCACGCCCCTCTCCATACAAGGTCTGGAGGATGGTCCTGAGAGCGGAGATTGTCTCAGTTGTCTGGCTGTGTTACGCCCTTTCTTTCAGACATTTTAACATTAATTGATGACGCTCTGAGTTGCCACAGACTTTGCATGTTCACTTCTGCTCCTTGGGAAATTGTTCCCACCACTCGAGCCCTAGGCTGGCTGCTTCCTCCTGTGTGCAGCTCCCCCAGCTGCAGCTCACTTCCCTGTGGATCCAGGGCCCCAGAGAAGCTCCTCTCAGTGGCTGTTTCCAGGGCAAGAGCCCTTTTTCTCCAGGGTGTTCCTCCTGATCCAGCCATTTCTGATGGGAATGTTACACAACTGTGAATAAAACCAAAACAAAAAGGTATATACAAAAAGGTACTTCACAGTATCATAGTATTGGCAAGGTTGGAAGAGACCTTGGCGATCATCAAGTCTAACCTATAATTCAACAGCAGCCCATCATCTAAACCATGTCACTAAGTGCCTCATCCATCCTACTCTTAAACACCTCCAGGGGCAGTGACTCCACCACCTCCCTGGGCAGCCCATTCCAATGGCAGAGAACCCTTTCAGTGAAGAATTTCCTAATATCAAGTCTAAACTTCCTGAAGGAGCTTGAGACTGTGTCCTCTCGTTCTGTTGCCGGTTGCCTGAGAGAAGAGGCTGACCCCCAGCTGACTACAACCTCCGTTCAGGTATTTGTAGACAGCAATAAAGTCAACCCTGAGCCTCTTCTCCTCCAGGATAAACAATCCCAGCTCCCTCAACCCGTTCCTCATAGGGCTTGTGCTCCAGCCCCTGCACTATCCTTGTTGCCCTTCTCTGAATACATTTTAGTATCTCAACATATTTCTTAAACTGAGGGGCCCAGAACTGGACACAGTGCTCAAGGTGCGGCTTAACCAGTGTTGAGTACAGGGGAAGGATAACTTCCCTAGTCCTGCTGGACACACCATTCC
Source organism: Pitta sordida (assembly GCA_013390025.1). NCBI lineage: Eukaryota > Metazoa > Chordata > Aves > Passeriformes > Pittidae > Pitta > Pitta sordida. The sequence continues at coordinate 130,401 of WEKX01017881.1, forward strand.
TGATGCAGGCCAGGGTGCCATTGGCCTTCTTGGCCACCTGGGCACACTGTTGGCTCATGTTAAGTTTTCTATCCACCAGTACTCCAAAGTCCCTCTCTGCCTGCCCATTCTCCAGCCACTCTGTCCCCTATAGGTCTGCATGGGGTTATTATGACCAAAGTGTAGAAATTGGCACTTGGACTTGTTGAATCTCATCCTATTAGAATCTGCCCATCTCTCCAGTCTGTCCAGGTCCCTCTGCAGGGCCCTCCTACCCTCCAACAGATCGATACCTGTTCTGAGCTTAGGATCATCTGAAAACTTTCTTATGATTGACTCAATCCCATCATCAAGGTCATCAAAAAAGAAATATTACAGAACACCAATCCTTGGGGGACACCACTTCTTGTTACTTTAGGATTTAGACCTGCAGGATGAACCATGGCACTGACTTTTACAATGGAAACATGTATTTTGTGAAAAGATTACACCTTTTCTTATTTTTAAGTCTCTTGCCTCACATACTTAGGTGTCCTCAACTCACAGTAGTGAATAATTTTTACCAATATGCAAGTCACTATAGTCTTCTACTGCTTCCAGTCATAGGTCTTTCCAGGAGAAAAGGCTTTATCGGCTCCTTATGACTTCATATGCAGTCATACCTCACCCTTTGCAAGGAAGGGGTCTAGTCAGGGTCTCGTGAAATGTCTAATTTGCAAACATGTGCAGGTCATTAATACGCATACAGGCTATGCCCATTGCTCCCCTCCCAGCCAACCAGGAGCGCTGGGGAGCATTTTCTGTTCCTCCCCATGGGCTCTCACAGCACAGGGGAGCAAAGAGAAGCATTTCTGAGCCCTCTCTGCCTAGGGAGACTCCCCAGAGAATCCCTGGACTTCACTTCGGCAAAGCTGCCGCTTCCGGAGCCGTTGCCATGCTGCTGCCATCACACATGCTTGTACTGCCTCCCCGGTGGGGAAGCTCCGCTGCTGCAGTGGGGAAGGGGTGTCCCATGGCTCTGGTCAGTGTTTGTGGAGCCTGGGAAACCTTAACTTGTTGCCACATCCCACCACTGCCCTGTCCCAGCACACAGTGCTTGCCCCACCACTGCCATGGCCAGCCCAGCCCCACTTTCGTGGGGCACTTTCCCTAGGGCTACATCATCACCAGGTGTGCCAGGCAGCAGTCCCAAGGCCCAGATTGCGTTACCTTTCCTACCTGTAGCCATGGAAACAGTAATGCATCTGACAGGGGTCAGTCCCCTGGCAGGGCTTAGAGTAACACGGGATGGCATGGCTTGTGGCGATGCTACTCTGGGTCTCAGCAGCTACCCGGGGCATAACACAGCATGAGCCTTCCACTGTAGGGATCAGGCTTGGAGACACACAGGAGTGGGACAGGGACACGGCGCTGTGGGACCATAAACCTCATGGGAGCGAGAGGCACCACCACGTGCTTGCCCCATGGGGCTGGGCCAGTCCCGCCCCCACAGGCACCAACACCGCCCCTTGGCGAAGCAGAGGCACTCTACATGCGTTGGACGGGAAGCTCCGCAAATCACTGAGGCAGATTTGCAAAAACATTTCTCTCAAACCAGCTGGGTATTACTGTATAAACAATTTGTTACTTTTATCATCCTAGCTGCAGCTTTACATGCTCTAAGCGCATAGAAGCTTTTCTGTTCTATTTTCTATTTCTTTCCCAACAATTCTTAGCACTCTTTCCCTTCAACATTACTAAAAGCACTGACTTTACATTTGCAGAGATCTTTCCAGAGTGCCAGCTAAATTAAACTCCATTGTCATCCTTATACAGTTAAAAATGCTTTTTCCGAAATGAATTTTGCAGTCAGCAAAATTGAATCGTATCAATTATTTTACTGATCAGTCACATAGTATTGCAGGACCTTTTGCTTCACTACCTTGTATTACTTTGTGTCAGAAACAGGCTTTGTTGAAGCTACTCTGGCTACCAGTGATAGAACAAGAGGACACAGTCTTAAACTGCGACAGGGGAGATTTAGACTTGACATTAGGCGGAACTTTTTCACAGAGAGGGTGATCTCTCAGTGGAATGGGCTGCCCAAGGAGGTGGTGGAGTCGCCGTCCCTAGAGGTGTTTAAGAAAAGGTTGGATGAAGTTCTTGGTGACATGACCTAGATATTAGGGTAGGATGAGGTGTTGGTAGTAGGATGGCAACAGGTCAGGTTAGGTAACAGGTTTGACTAGATTAGATTAGGTAACGGGTGATAGGTGATAGGTTGGACTTGATGATCTCTATGGTCTTTTCCAACCTTACTGATTCTGATTCTGTGATTCTGTGTGATACTCTAATTTTCTTTCCAGACGGTACAAGTACTAGACTAGACTCTGTGGACCTTGCTGCAATGACCTCTATATTCAGATAGCAATTAGTTTTACATTCTTCCTCTAGCATAAAAAATTGTCACCTGTTCTTAGGCTTTTCCCCCACTCTTATTTTTTAACCAGGAGAGCCATTCCCCTTGACATGTAATAGATTAATTACCTCAACAGCCCTTGATATCCAACTTTGTGAAGGTTTTTCAGACAGGTCCTGCACAAACAGGGCCATCTTTCTCCATGGCTTGTGTCTGTACACCTTCAAAGAACTCCCAAGAGGTATCACTTCCCTTCCAAAGAGTCTTAGCATCTCCCATCACAAAGCATTAACCATTTTACCTACCTGCAGATGGCTGTCACCACCATGAGGACTTGATGGACACCTGTGAGGGTTGCTGAAAGGCTAGCCTTGTCTCAGTAAGATCTATTCTAAGATCTAGTTTACCGAGATGTTTTGCGTCAGAAGGAGAGTTCTTTAAAATGTCTGGAAGGGGAAAAAAGATCTTAGCTCAAAAGTTAGCAAGACTCATTGTGAGAGCCTTACATTTGAGGGGAATGGACACATAGCCAGCCTCAACACAGATAAGGTGTGGGAAGGGGATTGATACAGCATCCACCCATGGAGCAAAAGGAGACTTAAGAGGGGATAACTCCAGCAAATACAAGCATCCAAAGATACAACTACAAGACAGGACTATGTGTCTTCCCTTTTACATCCCTACTGGGATACTGACACAATCAATACTTTACAAAGTGTACACTTACACACGCAGTATGCAGTACGGGGAACGAAGAGGAGGAAGTAGAGATCTGTGTGCAGTCACAGGGCTTTGATCTCATGGCGATTACAAAGATGTAGTGGGACAGCTTGCATGACTGGAATGCTGTCAGGAAGGGCTACACCCTGTTTAGGAGACCCAGATCGGGAAGGTGTAGTGGCGGGTTTGCCCTCTGTGTGAGGCAACACTTGGAATGTATCGAGTTCTGTCTTGGATGGATGATGAGCAAGTTGAGAACCTATGGGTTAGGATAAAAGGGAAGACTAGTAAGGGTAACACTGTTACAGGTGTTTGGTGCAGGCAAATCTCCTGCTCATCAGGAGGAGGAAGTGGGTAAGGCCTTCTACAGGCAGCAGTAGAAGCAGCGGCAGAGTCACAGGCCCTCATTCTTATGGGGAATTTAACTACCCTGATATCTGCTGGAGAACCAGTACAGCAAACCACCAACAGGAGGTTCCTGGAAAGCATTCATAACAACCTCTTATCACAGGTAGTGGAGGATCCCACAAAGAATGGTATGCTGTTCAACCTTATACTAAAAAACAGGGAAGGCCTTGTTGGAGATGTGAAGGTTGGGTGGAGGTTTGGCTGCACAGACCATGAGATTGTGGAATTCAGTATCATGGGATGAGGGAACAGGGCAGCAAGTAAGACTGCAATGCATTTCAGAGAAATTAACAACCTACTTGAATTTGAATGGTATAAGAACTTAGCAAGGCAGTATGAAGTCCCCACCTCTTATGGATTTGATTTCTGCTGTAGAACTGCATGAAACTCCTGAAGTATTTTACGAATCTGAACAAATTCCAATCCAATCAGTGAATATTGTGAAATTTATCCTTTTCTTTCTTTACCTAGGGATGTCTCCAGAACAGCCATTGCTAACCTTCCAGCCAAAGGACTGGAAAGCCTAAAAGAACTAATGGCCAAAAATACATGGTCTTTAAAGAAATTACCATCTGTAAAGGTATTTCTTCAGCTAATGCGAGCTGACCTATCATATCCAAGCCACTGTTGTGCTTTCAAGAGCTGGAAAAAAAAAAATGGGTGAGTTTCACTAATTGTCATTCTTTTTTTAAGTTTGTAAGTAAAGACAAACTTATTACTACACTCATACCTCACATAGTCACACTTTCAGTTTTGCTTTTTTGGGGGTCGCACAGGTATTTTTTCAGTGAAAACTCCTCACTTCGTCATGGCACTTTCCCTTTGGTCCATGTGCACCAAAGTCCCTGCCAGTCCATGGATTGGGACCAGCCTGCAGTGGGGGGCAGGACAGCCATGCCTGACAAGGTGGGGCAGCTTGCTTACAGACTGCCCAGAGTTCCTCCCTTAGGTATGTTGTAAAGGTTACATGGTGTCAGTGATTTGTGACAGCAGCTTGCCACGGGGCCAGGGCAGGTCTCCCTCTGTTAGGCATGGCTTGCCTTGGGTCCTCAGGTTGCGCCATGACCGCCACTCACACTGGTTCTGTGGTCCTCGCCTGCCCAGCCGCCTCCCAGGCACTGCCCCACCTTCCCCTCCCCGCTGCAGGGATCTCTTCCTCTGCTGGCCTGGCTCCTCATTCCCCCTGCCCCCAGCTGCCTCCTTGGAGGCAGTGCAAGGAAGCCAGGGCGTGGGACTGCAGTGGCCAGGGCCATCCCAAGATGGCTGGAAGCAGCGGAGGTGGGGGGCTGTGTTTGGCTAGGGTTTGTGCCATCAGAAAAAAAGAGAAGAAAAGCTCCATGCCTGCACACACCTTGACAGAGACAGGATGAGGGCGGGTCTGTGCATGAGTGGGGGGGCAGGGGTGTGGGGAGGTATGGTTGTGGGTCCCAGAGGCACTGTTTCCATAGGAACAGGTGGGGGGAGGCAGTGGCAGAGCTGCCACTCCTCCCCACTTCGCCTCCAGCCCCTCCCCTATGCCCTCAGTGCCACAAACACACACACACACACACACATCCCTGCCGAGGTGCACACTCCTTTCCATCCCAGGTGGATGTGGCTGTGAGCACAGGTCTGTTGCACCTGGAATGGATAGGGCCTGTGAGGGGGAAGCTGGCAAGTGCTTGGCTGAAACACTTTTCAGTCCATCCATGAGAGAAACTTCTGAGAAACAGACTTTGCTGCCTGCCTCTTCCGACAGTGGGTGGCAGGAAGCTGTCCCTGCCACCCAGGTTAGGGTGCATTTAGGGTTAGCGTTGGCCCCAGCCCAATGCCCATGGAACCCCCTCCTCAGCCCCTTCTCTGCAGCACATCACGCCATGTCCAGAGGAGGACTGGGCAGTGGCTAGAACCGGGACACGCATGGCACAGGATGGAAAGTCCCTGCCGTGCCAGCGCAAAGAGCTTGCAGGGTCCCAGAAGCGGGAGGACTGAGAAATCTCTGCGGCTGCTGCATGGGACCATCCCAGCACAGGACGGTTGTGAGGGTAGAGATGCCTTTCCAGAGCCAGCCCAGGAAGCCCACCCTGGCCAGCTTCCACCACAGAGCAGCACAGTATGGTGGTGGCAAAATCTGGGAAGCCCCAGACCGGCTCTTCCATGGAACCCTGCAGACTCCCTGGGCAGGGAATGTTTGCTTTGCTCCTGTGTGCTGTGAAAGGGCATGGGGACAGGGTGGGAACACCCTCCAGCGCTCTGGGGCTGGAGCGGGTGGGACGACAGGCAGGGTTTATTTGCATAGTCATGACGCACCTGTCCTCGTGGAACAGGGAATTTGTGGCAGTCAAGGAGACCCAAACCCCCACTGTAATACAAAATTACATCTGTTGGCACTTTTGTGACCATTTTTAGCAGGTATAGGTGACGGGTTTTGTTAAACAGAGATTAAACAGAAATTACAATTGCAAACTAGCAGAAACCAGAAGTTTTTGTTGGACCTTCTGCAGACATTCTTCCTCTTGCTGAGCCCAAAATTAAAGGGAAAGAAAAAAGAAAAGGGTAATGTGACGTACCAAGGTCAGGAAAAAAATGTAGGAGGGATTACAGCCTAAAGCTTGAAGTTCTAACTGAACAGCTTTTGAACTGAAAATATTTTGACTATAAACCATGAGGTTCAGGATTGCAAATCACATTGCTAGTTAGCAGTAAAGAAACTACAGAACAGAAATTAAACTTATAGAAGTTCCAGGAGAAACTGTTACGTGAGCAACAATGAAAAAGAAAGTAATACTGTGTGTACTATCTAAGAAGTTATAAACAGTAGATAAATGTCTTGTTACCTGCTAAGAATGTAGATCCAAAAAAAGAATAGGGGTTATGGATACTAAACAAGTCAAATTACTACTAGGCATAGCTGACAGCAACAGAGGAAGTAAAGATACAGTTTTAAAAAAAGCCCAAAAATGTTCAAGTGTATTGTACAGCATATATTATGCTAACAGAACTATATCAAATCATCATTTCATTCATGATGGCTTGCTTTTAAAGTGTTTTTGATGTGCTCCAGTCAGACTGTAACTGCCAGAAATTTTTCCTCCCCTCTCCTCTTTCAGAATCCTGGAGTACCTGACTTGTAACCAGAGCAGCAGCCACAGCTTTCATAAGAGATCAGTCAAGGCTCTCCAAGGTCCATTTTACAAAGATTATGCAGAAGAAGACCCAGACCATACTGATGCTGTGTATGACACGAACACCAAGTTCATGAATTTTCATGAAAATCCTCGCTATTACATTCTTTTAGAAGAGGATGGAGAAGGAAATCTTGGCTTTGGCAAAGAGCTCAAGAACCCTCAAACAGAAGATGTCCAAACCTTTGACAGTCATTATGACTACCCTGTCTGTGGTGAAAATGAAGACATAATATGCACGCCAGAGCCTGATGAGTTTAATCCTTGTGAGGATATAATGGGATATCAATTTCTGAGGATTGTAGTGTGGTTTGTGAACCTGCTTGCCATCCTAGGTAACATTTTTGTCCTTTTCATCCTTCTCACCAGCCATTATAAATTAACCGTTCCACGCTTTTTGATGTGTAATTTGGCCTTTGCTGACTTTTGCATGGGATTATACCTCCTTCTGATTGCTTCAGTGGATCTCCACACCAGGTCAGAGTACTATAACCATGCCATAGAGTGGCAGACTGGGTCTGGTTGCAACACTGCTGGCTTTTTCACAGTCTTTGCTAGTGAACTTTCTGTATACACGTTGACTGTGATCACCCTGGAGCGCTGGTATGCCATCACATTTGCCATGCGGCCAGATCGAAAGATTCGCCTCCGGCATGCCTTGGTTGTCATGCTGGGAGGGTGGGTCTCATGCATTCTGCTCGCCCTTCTGCCATTGCTTGGGGTCAGCAGCTACAGCAAAGTCAGCATCTGCTTGCCTATGGACACTGAAACAGCAGTGGCTGAAGCCTACGTTGTCTTCGTTTTAATATGTAACATTATTGCTTTTGTCATCATTTGCGCTTGCTACATAAAAATCTATGTAACTGTGCGAAACCCTCAGTACAAGTCAGGGGACAAAGACACCAAAATTGCCAAACGGATGGCTGTGCTGATTTTCACAGACTTTCTGTGCATGGCTCCCATCTCTTTCCATGCTTTATCTGCCATTATGAACAAACCATTGATAACTGTCACCAATTCCAAGATTTTGCTGGTACTTTTCTACCCCCTCAATTCTTGTGCCAATCCCTTTCTTTATGCTATTTTCACCAAAGCTTTCCGTAGAGATGTGTTTATCCTGCTAAGCAAGTTTGGTATATGCGAGCATCAGGCTCAAGTCTACAGAGGTCAGACAATCTCAGCCAAAAACAGCAGTGGATCATACGGACCGAGAATCAGCCGAGGAGGGATAGGTCAGATTCTTACAAGCGTTCAAGACCCAGTCAATGATTACCTTCCTGTCATGACAATGCAGAACCAAATTCTCAAGGAAGAATGCAAACAAACTGAGTTATAATATCTCAAGTATCACAGCCAAAATCTGGTCAAGCAGTGATTGTGCAAACAGTGAATCAAGTAAGAAGATAACATATTCTCTATATCTTTTTTTCGCTAGAATATCCTTTTCTATGTCTGCAAGTCCCTTCAGAATGGTCTTCTTTTAGACAAGCCACTCATTTAAACATCTTATCTCACACTTGTATCACTGCAAGTTAAAAGATGCTGTTCTGACAATAATCCAGGAAGTAGGTGTAAATGCTTTATCTAAATAGGAAAATTTATACATATAAACTGAGCGAATACAAAATATACCTTCATCTAAAAAAAAATTAAGGAAGGAGGAGACCAACAATAAGACTTGGAGGTTTTTGTATGACTAAAAAAAAAGACAAAGTCTTATAATTAAAATAAGACTTAAAAAAATTAAAGATTCAAGTTCTCAAATGACTATGTGCCAAAAGGTTCAGTTGGTTTTCTAGCAGCAAATTTCTAAAATTTCCACTAGGCTTGGAATGGAACAGATCTCTTCTACTTCTGTCATCCTGACCTAAAACAAGTCTAGTCTTTTGTTTGTGGTTCTTGGTTCAGTTGGGTGAGATGGAAAAAGAAGTTTCTTCATATTGCATTTATAGTGATAAAAGGCAAATATCATTAATTTTGCAGCCGCTTCCAAGGTAACAAGTAAGAAGCATTAGGATGTATATTTGTGTGCTGCAAGAATTCCCTTACTGTCACTCTCTCACTTTTTGATAGTTTAGTTTGAATTTGAAGATCAGGCTATCCAGTCAAGTTAATGATGCTTGTTTGTTGGGGTTTTTTTTGATACTGATCCAGTTTTTACCATACTCAAGTGATGTTCAGTCTGAGCGTACTTACTGCTCTGAACGCTTTAACTCCTGCTTTCTCACCACTACTGATATCCCTATTTAACTGTCTTATAGGACTGGAATGACTTTCCTTTTAGCACTTACCATACTGAGTTGCCTCAAATCTACACTTAGACCAAAGGGAGTGAATCCCTCCTTTAGGTTACCTCATGCCATACAGTTCCTGAATGGAAGACTAACCACTAGCTCCTCCAACATGTTTTAAAACATCTGTCTTGCAGTGAGACGAGTTACCTGACTTTAGTAATGTCTGCAGTACAACTACACAAGTCAGTGGCTGGCCACAGCCTGTATTTAGCTTGGAACACCTATATTCTACCGTGTACTTAAGGAAACCCAAGCTCAGATACAAGGAACAACCCATTTCACAGAATCACAGAATCAGAATCACAGAAAATTATGAGTTGGAAGGGACCCACAAGGATCATCTAG
>WEKX01017882.1:0-74415 GCA_013390025.1 Pitta sordida
ATTCCACTCTACTCAGACCTTATACTCAAAGCACAGTGGTTACCTACTTTGTTGTGTTGTGCCATGTAAAAACATGGCACGTGGTTTCCCAAACTGCTCTGTGACCAGAACCATGAATGGTGGAGACCTTTTCACAAGCTTCCAAAGACCCTGATGACACCATCACACATCATTATAAACCTGACACAGCTCCTATTCCTCAACAAATTTAGTTTTATTTCTGAGGGGGAAAGAGAACTACCATCTGGATCAGACTTGGCTCCAAGTGATTAGTGAACAGACACTAAATTGGCACCCTCAGTCTTAAACAGCTCCAGCAGTGAGAACTCAGACAATAAAAATATGTGTTCTAAAACGGTGCCAGGTCAAACTAGGTTTAAGCTGGCATGAAAATATGAGAGATAAGTTGGAGCATGTCTAAAAGTGCTTTCGTCAAGAATAAAAGCTCAAAAGGACCAGCTGGATTAAAAGAAAACCCTAATGGATCCATTGAATACAATATGAAATTACTCCGTATCAATAAGCAATGAAAAGTAACTTGGATATATAGCACATGTTAAAAAAAAACTTCTTCCTGAGGACTGCAAGTGTTAAAACAAAATTGTATTTCACAGTTTATAAAGTTAAGGGAACAAATAGCTCACTGCTTCCACTATCTAGGCAAATACGGTAAGTTATATTATTACAAATTCCTAATTACCTAATGTCTTCAATATATTTATGTCTTGCTTATATCACCAGGGTAATCATCCCTGCTTTACTAATGGCACTGTTTAAGCAATCCTGGCATGCATTTCTTTGGTAATAAGCAGTTCATTTTGTCAATTATTTCACTTTAAGAACTGTACCTTATATAAATTCTTTTATCTGCTTGAAAAAAGTGCTGGTCCAAACTTGCAACATTTATGTGTCCCAGGTTTGGCTGCAGCTGTCAGTGGTTTGTGTATTTGGACTCGTGATATTTTTACTGCACTTTTCTTTGTCAGTGCCAACTGTAAGATATTTTCTTTGGTGAGCTAGCCACTCCAACCAGCAAATCTTCTAGTACCAGTGAGATAGCTGTCAGTTAGAGGTTTGGCATGCTTAAGACTCTGTTTCACTTCCCAAGATCCCAGAAAAATAAAAGATATGGAGACAGGCCCATAAATCATAAGAAGAAAGAAAACATTTATATTATACTAGAAGCTGAATCTGGCAGCCACTCTGTTACAACAGAATTTTCAGAGGCCATAAACATTCACACTGGACTGGAACTTGGCATAAAGTGATGCCACTTGACTGATCCACATCTTACCCTAAACTCTGTTTCTCATTCAGAGGCAGTGATGGTACACAGCACTCTCTATTCATCACAGATTTGTGAGGTTTGAGCCACTGCTACAGCAAACTCTAGTGGCTGGTTGCAACCAGAGCTTTGGGGAACAGAGCTCGTGCACTCATATAAGGAGAAAATTACCACCATCCTCCTTCTCTTCTTTACCAAATAACAACCCCCAAACCAAACAAGCCCTACACAGCTCCTCTTCCCCCTGGATGGACTCACATTACTGTGCACTAAAATCAGCTTCTGGAAATGTCCACTTAAGTTTTGCAAGGTGCTGTTTTTAATCACCCTCTGATTAGCTTAAATTACTCCATGGGCGTGGTACTGGTGCCTCTCTAATATACAATGTAGCCCATGCAAATTAACATACCTACATTCCACACTTTGGAAAGTTAAGCAGGAATTTACAAGATGCTTGACAGGACCCTGTTCCCACTAAAATCACTCAGTGTACTTTGAAGGCACAGGAATACATACTGCTTGACACTGCAGAATCATCACAAAATAAGTAACCTGCCTCCTTTTTTAATAACCATCATGTTTCCAGAAGTATTCTTCGCTCCACTGTTTCTAACTACGAAGATTCCTGAAGCTTGATGAGGCTATGCTTTAAAGTAACTGTGACTTTAGGGATCACTATTCCCCAAACTGATACATAGGATTCGTTCCAAACTCCAAAGTGGCAGATAAGTTTTTCCTGCCATTTTCCATCAGCAGACCAATTTGGCCACTGCAGTCTAAAAAAAAAAAAAAATCTTTGAAAAATGAAGAATTAAAAGCTTTGCTTTTCTCCCCCACCCTCATTTTTAATCCAGAGACTGAAAATGTTTTCCTTTTCCCCTTCCTTCCTCATTATTCTTCTTTCTGCTAGATACAGGAAAATTTCCAACTGAAAGATAATCTTGACCAAAGCCATTAATTGACTACACGGAAATCTAAAACAAAATGTTCATGAGCCTACAGAAGTTGAAATACCAAGGCCATCAGATCCAAATGTGGGATGCAGGGAAAAAAAACCCAGATTGCTGTTTATGTTCCAAGCAATATATTTTTATCCTAAGAGGTCCAAGACCTCGAGCTATCTTTTACTAAACACATCCATTTTGTCAGCTTGCCACTTCTCAATGGACTTAAAAAAACCCCTAAGCGTCCTGGTGTTCTGAGTGAATGACACATCCCCATTCAATGTTCCAAATATTCCTGGCTATTCTGGAGCAAGAAACCAAAACTAGATCACTAAATAAGATGTCTACACATCTGAAGATTAAGATCAGAGGTAGATCTTCACAATATATCTGAATCCAGCCTTAACAGTGAAGACATTTTGACTGAGTGAACTGAACTTAAGTGAGATGCAGTTTAGGATTCTATTGCACATTGTTCACCATTAAATTGATGGTTGAAAATGCCCACTCTCTGATCAAATGCATGGGCAAAAGTTCTGCAGAACAAAAAGAAGAATAGCATCCTGCTTTCCCCAGAACATCTTAATTTAGCACTTGGCGGCCTTAAGATGTGGAAGAAGCAGGAAACAACATCCAGGTGGGTATCACAGGAAGTGTCAGCTGAGATGTGGAGGTACTGAAGAAAATACCCAAATGTATAGATAAATGCTGGGTGTTGCTGTATGGAGTGGAAAGATGTTTCCTAGAAAGCAGAGACCTAACCAAGCTGAGAAAAACTTGGCTTCAGGGATCTCTTCAAAGTCTTTGAGGACGTCAGACCAATGTGGTAGAACCAATTCAGGATTAAAAGAATTAATCTCAACATAAAGAAGTCTAGAATGAGAGATTAGTCATAAGGAACAACATCAATATAATGCTTTAGAGTGATGCACTGTAATGTAAGTGAGAAAGGGGTAAGTGAAAAGTTACCCACGGCTGGATGGTATTTTCTACAAGACTTGTCGTTTCTTGGAGAACATAACTAAAACCTTTAACTGATTTCAACGTTAGGAAGCTAATGTGGCAATATGAACAAATGTACTCACTAAGCCAATAGATAATAGCTTTAGTTTTATTCAGCAAATACATATCACACATTTGCAGCACTTCATGGATTTGCCTTGAAACTTCCAAACACGACTGACAGATTCTATGTCAGCAGCAAATCTGGAGGCTGGTTCAAGAAACCCCAACAAGCTCTGAGATTTCTTGACCTATCCACACATTTGGAGATTAAAAATGTCTCAATAAAACGGTCTCTCAGGGAATTGTGGACTACACTTGCTAGTTGTCAGAGCAGAAACATCTTGGGGAGGGGCTGACGTGCCAGATGGTAAAAAGTGCTAAAAAACGAAAGGGAGGTGGGTTTCAGGGAGGGTCACTGTTCTTATTTTTTCAATCTTCAGTATTTGGGTACAGGTCTTGATTGAGAAAAAGATTTTTTTTTCCTCCAACAGTAAAGGCAATGTACAATAGTACAGTTATGAACAGATGTATAAAGACAAGAATACTCCACCCATTAAAATATCTGATTACATGTGTTACAGTCCTAAGGACTTCACAATGCACTGAAGCTCAAGTTTCAAGTTTAATTTTATAACTTCTAAAAACAAGAATATAGAAACATGTTATTTACTTTTGAAAAGTAATAATATGAACAGTTTGGCTATAGGTTGGCTCACCTATTAATGGTGAGTTTGGGGCCTGAATTTTATAAACAGCTAATTGCTCTGCCTGCGTACATGTATGTTTGAACACACCTGTTCAAACCTTTTTGTTGTAGAATATTATTGAAAGGGATTAAAAAGAATAGGGCCTGCCTTTAGGAACCAAAGTTCCCTTTATACACCAATTCATAACAATGGCACTTTCATACACTGAAATCTTAGTGGAGGTTTTGTAACACCACTGTCCACAACACATGATGATATTTCACAATTGCCACACACACTCCTAACAGCCTTTAAGTACATAACCATACCTTTAAGTGCATTTTAAAATAAAATGTAGTTAATTTGTGATTGCTGTCATGTTGAGATTCAGAACATAATTCAGACTGTGTGAAATGTATCTTTCCTCTATCAGAAGTTATGAAACTAGACTGGAAACAGTAATATTTTGAACAGCTTGCACAAAATAGCAGATGACTTAGAAACAGCCATGACACAAAAGGAGTAACACAAGTTTAAGTGCACAGTTAAAATTTTTCATCTTAGAAATCAAACAAAATACTAAAGTTGGGTTTTTTTCTTTTCCAAACAAGAATAATTGAGGTGATGCCACAGGTAAACTGAACCAAGGAGAGAATCATGAAAAAACCAGAAGTGCCATGAGACATTACACACAAATACTGTGTCAGCCATGTGGCATCCTGCATCATCCTCTGTACTGGCAACACTGTGAACTAGAGAACAGATTCCAAGGTGTCAAAGATGTCTTTTTTCCTATTGTAAATGATATGCAACTCAGCTTGTTTCAGCTTTAAACCCAGTGCATGGCACCTGGTGGTAGAAAGCTGCGACATCTTTGAGCTGAGGACTCACTAACGCCCGACACCCCCACTACAGTCCCAGCTTGTCCTTTCTCCTCTGATCCAGGACTAAATGGGGCATTGGGGTTGATGGCAAAAGAAAGGATGCACCAGCCACCCACCCGTGTGTGGGGATGCAGCCACACAGAGCAGGGGAGAGGATGTGGTCCTCTCCTGTAAAGGGATGAGATGACTGCTGGATCTGGATTTTTCTTACATGAGCAAAATTAGTTTGCCTTTCATCCCAGACAATTATGACTGGATACTGTTATTAGGAGTAACTCATACCTGGAGCTCTGGAGAATGATTGACTGACAGTCAAAAAGGGAGATTTGAAGCAAGTTAACCATATGTTCAGAAGACAAAAGAGATTTATCATCTGTCTCCCCAAAGGAGGCCAAACTAAGGTTATTGAGTCTGCACAGAAAGTCAAATAATCACAGTGACATAAAAACCAATTTAATTGCTACAAAAGACACAGAAATCTATGCTGGTTAACGATTAAGTCAAGTAAGATATAAAACACTTAAAAGAAACTATAAACAGTTCTGTAAAACAGAAGAGGCTCAGAAGCTGAAACACAGACAGAAACATTCTAATAGCAAATCAAAAAAAGCTCCCAAATTTCTAGATTGAGAGATTTTATTTCTAAAGTCTACTTCATGTCCTGGCAGCTGAAACAATACTTTCTTGCTAAATCATGATTTTCAGTAAGCAAAAAACAACAAAGAAATATGAAGTTGACTGGGCTAATTCCACCTTCTAAGCTGAAATGAATCAAACATGACTCACAGAGTATCAACAATGCAAAAATACTGGTCAACTAAAAACATTGGGTTTTGGGGTTTTTTTTGAAAGTTTAACTTTTCTTTTATTCCTGTTCCCTTAAAAAAACCCCCAACCTTCCAAAACAAACAAACAAAAAAAGCAACCACCCCACAACATTTATGATTAATATATGGCATTGAAATCATCTTACTATATAATTGAGCTTCTACATTAAAAAGTAGATCGTTTAATGATTTCTCTACCAGGACATACATTCTTGGAGCCCAGTGAGGAGGGTGGGTACCAGTGAAAAAACATCTGACACCTATCTACCGAGGTGAGTGGGGGAAAAGGAAGGCTAAAAGAGCTGACAACAACATTCTCACCCACAAGAAAATGAGACCGGATAGACTCCATGTTTTGGCTTCCAAGAGAGGAAGAAAAAATAATTACTTCCTAAAACAAAGGAAAAATAATACACACCGATATATATACACACACATACGTGTATATATATAGGGATGGAAACTGTGTAGGTAATGAGATGTGCATTCCCACGTACCTCAAGACACTTAGCTTGTCTGACCTTGACCTGTTATAGTTTGCTCCCACTTCACCACAAGAGGCAGGAAGTCCTCAGACATTAATATTTTCTTTGCGGATATTTTTGTGCACATTTCAGGAAGAAACAATACTGTAAAAGAGAGTCATCATGGTAGAAAACTCCTTGAAAGTTTTTCAGCTATTCTGCAGGTAAGCAACAATTTATCAGGCAGTATTTAATACAAGGGGTGCAATGAAGCCCAATGGCATAAACAAACCTAGAAGACTAGAATTTAGCTAGAGATTTAAATCAGTAAACACCTGCTGATGAACAAAACAAGCTCCTCTTGTTCCCAGATATACAAAAATATGTGTTTGTAGATTGGGTACACCTGGGATAAAATGCCACATGGGACACAACAGGTAAGAAAGAAGTGCTTCAGGATAGAGGAAAGAGTGGGCTAGAAAAATTGGGCAAATGTTCAGGCATTTCTATTACAATGGTCTGAAGCCAAGACAGACATCATTGCCACTGCATAGAATGCAGCCACACAATCACAGAATGAAAGGCAATCCTGAAACTACCACCAGCCCTTAGGTATGGTATTTATATTCCTCCATAAGACACCCTTATTTCTTTCTGGACCATGTTCCTGGAGTGCAGCGCTCCAGGTTTCTGGGAAGCTGATATTAGCACCTACTAATATTTTTGACAGAGGGCACCAGCCATGAATTTACCAGGTGCCCTAGGATGCAATGAAAAAGTGTCAAAATGCAGTCAAAGAAAGATTAAGCGTAAAATATTAGGTAACAGCTAAGCACAGGAAGGAGACAGGAATGGATTAGAGTCCAGAATGGGAGAATGGAGAAAATACACAGCCAACTTTTTTTCAATAGAACAGACAACCCCCCCGAGTTCAGACTGATTTATTTCAACCACTTCTAACAGACAAACTCCCATGTGACTTCAGAATTTTGGGGGGGTTATCATGATGAGAGTCCTCCAACACATCATTTAGTAACATTTTTAAAATGGGCACAGAAGGAAAGAATCAGCCTGAGAGGTCCTACCTGAGAATCAGACATTGCTGCGTCACCTGTGTTTGGGTAACACCAATGTCCTTCTGTGGGTGGGTGGTCTCTTCCTCCAGGAAGGACTAAGGTAATCATACAAGGAAACTAGATTCTCTCAAATCCTGAACCACAGAATCCCAGAATACACTGAGTTGGAAGGTACCACAAGGATCATGGAGTCCAACCCTTAGACCTGCATAGGAGCATCCCCAGGAGTCACACCATGGGACTGAGTACCATCCGAACACTTCTTGAGCTCTGCCAGGCTTGGTGCTGTGACCACTGCCCTGGGGAGCCTGTTCAGTGCCCAACCACCCCCAGACTGTTCCCCCAATCTGACTGAGGGCCCCTTGACTCTTCTGTGTTCAGAGTGGCAAAAATAAGGTGGTCTTAAACACAGCCAGCAAGAGCAGTTCAAATGTCATGCCATGCCTAACAGGCTTCATTCATGTCTTGATAAAATTACACAATATGCATAAACTCAGAGATTTAAATTTCAAAATATTCGTAGTCAGATGACCAACAATTTTTAAATAGAAAATGAGGTATCTGATAAAGAGCAGAAAAAAAAAATCCCTCTACATTTCAAAACTGCATGCAAAAGACAATTACAATACCAATTAACAATATTTTTTTGAACTAGTGTTATCCCATCCTACATCTGGTTATAGATTGAGGAGCATCCTGAGGCAGAAGGCTTCATACAAATGGCATTTTTAGATGTGGCCTCTGTCAGCCTGCTCTCAAAGCCCTTTAGCACATTCTGTTTGTGAGTATCTGCAATGAACAGAAAGTTTTCATGAGCTTTATATTCAATCCACCATACTACATATGCCACATTTTAAATCTTAGCTGTCGAGGAAATAGTGTGTGTATAACAGTTCCCATCTCCTTAAACAAGTTTTGTGCATATTCCACAAACCTCATAGTCATTGTCAAGCTCCCCTTGTCTAGACAGAAGAACATCTTTCTCTCAGGTCCTATTGCCCAGATTCCTGATAATTCTCATTGCTCTCACTTAGAACCTTTCTCTCTCTTGAAACAAATGTTACCCCAAACTGGACACAGTTTGGTAGGGTTATCTTAGACCAGATGGAAATGCCATGAAAGAGATGCAATGCAATGGACATAACTGTTGGTAGAAAAACTGGATGGGATTCACTTTGCACTTTTTCCTCAGCATAGGCTTAAAGCATACATAAGAAAATGATGGATTTATTTTTCAGGAGATAAAATAAATAGGTCATTTATTATTCCACTGCTAACACCAGTATTTTAAAGAGGTCACCCTCTCTTCATATATAGTGTCACACAAATGAATATATACTTATCTACTGGAAGCCTTTTCTAAAGTACTCTCAATAAAAACAAGAACTTTTAAGAATGACAAATGTTTGAATAGTCACATACTGACAAAGCATAACTGCTCTGCATTCCTTTGCCCATTTGCAACAGAGTCAAAACCTTTCAGAACTGAAAAAGTAAGTAAATTCAGTCACTTTTTAAAAGAAGCCAGATATGTTACTTTAAAGTAACTGCAACTGTGGGAATATACTTCTGTATCCCATGCTTAGATAAAATACAGCATTGACTCCTCAGGAAACATTACTATTTTCCTAATTATATTAATATGGGTATGAAAGGTAAACCCACCATTCACTAGTGCCCTGCAGTCGTGCCTGGAATAAAAAATACAGTGTAGCATGAAAGCTGTAATAAAACCAGTCACCTCTGATGGCAAAACCTGAATTTTAGGAGACAACTTCATTTCTAAAGATGGAAATCTTTATTTCCATATGTAGCACAAAGAATCCTTAGACAGCGTTCTGAACCAGTATTTTCAGTTTTCAAACATCTTCCCCTTTGCTATTGTTCCAGGCTTATTCCATTTTAATGACAGAGTTGTCACTTCCATACAACTGGCCACAAAGACATTTCATTTTGGTGGAAGTAAAAAGTAAATCATAGTGTATTTTTTAACCAATATGTACAAAGACACACTTTTTTTGTGAGACCTGGTATCTTTTGCAAGGAACATACCACAGTCAAACAGATGCACTGCTCATGCTTGTCCAGGAGCCAGACAAAAAATTACAAATTGAAATTATTAACCCAGCATGAAAATAGCCTTAATTGAAGGAACAGTCTATGACCATCTTTAGGATTTAATTCTGATTTGCATATGCAATTTTAAGAGTTCCTTTTTCCAGCAGAACTTAGAAGGTAGAGTTTAGACCTGTTCTCAATTCTCCCCCTTGCAAACATTAAATTGCAAATTCTACTTGAGAATTGAAGATTAAAAGCTCAGGAAGAATTAAGAAGAATTTAAGACTAAAAACTCAGTTAAAATCATCCCGCCATCCTCCCTCTCTCTTTTTGTGTATGGGGAGTATGAGGAAGTCTTAATTTCACAGCCATGTGCCTCAAATGCAATATATTTCCTATAGATTGAATTTTGGCCTCCTCCCTCTTATTTTTTAAAGGATTTAGGACTGCTAATCATGACAAACACTAAATTACTCCAACATTATCACAAGGAATAGAGATTGATTGTCCAGATTCCTGCAATGCTAAAAGTGTGGATGAATCATAGAACAAATAGAAGAAATTTTTCAAAAAAAATTGAAGATCAGGAGTTCACCTTCCTTGCAAGAGGAAGGTGAACTCCTGAAATTTTATCTGCACTGAACATAAATTGTTACAAACGCCCACATTCTTCTGCAGTCTCTTGATACCTGCCTTCACAAATGCTGGTGTCTTCACTGCAGCTATGAATCCACAATGGTTTAAGTGGGATGTAGCAAGGTTGAGGTGGAAAAGGGGCAAGACTGAGCATATAGAGGTGTTTTTTCCCTGAATCTCTTGAGTGTGATATCACATCTGACAAAGCCATGAAGTTTCTGACTCCAGGCAATGCCATGTAGGTGGACCTTGCCCTGCTATGTTGGAAGATAAAGCCTCAAAAGATACTGTTGCACACACATTTGGAAAATGCAATTCTGGATGCTCTTTTCCTTTGAGCCTCCTCTTGATTTTAATTTTAATCCTGGAAATTTGCTTTGTTCATTGACACCTAGCTACTACTCCCACCATGACTTTCCACATGTAATGATGAGCAAAGCAAATAATTTTAAGGATTAAGCCCAGCAAACATCCCGGTCAAAAATTCAAGAGGGAATATTTGTTGCACAGATGATCTCTGATCTGTTAGACAGACATGAACTCACTTTTTTCCCCTGCCTTTTCTCACCTTTTTTCAGCAATTCATTATTTACACCTGCAGCTCAAACAAGTGTTTTTTTCTTTGGAATTTTGGGACAGGATAAGGCTAAGCAATAAAAAATGCTTGCAGAAGAAGCCAAGAAAATAGCAACTCTGCAACTATTGTAAGAATGTGCAACCTTAGTTGCAATAAAATGAAGAAAGAATGGGGGTGGTAGAGGGGATGACCGGTACCATATGATCACCAGCTGGAAGAGAGAATCAATCCAGAACAGTGTGTAGGAAACAGCTTCCAACACTAGGAAATTATTGCTATAATCCCAAGAAAAGCCTCCTTTGGGAAAATACTTTCTGCACCCACTAATTTATATGAATATACTGTACTACATCACAAACATTTGTAAGGAGTGACACAAATGAGTAATTGCAGCAAGTGTCAAGCGTTGGTTTTGGTATGACCACTATGAACTGAATGTAATCTAATTTCACTCCTACTGCTCTGTAATATGCTCACAGCCCTGATTAGTGCTCTCTGGGTGACCTGGCATGCTTCAGCATTCATGAAATTTCTCACATAATGATTCACTTCCGGATGTTTCTGAGTTGGCTTTACTGCCCATTTGACTTAAAAATACACGTATCGCTTGTGTGCAAATCCTTGAAATAGTTTTTCCTCCCCATACACAGATTTTGAATATTTTCAAAAAAAAAACCCACACTCCCCTCCCAACCCCTCACTGTCTGTTTTCTCATTATTGATTTTAAGTACTAATTATTTTTTCCCTGAAACCAGGTCATATACTGCACAAATGTTTTAAAAAGTAGTCTGTCATATAAAAACATGGGGTCAGCTTTATCCTCTTTAAGAGGAAGATGAGTAGGCCAACTACCCTTCTGAAAACTCACCTTTTATCAGTTCATTGCAGATAAATGTTCCAGATTATGTCTAGTTGAAAATAAATGTATTCTTCTACATCAGAATTTAACTCAACGGGCCATTCATTCAAAGTGCCTGGATGTCATGGATCATATTCTGAGCAACTGAACTTCTCCTGTGCTTTAGGAAGGGAGGTCAAGCCCTGATGATCCAGTTTTTCCACGAGGGCCATCAGCCCTCTGACACCAACTGTTTCTTCCTCATGCCAAAGCTTGGACAATTTGCCAGAAGAGACTTCCATGGCAGAAGCCACTGTTCCCAATACTATCAATGATTTCCTCCTCCACCATTTTAAAGGGAAATTCTGTCAAAACTTATTTGTCCACAGCATGACACGTCCTTCATGTTTTTTTGAAGCCAAGCACTATTTCTCAAAACACCTGTTTCTCCACATGGAAAAAGCAATGTTTTTTTCACCAACAATTCAATGACACTGTCCTTCAGGAGAGAGAATCTATTGGCAGTACACTCCGTTCTCCATTTTCTTAGTTCATTGGGAACTGACTTTCTGCATGATATAAGCTGAACACCACCACATTCTTCATGTTCTAAGTAGAATTAACAATAACAATAAATAAAATTGCTTAGATGCATTTTACATTTGATTTCCCTGCATTTAGATACCGTTAAAAATGAAAAGACTCATCTCTCAAAATATAAAAAGGAACATATATAAAATTATAAAAATAATTGCACATATGTGTATATCTGAGAACCCTCTCACATTATTTAGTAGATGAAAGAGAAAGAAAAACCTGGAAAAGGACAGGGAAAAGTATTATTACGGCACTGTTTTGTAAATTAACTATTTCAAGCTGCTTAACCTTAGCTCAGAACACTGTGTTGGAGTGCTGCTCTTACGAATCTGCTGTAAATTAAAATCTTGCCTGCTGCTTTTGAAAATGAAAAACTTGAGAATACTCATAAAGAGGAGCCATCTTCTTTCCCTTTTTATTGATTTGAAAATGAGTCCCATTTCAAATGCTTGTTCCCATATGCCATCCAGAAGACCACCCAAAGTTACTACACTTTGTGCAAGCTCTCAGTACTTCAAACCTGTAGTAGTCCCCTTCACTCATCCCCTCCTGACCTGGGCTATTTGGTTCTCAAACATGAGGGTAAAGCAGGACAAAGAGCCACATGTCCCAGCTTCTTAAAGAACACAAAGGGAAATGGAAAAAAAGAAACCCCGATAATCTCAAGGTGCATTTGGTAAAGAAGACAAGAATTTCCACTGAAATAAGGATATGCTCCCAGCCTCCACCAAATTCCAGCATGATAAGTCCTGTGACAGTGACCACAGGCTTCCACTTTAGCTGATCTCAACAGGTGGTATAACTCTGATGCACCAAGATTTTCAATTAACAGAGATTGTCAGGCGACAAGGGAATTACATTTTAAGGCTCAAGCACTTGCAAAACTACAGTTATCTCTTATTTTTGGACTATAACTCATCTGGAAATACATGCATGACAACCAGGGTTTGGGAAAAACAAAACACACATCACATTACAGTACACTGTGGGTTTGTTTCCAATAAATGCCTACATGGTATTCCCAAACCCCTTCAGACCAAATAAAAGATCTGTTTATTTTCTGCTGTCCCACTAGGACATACACTGAACTGCCAGTAAATCCAACAAAACCCATTTCCTCTCTTTGTTAAGTTTTCTTCTTGACTCAGGTTTTCCAGTTTGCTTGCATTGAGGGATAGGAATTTAAAACAGACTTGGTACTTGAGAACTGCTGCACACAGAAAACCTCTTAAAACAGGAGGGATCATTGGTGGATCATTGGTGTTGAAATGAAAATGAATTGATTTGTCTGAGAAGATTCTGCTTCCACCTAATACATTTGTCAAGTTTATATTAGCCTTCTACTTCTAAAAACTGTTCCTAGTGATCTAGGAAACAAAGCTACGTGCATTTTATTCCTTCAGAGTAAAAAAAATATAGCAGATGGCAACTTTTAATTTTTTTTTAAATCCAGCAGAATGTACGTCCCCCTAAAGAGAGATTGTTTAGATTGTTTACTCTCTACTGTGAGTGGAGAAACTAGCATGTATTTCACTACTGGCATCAGGTGATCTTGCAGAAGCCAGACAGACCCTCTATATCAGGAAACCATAGAGGTTAGAAATCAAAATGTGTTACTGAGAAATTTAGACCACAACACTGCAAACAAAGCACTGCTCAGTACTGAGAACACACATCCTTGTCATCCACCTACCCTGTGAGAGTCACGGAGTTTAGAAAGGGCTTTCAAATTCTGAAGTAATTTATTCCAAGTTAGAAATTACAAAACTATCTAAAAACTAATATTCAAATACAAAGCACTCTCCCACTCAGTTTGCAGAAAAATACACTATTCTTATGCCAACCTTAAACCCTTACTCATTCCAAGGTCTTGTACTGCTCTTTAAATCTTGACACATCAATGTATTTCCTGCTGGGTGCTTTGGGTGGGTTTTTTTGGTATCTATGAGACAAAAGAAAGCAGCACATCCCCCAGTTGAATCCTCCTGACATTTCTCCACTTCATTCAAAGAAATCTGATCTGATTTTCAGTTGCTACAAAGCATAAATATTGATGGCAACAGACACTGTACTTTTCTTCATGATACAATTTTTGAACTGATGAGTGGAAGCCACAGGTTGCACCCTCATTTGCAACTAAATTATTCCTACCCTGACTGTGGATCACAAAGCTACACTTGCAGTACACAAGGAAAGGAGCATCATTGACTGCTGCAGTGGGAGCAGGATAATCTAACCTGACTTCTTATTTCTCAGAAGTACAGGAAATAATGGTGCCAAAGGAAATAGGCTCTGAGACAGTATTTAAACAGGGGACTTAGTGATCCTATCATAAGATTTTTATCAAACTGATATGAAATTCCAAATATTGCACAATAACGTAGGAGAATTAGAAAAGGGATTCAGGGCAAGATAAGGATGGTAACAGGTAATAGCAACTGTTTGTGTATAAAAAGCGAAAATAGACATTCAAAACCTGGAAAGAGAGATTATCATAGGTCTATGAGCAGTGCATATAAAATCATCGACTGCCTGGAGGAAGCAAAGCAGAAATAATTATTCAGTGTTACATACAGGACAGGATGAAGGAGCAGTCGGTGTAATTGCCAAGCAATGGTTCAACAGGATTGGGGAAGTCGTTGCTGTGAAGAATTTTGGGGGAGGCAAATAGAAGTGGAACAAAAAGGGCAGAAAGTAACTTCATTAGTAACATCATATATTTTTACCCAGTTAATAATCATATTATTTGTAATTTGAGTTATTTAATCTCTCTAACACAGTGAGGCAAGACTGAGTGTCATAAACTATTCTTCCCTAATATGTTACATGTGTTGGTTCACACAGTCACAACTTCACAGTTGATGGTTCTTGCTGTGAGCATATTTAGTTTATCTGTTAACCAAATACTTTTAAGGTTTATGAATCTAATCCAAAATATGCCTGGTACTGACATGGGGGCAGAGAGTATATATATATATATATATACACACACACATTTGTTACCACATTTAAATTATGAGATCATAAGTGATCACTCAATTTTTTGAGAACTGACTACAATCTATTATCACCAACAAAAATGATAATATGAGTGCTTACTACTTCCTGCTTAAAATAACAAGAGATATATGTGACTTGGCACAATTACTAGTGACAATTCTTAGCAAAAAAACAGGAATCTAAATATTATCAAATATCTGTCTGCTAGTCCTACTGGCAACTAATTTGTTCTCAAAAATCGAATTGGATTCTCGTAACCAAACTGCTGTATCTCCACAGGCCAGGAGCTGTGATATAAATCCCACAACTTGAGATAATACTTTGGAAAATTACTGTGAAACAGCATCTTAGACTCTTATGCTTTCAGAGAACACTTATCCACTTCATGCTTTTCTTCCCAACTCCCATGTGTAGGCTTGAAGACACTTTCTCCCACTTGCCTTCCTGCTCCATATGACAATTTTCCCGTGTCATGGCAACAGTCCTGCATTTGTGGGACCGTCTGCAGTTCTGCCTGCAGGAGAAGTGCCCTTTGACCCCATGGCACAGAGGCAGATTTGTAGGTCTCAATCTTCACAGACTTTAAACCCATTTCTAAAACTGGTTTAACTGTAGAACTAGCTTTATTTGGAAAAAAAAAAAAAAGCCTCTGAAGTCCAGTATATGATTAATGGCTCTGGGGTTTAGCTTCTTGCCCCATGCTTTTCTCCCCCTCCCTTGCACACCAACATCACTTGCTGTAGCTGAGCTTGAAAATATTCTAGGACCTGCATTTTACCTCTACAACACATGTCTGATAGCAAACTTTAATGCCCTCTTTTTACATTACAGGGGAGGGTCCTGAGCAGAACATGTGTATTGATTTTGCCTGACATATTCCGTATTTAGCTTCCATGACTGGTGATTCACATCCAAACAACCTGCAAGGAACTTCTCACACTTCCCAAAAAACACTTTACAACTCATGAGAAACATCAAAGAATTGCCAGACAATGTAATGCCAGGAATACCATATCAAATCTGTGGGCTTGTAGAATTAATAAAAGCTCTTTTAAATGCACAGCACTACACATTCATAAAATCTACTGAAAATATAGACAACCTCAAATCCACTGAACAGCATTTTCCACACGTGTTTATCCTGAATCACTTCCATTGTTTTTTTCCAAGAAGGTCACACACAACCACGACCTCAGAATTCAGTGTGAAACTGTCATTTTAATACAGGCTGAATGGGATAAATTAACTATACACAAAACCTAATGGACAGAAAGTACTCCAAACAGGACAATGCCTGAATTGTTTAACAACTTATCAGTCAATGTTTTAACCTTTTAAGTTGATAATGCTTTATCAACTAATAATGTATCTTTGTAGTAGACAACATTTCCCCATTACTGTCTCTCGAAAAACAAATTACAGCAATACATATCTGGCAACTAATTTGCAGATGATAAACTTAGGTTAGATAAAAGAGGCAACAAACTGATAGAAACTGAAACCTGAAATCAAGGGTTTTTCAAATACATACTAGTGTAAAAATTAAAGTCACAGTAACACTAAACTTGGACTTGCATATCCAATTTTGAAAAGTCCTTTAATTTTTAAAGCATGGACACCTGCAACTTTCTAGCAAGACTATTTTAATATGCAGTACCTCAATCTGAGCCTCAAGTTAAAATCCTTAATATTGTTAAAGCAACCTAAATATTAAAGTGTTTGCATCTGTCTTGGCCTAAACAAAAAGCAATTTTGTTTTACTTGCTCTAGACCTTGGTGACTTTCTTTGCTTATCATAAAATCCTGCAAGTTCAACCCTTCAACTACACATTTCATAAAAAACAATGTAAAATAATTAGTTACTACAGGAGATGTCTGCTTAGCCACTTATAATTAATTTTCTCACGTTGTAAATTCTCAATAAGCTATTTCAAGCTTGACTTAGTTTCTGAAATATTTTCTGTAACTACTCATTTGTTGTTACTTCTACTACTCTGAAGTAGACAGGGGCAAGAGGGAGGAAACAGATCATCTCAGAACGAAAACTTCCAGAGTTTCCTGGTGTTTCCCAACTTCCTTCTCAAGCAGCTGTTTCAAAAATTGGAAGAGATTTTTTGCTATGTAAGAGCCTAAGTGTGCCACCTGTAATCAGAAAAACATGTTAAATCACATGTACAGTAGTGGACCACTTGTGAAAATAATTTGACCATCTGAGAAAGCTCAACTCAGGAAAACATCTTTTCATAACTCAAAGTTTTACGCTTGAATACATAAACCCAAATTCTGAATAGGGATCTAATCACCCTAGACACCTAAATTCCTTCCCTTTAAGGGTGGAATGTCACACCAAATTATATTCCCAAACCGAACTTTAGAAATACTCATTTTAAAACTCAAGAAAAAAAAAGAGGGAGGGAGGGTTGGTTTTGCATAACCACTTCTTTAATAAATATATCAAAGTTATTTGTATTGGCTTTATTTACTTCTGCTTCAGGAATTAACTTCAACAACCTAACCATTTTATATGACACATTGTACAACTATTATTGAAACAGATTAGAAAAACAAATATTATAATACAACTATTTTACTTGCTTCTTTCTGGATTTTTTTCATATAAGTTAGTGAAAAATGTTTCTTTGATATCCAAAAGCTGGTAAATTGCATAAGGAGATATTTCCATGCTTCACGTTGGAAAGTGACTTCCAAGTTAAACTAGTAAATGAAAATCTAGATGAGCCTTTCACATCCAGGAACTGTAGTGCGTTGGCTGAGTGAGGAGTGAAACATCAAATTGTTACACACCCTTATCAAGGAATACCAAGGGGAATCTCTTTTGTCCTTCATTTTATTTATAATGTTGCAGCAAAATGGTCAAGCTTTCCTGAAATCACTTGCAGAAAACTAATAGTAAGCTGAATGCAAGAATGCCTGCACGGAGAACTCCTTCAGGAGTAATTTATCCTGAGGTCATAATCAGACATTGAGACTTCAGAAAAACAAGTACCACTCTGTAGACGTGATTTGCACCTTAAAGTGCGAAAAATGGCAAAGTTTGGGAATGATTTTCTGTGTTTCAATAAGAATATTAATACTACAATTACTTATCACCAGTGTAATTAATTCCATGTGCAGGCAGTATCCAGGAAAGGTGCTAGTGGAGTTTTGCAGAAGAAGCAATCCACTGCAATAGCACCTTATCTTTGGACGAGAGAGCTGAGTCTTCTTGCAAAATAAACAATATTAATCACTGCTGTGCAAAAAATTCTGTGCAATTTACTTCAGAAAACATGGACAGTGGTCTTACAGGTTAGCTTTTACATTAAGCTGATTGTATAGCGCTATGAAATTCTTTCTGGCCTTCAGAACTCCACTTTTAGCAGGCTAACATGCAAGCACAGAACATTTGCAATCCAAGAGAAAAATCACAAACAATGATTCTCCAACCCTCGTCTCCTATTGCCATACAGCTTACAAACATATCACCCTCTGAGCAGAACAACCTTACCAACTTAATTAGTTTCAAGAAATGTACTCAAAAGTTTTATTCTATGTTCCAATACACATTTTAGGTTTGCATCATCACAAATACAACGGTTTGATTATCAATACACACTGATAGTACACAAGAGATGCACTCCTTAGGCAAACATTTCATACCAATCCATTCCCCAAAGAAACAGAGGTAAAGAGAAAACATAGGAGCATAATAGGTGACAAATTTCTTTCTGAAAAAATCCCCAACTTCTTATACTTATAGCACTTCTTCCTCCAAGCCTTCCTTTCCCAGATGGAAGTATCTGGTTTACACATCCCTAAGTCAGATCTCCTGCTGTGGGACTGTTCCCACAGTGAGGAGCTGCTTGGCTGGGGAAGAAACAGCAAAGCTCATCATCCACATGCAGACTGATTACAGCTCCTCGCTGCAGCCCTTCCTTGGTTTGGGAAGCGCCAAAGAGAAACTGTAGAGCTGCACAGCAGCTGGAAGGAGAAGTTCTGCCAGTGCCCCAGAACACGAGGCCTAAACCATCTTTCCGTCCACCTTGCACCAGAGCAGTGTGCAATTGAACATAATGACAAACAAGGGACATATGCTTTGATGTATTTCTGGCATTCCAGACCAACAATAAATAATTTTCCGTATTGCTACACTTTGTCTAATGATAGAAAAGTTATCAAGGTAGAAACTCCAAGGTTGCCTGAGAAAGAAAAAGAAGGGGCTTGTAGTGTGATGTAGGAGGACATGGAACCTTCATTTGGAAATACACACAACCCCCTGTGAGTGAAAGCATCACGTATTAAGCATCACACAGCAGTCACATGATAATAACATCCTGTATGTTTATCCACACAGTCACATTTTTTTAGTTGTTGAACTAAGGAGTAAGAGGCAGGACTTCAACAGCTTATCAAAACCGGTGTTAGATTAAAAGGTCAAGATGCAGTGCTGATAGAATCCAGTATAAACCCTGAGACATTTTTAAACATGCTGGAGAAAGCCAGCAGAACTGAAGCAAAACAAAATTTCCATTCATCATTTACCACTTATTAGATTGTCATCAGCCACGTAAAAATAGAGTGACAAACACCATTCCAAATCACACAATCAGTTAGGCTGGAAAAGATCATTAAGTCCAACCACAGCTTGTGTGTGGATTAGCACAGATAGATCTTTCCCAGACATCATTAAGCACTGTCAAAAGAAAACAGTATGCATGAAGTAACATTTTTGATGGAATATAAACTTTTACACCAATGTTCTGCATTTCATACAATGTTCTCCAACATCAATGTCCTGAAAAAACAGTGGGGTGAACATTTCTGTGGGCTCTCCATCAGCATTATAAACATTCAGATAAACTTCTGGCTACAAATAGATTAAACTGAAAATGAAATCACTTCTAGGGAGGAATACATTAGGAAAAGTATTCACTTTGGCTATATTTACACTAGCAAGTAGGGCAGCAAAAAAGTTTTAAATTTGTAAAAACAATTTTCTCTAGGGAACTGACGTGTTGTCTGTGATGTTGGTTTTTTACCTCCAGCTCGGTCTAGTCTAGATTTGTGGACTAAAGGATGCTAGGACATATTTTCTTCTGCAACTTTATGAAATAGAATCCACTTGCATGGTCAGAGCACTGCACAATATTCATTAAAGTGCAGCAAATGAGGACAGTTCAAATTGCATTCCTAAACTGAACTGATGCACTAACGCAGAAACACCTTTTCTTACAGGCAGGGGATCCCACAGACACACAAGGTGTGGGTCAAATTTGCAATATTGATTGCACTCTCTCTGGATCAACATGTTTCTTAGGCTTGCATTTTTTAAGAATCATCATTCTTAAGCACCACTTCACTAGTGGCTAATTCCTTAATCTGGTTCCGTAGATCATGTGTGGACACTAATTGCATTATTGACCTAAGATGTGTACAGGGAATTGCAGCTAAGGAAGTTTCCAAAAAGCTTCAAATTCACTCACCCTGTGACACCTGAGAAAAGCTGCAAAAGAATGAAATACCAGGTGTAATACAAAATTTTTCCTCCTAGACTCCCATGTGTCCCTGGAATGACAGGAAAATGCATCATAGACTCTCAAAAGCACTTTTATTTTCTGATAAGGACTGGCAATTCATTGCTCCAAGTAAGTTCAGTAAGAAGAGCAAATCAAGGATCCAGTTCACTTCTCAGGTAGGAAGACAGTGGCTACAAGACAAGTCTTTATGCAAAGGGAACTAAATTATCAAATTTAGCCTATTAGACTATACTGCACCTGGGAGAAAGCAGAAATTTTGAGAGGAATAATAAAAATTCCAAGGAAACAATTCACAGATTATTGTGAGTTGGAAGGGACCCACAAGGATCATCAAGTCCAACTCTTAAACCGCACCACTGCCTCGCCAGCTGGAATTGAATCTTGGTCTCCAGCATGGCAGGTGGGGACACTGACCACTGTACTAAAGTGGATTTCATGTGCATGCAAAGACCTGGAAATTATTCCATGATAAGAAATAGTGATCACTAAATTAGTACAGGCAATTTTTTAATTGATGAAAATGGGAATAAAATAGGATAATTTTCATAAAATGAGTACTTCCCAGCTATAAAGGCTGGAGAACAGCTAACTTATGAAGAAGGACTGAGGCAAAGTCAGTGTCAACTCAAAATATCAAGATGAACATGCCAGCTGACTGACTTAGTTTATTTATCACACCAACTGACAAGGACAGCAAGGCAGGAAGGGGAAAGAAGCCTCATCATCATAATCTGGTCTTTATTAGAATAGCCAGGCACAGCATGCCATTATCCTCAGTCTCATGATACTCATTTTCAACAAAAGGACCATGAAATTACAGAAAGGAGGAATAGGTAGCAGAAAAGAGAAATCTACAAGTCTTTTATCTGCAAAAGCTCCTATTTTAATCTGGTTCAGGTCATGAAAGATAGTGGTTTTAATCAAATGTTCTTAATCAGTGAGGTACCACAGAGTTCGACCTAAAAAGCACAGACCAAAAACTAAACCACCAAACTTTTGGACAGAGTAACCATAACTTATTTACCAAGTTATCAGGGAAAACTCACATTATGATTTTTTTTTCATCTCATATCCTACTTTGATTCTGACTGTAGTTTCAGATCCAGAGGTACCTTCCGTGCCTGCTGATTTAACAGGGACAGAGTTCAGCCACATGAGGCACTTTGTGCCTCCATGGGCTGCACCCCATATTCTCAATTCAGAAATGTAAGTTAGAAAAAAGTCATAGAATTCTGATTGTCATTTCAGTCTGAACTCTACAAATGCCACCCTCCAATATCATGTAATAAACACTCAACTTCTGTAACTTTAATCACAACTGTTGCAGGCACAGTATGTTATCTGAGATCACAAGAGCAGGGTATGGGACATTTTCTACATTTGAGCCCTATAAAGGCATTTTTTAAAAGTCTGCATCAATTTCTCTTTCCTACTGTCTCTTAGTGAAAACTGCTGATAAAGGTAAGAATCTCCATGAAGTTTCTCAGAACTGTATTTAACAATGGAAAGGGTCGTACGAAGAGACATTTTCTTTAATTCTCAAAAATTCTGCCATAAGAAAATGAACATATATTTGTTTCAATTAAAAAATGGAGCCAAACAGCAAAAGAAGCTTCTTTTTTCCCCCTGTATTAAAATTCAGACCCCAAATGAATACTAATATAATAATGCTACATCAAACACTCTAATGAATTTACACTGGCAAAGCCTTGGTTGTATGATGACAGCACTCCCCCAGTGAATAAGTGCACAGTGCATTGTCCCTTCTGGAGCTCAACTTCAAAGCCCTTGAAAATCTCCTTTGAGTTTTGAACCTTCCAGATCAAAGCCTTGGAGTTCATTTATACTTCCAGGATCAGATGAAGGCGGGCAGTAAGACAGCCGTGGTTTAAAGGATAAATCACTTCAGGACAATGTCTATGAGCATTCTCTATGGCATTACACTTGAAATTAGGTTTAGAGAGCAATACCACACAGACACATATTCAGTTTCAGCAAAACTGAGGCAAAATTATCTTATTTTTTTAGCTTTCCCAATCGAATTTACCTTTCAATTTCTCAAGTCTGTTTACAGACTAATCCCTCCCACAGGTCACAAGATATTTGGATGTCTTGATGGCTCACACTCATGACAATTTATACATAGGCTGAGATTTAATGTTTACTGCATTAAAGAAAAACAAAGATTTCAGTGTTTTAAAAAAACCCAAACATACACAGAACTAAAAAAATAAGCCTTCCTCCATAAAAAAAACCCAAACAGCCTCTGGACCAAGCCTGTGGTTTAATCTGCATGCAAGTTAGATCAAAGCATGCCTTGTCCAATCCTGCTACATATGCCTGGTTGAAAAGGACAAAAATAAGCCCTGCAGCAAGTTTGTTCACAACGAAATCACGAGTTCAAATACATTATATGTATTTATCCCAATATTTGTAGACTCTTAAGGAGAGCTTAAACATAGGGAAGCAATAATCAACCCTGCATGGTACCCAGTCTCAAAAGCTGATGAAAAGGACGGTCTAAGGCCTTGACCACTTCTCTTGACAGATGGTAAAAGAGATTCAGCTCAGAGCAGTTCAGTTTAGTCTGAACTAAGATACCCTGTAAATGGCTTGATATTAGGAAGTCCGTTGCAGAGCTGGGAAGCACAGACACAGCACTATCTTGTCACTGCTGCCTCCCTGTTTCTGCAATGCTTGAGTTACTTGTGTCCCTTCAGAAGGCAAATTATGCAGGAACTTGTCTAATTCTTGAGGCATCATTTCTCTTCCACAACTAACAATGCTCTTCCCCTTATGAACAAACTTGACAGTGTATCCTAGTGGGCATCTATCTGTGGGGAAGAGCAACCATCCAGTATGACTATTATACTGGACCTAATTTTGTAGAATCACAGAATATTCTGAGTTGGAAGGGACCCACAAGGATCATCGAGTCCAACTCTTAACACTGTCTCCCTGGCGGGAATCGAACCCAGGTCTCCCACATGCCAAGTGAGAACACTTACCACTAAGACACGATCTTGTTATTTTAAAGGCCTACTAAATCAAAATGCTTTTTCTGAATGCATACACACACAACCAGTGAAAAAGAACTTTACTTTTCTAGATCCTCCTTTGGATAGTTTGTGAACCATCTGCACAGAGCTAAAAATTTTCAAATGGAAACTTCTAAGGTCAAAACAACCAACACTGACAAGGTTTTCTGAATTTAGATAGAGCTTGACATTGAGTCACTTGCAAACACTTGGTTGGGCTCTATTTAGGTAGAGACTGTATGAGAGTTGGGGGAGAGCCTGTATGGAACTCTGGAGGGATAACCCTATAAATAAGGTCAAACCTCAACATTTTACATAGTGTTTCTAACTAATTAAGACTATAAAACAAATTATTGATGTTCTACCTTTTTTGTTTCTTTTTACTGTCAATGAGAACAAATACAACCAACTTTTGCACCTTTGAGTAATAAGAGGAAAATGCTGTGTGTGGACTTCGAAAACAGTCAGTCTGTTCATATAAGTTCTGATTAACTGCTTAATACAGAGAAAGACCATCATACTACTAAAAAAATTTATTTATGACTTGCTTCCTGTTGAATAAAAGCAAAACTTGAAAGAAGCCAAAAGACAGCTGAATGGGAAAAAAAACCTACTGGTCACCTATTAAGTATTGCAAGCTGTTGGACAAAAATAGTACATACATTTACTTCCTTATAAACAAGAGAGGGACTTCCAGAGACTTCACCTTTTGATGTGACCAAGATAAATAGTTGAAAGAGATGATGTAATGTTTGCCCTATGATTTAATTGGATGAGTTATCCTGGCAGACAAACTACCCTTGCCTTTAGAAAGCTTGCCTTGGGTTGTCTCTTAGTCCCCACTACAGTACTGTGTGTACTCGACATAAATGAACTATTTCCCTGCCCTCAGTCAAGGCTGTAGAAATGCATATGCAGCATTAGAGTAGGGTTTTAGAGATGTTGACTGAATATACACAGATGAAAGCAGAGTTGGGTCAAACCTGAATTCACATGTATAAATCCAAACTCTCTTAACAGCTCATGTCTGCTTTCGGGCTGAAAAGTACTTTTCTAAGGCAAAGGAGCGCAGTGTGCTCTTTGCAGGGAGAGATTTGCAGGCTGCCTAGGTTAAATATGAGGACAAGATATTGCTTTTTAGAGGAAAGCTAACACTATCAAGCTATGGTAATTGATCACTTAACCTACCTACTCTCTGAACAAGCACAACACTCTGAGCAGAGTCCACTTGTCTTATCAACCTTCATAAAATTCAGCTGCTCTGACTTTACTTGGGTTGGGGTTTTTTGTTTAGTTTTTTGTTGTTGTTGTTACTTCTCAAGGCTGTTCTTTCAGACGTATGAATTCTTCCAGGATGCAGAAGTATTTATAAAACAAATGCAGTACAGAAATCAAGATGTCCACAAGTGGGGCATAGCTTGGGTAACCACTGGAAAATGGCTTTTACTTGCTCCTGCTTCCCTCTCCCAAGACTTCCATTTGCAGGACACATCCCACTGGACTAACCAGGAGCTTACAGACACATGGGTGACTAGCTCTGGTTGGGAAAATATATTTTAACTAGTCATTAGGATTAGCTGCTTAACTAAATGAAGACAGAGTCAGTAACAAAGGTATGGGGCATTCAAGAAGTAGCTCTGACCCAGGAACATCTATAAATTAAACGCTTTCCTAACAAAGCAGACACAAAACACAACTTTCTCAATGTTTCCTACTTTAACCCTTATAATTCCTGTACAGAGGAACAACTTCTGCTGGACAGGACTGAAGTAAAAGCTGAATTAGCCAAGTACAACCTTGAATTTGTTCAAACTTCATAACTACACAACTAAAAGCAGCTTTGAAGAATCCTGCTCCTCAACAATATAAAATGGAGAGAAAGAAGAGAGGAGAGGGCAAGAGAAAAACCATCTTTGCAGTTGCCTACTTGGATGTTCTTACAGGGAAGATACACATCCATGCCTGTGGACAGCAACTAATGTTAGTTAAAATATTTTCCTACTAAATATTTAGATCTTAGCCAATTGCTTCAAATTCAAATTGTGTTTTAATTATTTAAATATTTTATTTTAAAGTCATCTGAACATGGATAACATCTGTACAACACCTTCGGGGTCAGAATTCCATGAACTCAAACAATTTTTGTTGCCCTTCACCCACCTCAAGGCTCTTAAGAGTTGGAAATCCTTTGCTTTATTTGGTAAGTGCTGAAAAAATTAGACCCATCCCATGTCTGATGATCAATTGAGAAATACTAAACCAAAACTATTTGGGCAAATTATTATGTAGATTCCAATCCAAAATGTAGAATTAGAAATGTAAATATGTAATATTACATTACTCTCCTGAGAAGTTCATCAGCAGGCCAGGGCTGCCTATTTATTGGTTACCAAGTAGATCGTGCTATTGGGTGAATGAATGGGATAATGATTTAAAAACTGACTGCATGATTTCAACAGTAACTGGATACATTCCTGAAGGATTCAGATTCCTGGTGAGGACTTATGTAAAAAGCACTGTGGGAACAAGGACTGGTTTCATACATTTATATGCTTAGTTTTGCTCTTCCTGCTGCACGTCTTGTTCCATTTAACAAAACTGGCAGTGCTAGACAACTTAAAGATGTTAACATCTGGTCTTCTTTGGATTAATACTAATGTGAGACAATCTGCATATTAACATTATTGTACACACGACTCCACTTTAAAAATATTTTCCAGCTTGCAGAGTCAGTCAAGTGTGATGTTATCTGTTTATGTGTAAGTGCCATTCGAGACACTATTACACATCTGAAATGTTTGTGCAGGGCTTCAGGCAGGAGAAATGATTGATTAGAGACTTGCATCCTTCAGAAACAGCAGCCAGGAGCCAGGTGGGATACCTTAGAGTCTCAAATGACAACAGATACCTACATTCAGGTAAACAAATCCCACCCTGAATGAGACAACTGAAGACACTCAACATGCAAAGAGCTTTCTTGTGCATCTGCTCCATACACACTAATGAAACTGTAGCCAAACAAAGATTGCATTCCTAATAGCTACCAGTTTGAAATAAGCAACAAACTGAAACAAGTAGTGCTTGCCAAAGTCTTACTTTGACAGGAAAGCAGATTTTATTTTAAGATGTTTTGTATTTCATTGAATGTCGCTACAGAATTCTGAAGCATTAAATACATTCTGAAGCATAAAGCAAACATCTATTGCTGAGTTATCAGCCAAGTCTAATCATTATGCTTATGTGTGCAGTGACTGAATTGATATCACAAGACAATTATAAATCTGACATGCCATGGTTTCCAAACACTAGTCCCTTCAAGTACATGACTTTAATGTGGTCTTTGTAATGAATATTACTTATCTTTACAGCATCAATAGCGTTCTATTTACCTCATGGACAAGTTAAGTCATGACCCCTGTCTGCTCCAGACTGTCAGAAGGGAAAAAGACCTGAAATATTAAATATCAAGAAGTGCAGCTCTGTGCATAAAAATCCCCCTTTAACTCTGCAATAAAAACCAGACTGCATAGCTGCTGAGATCAGCTGCTAGTGAGTCATGACCACACAGATAGGCTTTTATTGCAGTTTGGTAATGACCAGACAATGTGAGAAAGAGAAAACAGTAACACTGGACAGTGACAATTAGAGCATTCTATGCATCTTGTTAATGAAAACTTAAAAAAATAACACACATGCATATACTTGTGTATAAATACAAACACTTGTTACTGATCAATCCTGACTTGGAAGGTTAACCCTAAATATGGGCCTTTGGAAACGATGGAAACATGTCCAACTTTTTCCTATTTCAAGTTTAACATACCTCCTGTACTGCTTTACATGCTGTCAGCATCCAGAACCAATCTTAGTTCTGGACACCTAGCATTCCATTCAGAATCTCTGGAAACAGCTGGTACATACAGTCCGAGATGGGTCTGTATAGCCATCCTGGATGCAACCACTGATTCTTGAACTCCGCAACATTGCCAAGTGGGAAAAGAGACCATTGTCTGCCAGGGCCTGTGTTTGCCACCACAGAATCACCTGGAGTATCATCCATGACTTATACAGGACAAGAGGCAACTTCTCCTGTAAGAAAAGAGGAAAACGTAGCATGGTCTATCTGCAGAAGAGGGGGTTTGGATTGAAGGAACATTCAGGATCATAGTTATATTACAAGGAGTAAGAGGCTTTCATAGTGAAGCTGCTTCACCTTTGCAACACATCCTGCTACCCAGGTTTGCATAAAGAATCTATTTTCCATGCTCATATACCTTACTGTTTGTTTATGATTAGGGACATAAGCAAAGGCAGTTCACAGGTTATTCTGAGTTGGAAGGGACTCACAGGATCATCTAGTCCAACTCCCAAGCGAACACCCACCCAGGGATTAGGCCCACAAGCATGGAACCACGGGCACCACGCTCCATCCATCCAAGCCTCCCACCATCTAGACCATGTCACTGAGCTCCTCATCCAGTCTTTTCTTAAGCACCTCCACAGACGGCGACTCCACCACCTCCCTGGGCAGACCATTCCAATGAGAGATCACTCTCTCTGTGAAAAACCTCTTCCTAATTTCCAGCCTAAACCTCCTCTGGCATAGCTTAAGGCCATGTCCTCTTGTTCTGGTGTTGGCAGCCTGAGTTGAGAGTTGACCTCTCAATGCTCAGCCCAAACGGCTGATGAAGAGTGTGTGTGTGCGTGCATCCACCAGTTGGCCGTGTGTCACATACACAGAAGAGGGCAAGTAAGTAAAGAAAATAAATTAATGTCTGACTGCAAAATGTTCCCACAAATTTCCCACGCAACAGCACTTCTGTGATTCATCCTGACACGAAGTACAACATTTAGCAGTCTAAACTCAAACATATCTGCAAAGGGTAGAACCTACAATGCAATGTCTTTGTTTATAGATGCCCCCGTGTCCATCATCTGCACTCCAACAAAGATTACATTTACACAGCAAGCATTTTCCTCTTTGGAGGGCAACTCCCTTGAGTTTCTTTCCACTACCTGACTGCAAGTATTCATTATACCTCTAGGAATTTAATATACTTCAGACTTCTGCTCTAGTAAATGGGACTGAACTTGGGCAGTGGGTTCAAAAGTTACTGGTGAAGACAGAGGGAGAAAGAGGGGGAGGAAGGGAGGAGACTGACAAAAGAAGAGAGGATGATCTCATAACCCTTGTCTCCTTGGGAAAACATGAAAATATGATCAGTACAGAGTTCAACTGTGATATGCAAGACCTGGACTAGAGTAATGCCTTTTTCTCATTCATGTCACAAATATGGAATATACATTTAAACAATAATGGCATAATAACTTCTGGAAAAACCATGAAATAAATGTTAGTCATTAGAATATACACACAGGGGCTGCAGAGCACAAAAGCAGTCCACTCTCACCTTGCAGCTCAACAAACATAAATGGAAATCAACTCCATTTACTTACGCTTATATGCACAGGATCAATGGAATGGTGAGTGATCCTTGCAACGACAAAGATCAAAGAGTGGAAAAGTATAAGAAAGGCTGGTGTGCACAAAGTGTTTTCATCAAACCCCCATAATGTGATTGTACCAAAACAGATTTTCTTAAAACGTATGATGTATGACTGAGGTTGAGGACCCTTCCAAAACACCAAAATCCTGTGGAGTGAGATCCAAAAGCATTATTTAGCTTTGTTACTATTACCACTACTTCTACTGCTACTACTAATAACAAAAACATTAATGCAGCAACTTAAAACATACTATGTATGTGCATTTCTATGTATGCATCATATGGCAGAATACTTTTCTCAGCCACAAAAGCAAATTTAAACAGGCTTTAAGTTTTGGGAAAATGCTTCTTCCATACAGCAATACAAATGTTTCAACCTAAATGAAAACATTCTGCAAAGATATAAACATTTTAAAAAGTGAAAATGAGACTGAGAATTGGATCTCCCTTCACTCCAGGTATTGTTCAATACACCATCTCTAATTATTCAGACATATTCAAGGATAGATTTTCAACAAAGCTGAGAAACAACAAAAAGAAACTCAGTACAGACAACTGGAGTTGGAAGAAGTTAAATCTTACACTTCAGTGTCCAGTGAACAAACAAGAACAGATTTCTTAGTGTTGGATGCCGATCACATCTGAAAATCTGGCTTAAATAAATATATGAGAGAAAAAAGTAAGAAAGCCAAGATACCTCTATTTTGATCAAGCCAGTTTTTGAAGCTTAAATTTAAGAGAGGAAAGGAAAAAGACAGTTTGGAATATTACATGGGGATATTGAGATAGTGCAGATAGTTGTCAGGAAATCTTAGGCCAGGTTTTAAAACTAGAGCTGAGTTTTGGCTTTCGGTATCCTAACACACAAACTTATCTACTTTTAAATATTTTATCAAAGGAACAATTTACATTTCCAAGCACAACACTGCTGTAATTTTAGACACATTAGACCTAAGAAAGAATGGAATATTTCGTACAAAATATGTGCTGGCTTTCTTCCTTAAAATAACTTTCAGCTATTTTTGCCATTTCTAGAGTTCAAGAAAGCACATTATAATACATATTCCTTCGAGTAGCTTTCATTCTCATAAAAATTGTAAGATCCCCTGCCTGTCCCTGCTCAAATACAAACAAACCTAGAAACACCAGTCACGTGAAGGTGCAATCACTTAGTAATTTTATCTACAAGATGCAAGACATTTAACAGAATCTCATGGAGACGAGTTAAAGCAGCTCATATTCTTTTGGTGTCTGAGCGCCCTCTGCATCTTTTGAGGTGCATATTGATTTAAATGTCTGCTTTAAACATACTCCCAGTTCCTTTTTTCTTCTTGCCAACCGCACCCAGGCGTAATTTTTCTTTCTGTTTTGAGGAGTAGTGGAAAGTAGGGAATGCATCTGCTTACTTTATGTGGGAATTAAAGAGATCGGTGCACAGGGCAAGACTAGAAGGATGAGTTTTTCTTTTCTCTTTAGCCCTTCCATAGAGAGATGCCTGTAAAGTGACCTGGTGGTCATTTGTGACACTATTTTATGGCAATGACTGAACTTCACCTTCAAGCGCTCACATTGAATGGCCAAGGCTAGAACTGGGAAGGGCAGAACTACAGCACAGCCAGAGGTTTCACATCAACACATGAACAGAAGTTGGCTGTGCAGTCAAGTTGCTGGCTCTTTTTGTCTCTTGGGTCCTTTAACAAATCGAATTGTGTGAGAGAACAACTATAGCTAATAGTACACAGAAGGTTTGGCAATTTTATTTGATTTTTTGCATGACAATTATCTCCACCGTATAATTCTATCCATTAGAAAAGAACTATAGATTGCTTACAAAATAGCAGTCAGTGACCTGTTCACACAAGAGTTCAGCTTTGGGGTTTTTTTGTGCTGTCTGAACAGCTCAACTCCAGGCCTGCATTTACTAAACAATATTGCAGCAACTGCAGTTTCAGAAGAATTTAGACACAGACAGGGACAGAAGATCATCTGCCAGTGAGGACACAGTAAATCCAATAGGAAGAGACTCAGTTATTCTTAAACAGGTTTTAGCCAGCCTTAAAGGGCTGCTGGTAACATGAGGCTTTGAGCACGTAGGGCTTCACTAAAGTTCAACCAACAAGAAATGCAAGTGTTGGGTTCATGGAGAAACTACAGTGAACAGTAGAGAAAAAAGGACAGATACGGTGATTTTCCTCTGCATCTCAGTGAACTCTACACCAACTTCTAACTATGTCTAACCTCCAATTTTACAGAGGGGCAAATAGTTTCTCTGAATAGGAAAAATTGGTGCATCATCCTGAGATGCATGCATAGCATGTTTGTACTGGCCTATCCTTCTCCATCATTGCCTCTAGAACAAAGCATCTAAAAATATGTTTGGCAGTGGTTTTCTGAGACTTCATCATGAGCTGAAACCAAAATTCTCTACAGGGTAGGTTCACAGCAAAAGTGATATGGGAAGCTTCTCAGACAGGAAGAATTCTCTGATGAAAATGGGGATAGGGACTCTGATACCACACCTGCTATGTCATTTATTGAGTATGTAACAGGACACACAAGTTCAGCTGTATGCCCTACTGACTACGGTGGAGAAACCTGGAACGCAGTCTCCCACAGTCATATAGAGCAGTGTTCCTTGTTCAGGGGGAAAAAAATACCATATTTTTCTAAACACCAGTCCCACTGCACCCTTTACAGTAATATAGAGTTCTCCTTCCCTTTGACTCAATCTGCTTCCTGTATTTTTACCAGTCTTAAAACCCAAGATACAATAAAGATTCGCTCTTCCTCAGCATACCCTGGCAATCACCTGGCAAGGGCCTCTTGGCACCATCATCAACTAAAGAATAGTATGTTACTTGTTTTCACTAACTATGTACTTGGAAAATAAGACTATTTTGCATAAACCTTGCCATACTCTTGGCAATACAACATTTATGCAAAGTTATGAGGCAATTAGAAAACTGTGTGAAAAAAAATTCACACGTAAAGATTTTTAACTTCTTTGCAGCCACAACATGAAATGCAATTGCAGCAGCAGATCAGGTGCACGGCAGAAATCCCATCCAGCTGCTTGCACTTCCAGACTGGCTGCTTTCGAGACTTCCTTCACCAGCAGGGTCGGGTGCTTTGCAGCTGTTCAGCTGCTGGTGTAACTGGGTCACAGTCCTGCTAAGGAAAGCAGAGCAGGTTTTGGATTCAGACCAAGTTCTCCTGCAAACTGGGGCACACACATGGAAATGGCCACTGGCTGGAGAAACCACAATTAAAACTCTTAAACTGAGCTACTTAGACCAGTTAGGAGCTAAGGGCATGATTTTACTGTGTCCCACTGGACAAAAGCACCTCAGTTCCTTCTGTCGTCCTTCCCTCCTATCCTGTATCTCTTTTGATGTGGTGGGCCTGATTTTGAACCTCATTATGAGCTCTTTGAAGCAAGAACCATGTTTTCCTATACGTTCATAAAGCACACAGCATAACTGAACTTGCAGGGATGTTTCCAATAACAGTTCAGTCATTTAGATAATATTCTTCTAAAATGACTGAGAGCCATGCCAGCCATGTGTTGAGCAATGCTCTCTCTACCAGTAAATAAGGAACCCAGAGGTTTGCATGAAGTCGACTTCCCAGAAAGCCCACAACAATCAAATTTGGTTTGCTGGCTCCAAGGAGGCAAAGATCTGACATCTGCACTATTAATATTGAAAAAAAAGCCTCCTCCTGTTTTATCTTTGAGTGCCTGTGGTCCACTTATGTTGCCACATATCAAAAGGGCAATAAACAGCAAAGCTTAGTGATTTTATTACTGCAGTATGTTATGGTGGGAGTTAACAAATAGGTAATAAGATAGATTTCCAGTTGTAAGTTTTAGGGTACTGTTACACACAACTTAGAGCATTGGTGACCCAAGAAACATTACTAAACACATTTGCACTTTTTATTGTTGTGCTTACATGGAGATTTATGTAGGGTTTTTACAAACCTAAAATGGTTGTGATAATTTATGGCCACAAGATATTACTTATAGAACAATTTTGAAACTTCTAGGTACAGACTGCCAAAAACTATAAAATCTGGTTCTGAGACCTTGAAGAAAAGAGCAATAGGCTATTCAGTTTGTGTGTCAAACCACATCTGTGTGCAACATACAGTAGAGTAGTTTAATGATAAATTATTCCAAGGTGAATAATCTGTATTTTAAAAACCCCAAAGATAAGCAAGTAAAAAACCCCCAACCTACCCCAAAAATCCCACTCAAAAATATTCCTTTCCAAACTTCTGCATCACATGCTTCACAAAAAGTTATTTTAATCTAAGTTATTATTTACAGAATCACAGAATCACAGANAACCCAAGAACATCTCTCTTTATAAAACCTCCTTACTGGACACTCATATCCAAGCTTCAAAAACCCTTACTATCACTATTATTATGGCAAGTCAGTAGCCTTTCCCAATTTTAAGGCAGCAACTCTGTTTCTGTCATAAGCCACACTTTCCACCACACATGAAAGTCAGTCTCACAATGAGTGGCTGAGGCTGAGAACTGAAATACAACACTTTACTGAACTTTCCAATGACAACACCCTAAAAAACATTAAAATGGTATGTGAAGACTGCATTTTCATTTTGATCCCCCTAAGAAACATCAACAAAGGGCCAAAAAAGATTTATGACTTCATAACAAAATAAAGTGGATGCATGTCATCTTGTCCTGCTACTTGCAGAGACCAGGAGGGAGGTCAGTGAGAAAATATTTCTTATTCTATTTCGAATTTAAAAAAAATAAATAAAATCACAGTTAACCAGATGATTTATAAATTACAACATGTAATAAGGGATGGCAGACATTACAGCGAACAAAATAACCTCCTCATTTATTTTTACTCTGGTGGTCAGCAGAGCAGGGACAGTAGAAAACAGAGCGTAGCAAAGTGTGGCATTCCAACCTCATTCCTACCTTAATAGGCTTGGTGGGGCCCCCGTTTGCAACTGGCAAAACTCCAGAAATTACCCCACAATATATGTCTCTGCAGGCTCAGCAGGAGATCTTTCAAATAGCCTTCACCCACTCAAAGCCATAATTTCAACTGTCCCTGCCAGGCCTGAGGGGGCTCCTGGAACTGGGGTACTTTCAGCAGACAATCCAGGAGCACATCAGCTAAGCAACCAGCCCTTCCATAGAGAAGGTGCAATTTTGAAACTCTTCCACTTTTCTGCCATAAAGAGTCAATAAAGTACATTTTTCCCTTAGAAAAGGGAAAAGGGTTGGTGATTGTGTGTGTACACAAAGTGTTTGCTCATACAGAGCCCTCTCCTAGAAGTTTTAGAATTAGTAAAATCTTGAAAAACCTGCTCAATAAGCAGCTTGTTTT
Source organism: Pitta sordida (assembly GCA_013390025.1). NCBI lineage: Eukaryota > Metazoa > Chordata > Aves > Passeriformes > Pittidae > Pitta > Pitta sordida. The sequence goes on from WEKX01017882.1 coordinate 34,335, forward strand.
TGATAAATTCACAAAAAGAGACTTTAAAAGAATTAAAAAAAAATAAATCTAACATCAATAGACCTAGCAATAGTTAACTTTCCCTACGTTGTCAAAGTTATGAATGCTTAGTTTGAGAGTAAGGTGGTGTGACATTGCTTATTTGTGACAGATAAAATTCCAGAAAGAATAATTATCAGTTTCTGGATAACACTTATTAGTGGAAATTAAAGCTTTTTTTGTCATATAGGGTAGAACATCCACCATTAAATCAACATGTTAACTCTTTTTACACAGCTTTTAGCCATCATAAAATCTATCTTGACCTTTATTATTCCATTTTCAATCTGGCAGATTGCCTATTCTAAGAACAGGGAAGATATTGTAAATCAAAACAGAGAATGTGACTTTTCCAAGTAGAACAGACATGAAGAATCCCACTGTCTACCACAGTGTTTCAGCAAAATTTAAGTGAATTACAAAAAAAAAAAAAAAATTATTACCAGTCAAAACCTGTAAGTTTATTGCTAGAAATTAAGATTTCCTGAAGTGAACACAATGTAAATAGAAAGAGAAGAGAAAAAGGATGTGAGCAATCCATACAGACTCTCAATATCAGTAACATATAGAAGAAAAGAACCCACAGATTATTATTTTTACTTGATATTCATTATCACTTAATTAAGCTAAGTTGCTGAAGTGCCTGTATTTTGGAAGGGTAAAAAAAGAAAAAAATCTTCCCAGGAGGGAATAAAGCAGAGAGTAGTTATACATGAATACGTAAAATGTTAAGTATGCTTGAGATATTATACATGCAATTAGTTGATGGTTAATTAAAAAGCAGATTTAATTCTGTATAGAACCAGAGCTTTTATAGGCATTAAACACTTACATGAATTGCAACCTATTTAATTATAAACTTCAGGGTTTACTGAGCCTGCACTTTGTATCTCTAAGGAATTCAAATGCAAGGACTACACTGGTATGTGTGTCCTTGCTGATGAAAAACACAATATGGAAGAACACACTGTAAGATCCTTGTTTGACAGCTCTCTGAGGAAGCAGCTGAAACTTAAGATACCATTTTACCTCCTCTGTCTGTGAACACTTTGAAACAGGCCAGGCTCCACTTAGTGTAAGCAGTAACAAAAGTGCTGCTTCACTCTGCAAAATTTATATATCAACATAAACTATTAACATGGTATTATTATTTTGGCTGTTGAATTCGATGAATGTAAAAATTGCTTCCTCTGTGAGGTAAACGAAGGAAGTTTGACATCTACTAGGCTCCATCCAATCCAATCCAAAGGAGTTAGTATCCTCAAGTCCCAGCCTGAAGCAATGCCAGCCCCCCTGCAGCAGCACGGGCACTGTGTCAAACCCATTTGCTTCACACCAGTTCTCACTTAGGACAGGTTTGCCCAGCTTTGCTCTCACTGATCACTGTTTATCAGTGTGTTTCTGAATCCCAGTGAACAAGCCACAGCTGGTTCCATAACCACACAAAAGGCAGCCCTTGGCAAAGCAAAACCAGCAGCACGTAAAACAGCAGAGAAAATACGGAATAAAGCAGAACAACCCTTTTAACAGAGGTTTGGGTGTCGGTGACAGGCTGCTGCCCACAACAACGAAGCGGTTCCAGCCCTCCAGTACTGCCCTGGTCTCACAGCATGGTCACCTCAGCTGGCAGATAGATAACATCATTTATACTGCTGTAAGAGGTGTGGACACAGTACAAGCGGGAGAGATGACAATTTATGGCCTGCAGATCTTATAAGCTGAAGGACAAAGGAGGGGGAACAAAGGGCAGCCCCCAAGCGCCACAATGTGGAAGCCGCCCTGGAGGAGCAATGGCGAACACGTGCTCAGTTGCAGCCTTTGATTAAGCACAGCAGCATCATTTTTCAGATGTCTTCCTCTTTTCACAGGGTAGTGCAGCTGGAATGAAAAGCAGTTGGCTCAGGATGCTGGTCGGATGCTATGGCGGAAATGTGAATATCTAACTTCTCCCGTCACTAGACCACCACAGGGTCCCCTCCTTTGCCAGGATGAGGCTTATTTTCTGAAGTCTGTGGGACTCATCACTGACTCCACAAGTTCAAAGAGCATAGAAGAATGTCTGGGGATTCTTTTATTTCCCTCCAGATCTGCACAAGAACGTCCGCATTTCCTTTCAGTTTCATCACTATGGCCTGTGGTTTTATCACAGCTCAGACTGTGATAATGTTCTGCCTACACAAATACTTTTTACAATTGTCAACGCCAGGCACCAAGCCATGCAATTCACTCCTCCTTCAGGTGATACTAAAACTCCTCACTGGCTGAATTCAGAAGCCTGAAACAGGCGAGGCTGCTGCCAGCAGTTTCAAATAGTAGGGGTGCATCCTTAGCAGGTGGGTAAAACATATACTACGCAACAAATACATGCATATACACTGGCCAGCTACACAGATCAGCACAGAAACATTCTGCACCAATTACCTCACTTTGTTCCTCTCACTAGCTGATCAAGGTGATGGTCAGTTACAGGAAAACATACATATGTATGCAATTCTGATCTCTCCAGCAGCTGGCCAGGATACACAAGACAAGCTCTTAATGCCCAAAGCCCACTCCAGCTTCTGTCAGAGGTCACCCTTGCACACACCAACAGATGCACAAACACACTACAGATTCCACCAGTAACCACTGCTAGTCTACTCAGCAATTGTTCCTTGGACCCTCTCATCTCCAGGTGTCTCATTCATAGGCATATACGCACACACTCCTCCCTTGACACTCAAAAGCCCTACAGTCTCCATCATAAACATCATACAGTTGCCAACTCAGTTCTTTGGCCACTGCCTGTATTCCCCAGTCAACCCACTGGCTAGCCAAGCTTCATACTGGCCCGTGATCACACATTGACCTGCAAATTCACTCCATCCAGCTCCATGGATGCACAGCCCCTGGGATTCTTGGTCTGACTGCAGTTGCTGACCTCTGTACTCACACACAAAATAAGTCCCTCAAAAAAGAACTGAGGTTATTCAGAAGATGAGACAGTCCATGCTAATCAGGAAGAGGGCAAGGCCAGACAGGTGTACTGAGAAGCAACTCTTTACATGTGACCAATCCCTTTCACTCCTCTTCCCTCTTCCATACTTCTTTCTCCTTAGACCATCTCAGTGTCTCAGCCTTTCTCCACCTTTGTTTCCTCCACTCAACAACTCACAGTAAATTTTGTGCAATGCCAAGATATTCTTTCCCTGCATCCCACAGTGAGTACCACAGCTGCAGGATGTGACCTCCTCAGTCCATTACCTGGAGAGGTGTTTCCATCTTGGTGGGCCATGCTGGACCCTGGAGCTGATGTTTCCCTGTGAAAACCTTGGGAGGGCCCTTGCCTGCTATTAGTGTAGGTCTGTGTGGAGATGAATTTTTAATTATATAGTTTAGAAATGTTTACCAGCAGTATCTGCTAAACAGCTGCAAATCTCCCTCCAAAATTGCAACAGTCAAATGTCTTAATATTTAAGACAAAATACAAACTGCAGAGGCAGACAAAAATGTCGTAGGCAGAAAGTCTGTTTTCCTGAAACTTGGCTACAGCTCCAGGAACTACATAATTCCTCTTCTCAAGCCCCCCAGAGTGGCTTCACCCCTTGCCTTCACAGACAAAGCTAATGAGCACATTTAAAACTTGATCTTTACCTAGTCCTGGTACTTATAAGTGTGGAATATGTAAAACTCCCCCAACAAACCCAGGTTCCAGTGCTGAGGAGGCTCAGCCTCCTAATCCCACTCAATCAAAAGAAAGCTGCTTTGTTTACAGGAGTTTGGCTTTCAGAGTTTTTCACCAACAATCTGGACAAATTTAAATAAGTAGAACATTGGGGCAAGTTACAGATTTCAGTGCACAGAGAGCCTAATGTACAGCACCTCCTAACACAACAGACATTCTTTAAACTGGAAACAAAGGCTAGAGGTTGTTTTGCAAAAAAGAAAAATCACTGCAACAGGTCAAAATTTTCTGGATAATGGGAGTCTCGATAGAATATGCAGCCATAGCTGCCTTGTCTGTCAAGAAGTGATGCTTGAGATATCACTAAACACTGTACAAAACCAGAAGGAATGACTGAGAGAGCAGGTTGCTGGGCTGTAGCTGAGCAGCAGAGAGACCAACTGTAGCCAGGACATTTAAATCTAGGCAAATAATTTCCAAAGCAATAAGTCATAAGGTACCACAGTGTGCCAGGCAGCTAAGGCAACCAGAAAGGCAAGCAGAATATATAATTTTCTTGTACCCCAACAGCAGATGGAAGCACTGAGATAATGGCAGCTTTTACTCTCACTGACTTCCAAGTATGCCAGATCCTTATTTCCGGAAGGATCTCTGCCTTTATTCCTCAGCAAGATGTTTGTGCAAATGTGCTCCCATCCTCCCCTCCTCCCCCCATCCCAGCTTCCCCATGTTCCACCAGTCAAAAAACATCCAGTAACAGGATAAGGGCAAAAGAAGGGGGAGGGAGTGAAGTGAATCACAATGAAAAAACCCTCTGGACTACATTCTGTAATCAAATAACCTCCAGGTTCTCCTCCAGGCTCACCCATTTTTTCCCTCTGGCTGTCGGCTATTCCGCCCTGCAGAAAAGGGCTGTTATTGTGCTCTGCACAGGTGCATAGAAAGACTCCTAAAGAGAACTCCCAATGAACACAAGGCATAAACAAACTCAAGTGTGGTCTTCTCTTCAAGAAAATAATTCAGCCAATGTGAAACTCCCTCCTTGTAATAAATTAGCTCCTAAGAGTATTCAAAAGCTAACCTTTGACCTCCTCCTGTATTATTCTCATGACCACCAGTGGGAGAGGAGGTCAAGTTGGTCAGTTCTTCTCACCAGTCACTGATGCCTCTTTAGCTAAAGAAGAGTGGGGGAGGAGGGAAAAGAGAAAGAAAAAGAGATGGTGGGGGGGAGAAAAATCAAATTTGCTTCTCCATTGAAACATAGGCTTAGTAAGTAAACCAAGGAGGCCCAAGCCTCCCCCGGCAGGCGTCCAATTTTACAACACATTTGTAAGTGTGCTGCTGTCTAAATATACTCAACACAGAGAAATTCCACACCATGGCTACAGCAAACGGGCCAGCACTCCGCAGCCAGCTGCTGCAGGATTTTTCAGCATTCGGTCTGCAAACTAAATCCGTGAAAAGCTCATGGAAAGGCCACAACTGGCAGCTTGTTTTGGCCACCTCACATACGTGAGGCTCGTCTCCTGACTGAAAGCATATGAAGAAGGTTAGGATGCTAAAAATAGAATAATTTGTTAAGTAGCACATTCCACCTACCCATGGGCTGGCACATGTTAAGTTCATTCATACTCGTACGACATTCCTTGCCAATCTCTTCCAACATTTTTCGCTTAGTGGGGAGCAATTTTTAGAATAACTACAACATGGTATCGCATCAGAATCTTTGTTAATAAAACCACACATTAATTTGCCTCCCATGTCACACTAAGTTCCATAGGAAACCCCTCTTTTGATAGTCTTGATAGTTACAGAACTCCCCATAAATGAAGTTCTCTGGAAAGTATTCCAACTATCTGTAGCTGGCCAGCACTTGATTTATTTTGCCAGCATATACATCAGGCTGGGCTGTGAAAAGAATTCACTTTTATTTTTATTTGGAGTACAAAAGCTGCTCTGTAGTTTCAGTACCTCCTATTGCCTGGATACTCCTCTGCACTTTGCATTGCTGAGGGGAAAGACTGGGACTTTCAGCAGAGGAATACACTGAATGTTTCCCTTGTCAGAATGATATTAATCTGAAAGTCTATTTCATTACCTCTAAGTAAAGATACGCATTTTTATCTCTGCATTCAATAGTATAGAATACATCCACTTGGCAAATCATCACCACTATATTCCAGCTCCTCCTTGTAACTCCATGATAATCTTCTGAGACACTGCTTTGCAATTATTCGATAAAACTATAAACAAGTGAACACTTTTCCATAAAATAAATCTAAATTACATAATTCCATTATATTCAAAAGGATAGTACAGTTAACTGGAGATGAAAGCTGAACACAAAAAGTAAGAGATAAAAAAGGGAAAACATCTTAATGCAGACAGAATTAATACATTTCTCCCAATATTTTAAAGTCATAATAAATTTATAAGGTGAATTTTATTCTTCTCGAGACAGAAAAAAAATCCAGCATGGTATCTCTTATTTCAGTTTAAGTTACACCAATCTTTAATGATTTTACATTGTTTAAACAATTTTTCTGCTCATTTCATACTTCACAGTTCTTCCCAGTTTTGTAAAATACCCCTGTAAAGACTAATTTATAACCTGATATCTCAAAACTCTGAATCATACAGTCCAGTAGCTAAATCACTAAATTCAAACACTTTTAAAGTAATTTCTATTTTATGAAATGAAAGTGATTTTTATCTTCTAATTTAGTAATTCAAACAATCTGGAATTAAATACTTCAGTCATTTGAACATTAACTTATACATCTATTTTCTAATAGCTTTCAAATCTTGATTTCCACTTCTGTCTCTTTGGAAGCAATACAAGAACATAAATAGATATTGTTGGCTCTGACATGACTCATCTTAAACCAAACTGTGACCAATTTTCCAAGACAAAGAAAAGCTGATAGAAGCATCACACAACCAGCCACTACTATAAATTACCCATGAGTTGTGACAGCAATAAATTAATGTGAAAAATAAAACACAAATCACGATAGAGTCCATAACCAACAAATTTCCTACTTCCCTAAGGTGGCAAACACTAGACCTAAGGTGCCAGCTTAATTTCAGGAATCTGAGTATTCCAGAATAAGCATGCAGCTGCAATAATGGAAACAAGAAAGTATTCCAGTGAAAGGCTACTGTTGATCTCATAGTTGCTTAATGATCTGTGTAAAACAAGCAGCATGATCGTGTATCGGCTCTCTCTAGATAATACACAACAAAACACCATTAAGGGGCTGGGCTTGTGCTTGTCCACATTATCAAACAATACAGGCTCTAAAATTTAATGAAGTCTGACACAGCTAGGTTAGTTCAGTTCCCTGCTCAATAATTTTAGTGTAACATTTCCTACAACTTCTCCCCAAGAGCACAATTTCTGTTTTCACTAACTTTTACCTACACAGGATGACTACGAATGAGAACAGATGGAGTTTTGAGCAGTACCTTGACAAGCTGGATGAAAGGAGTCAAGATTTCCTCCTTTGCAGGTACATTTTGGGGTTTGGCTGCACCAAGGTATATGAAAAAGAACATGTACAGACACCCCTCAGAAAAATACACAATCAGATTTCAAAATGTTTTTTGTAATTTTGGAGTGCGTCTACTCATAGTCTCAGATAAAGCTTTTTAGACAGGGCTTGGCCTCACAGGAAAGAGGCACTGGTATGAGATGAAGTAATGCAGAGGGCTTGCAATAGGCTGCAAAGCATAATGTATTTCTCCTACATTCCAACCAGACACCTGAGATGCCGAAAACCTTCAGGACAATGTCTTCTACCAGCTCGACAAACAGTTGGTGGCACAGCACAGCGATCAAATTGCATCACACAAGTCAGAATTTGAAGTCATGCACAGACCTGGCTGGGCTGTAGAGTGAATATAAAAGCTGCTCTGTATTCATCCCTGATAAAATTACTGAGAGAAACTAACTTGCGTAAAGTCCATGTGGGGATTCCTCCATGTTTGCTGTTTCATGATATTAGATATTCATCCCAGGATCTGTAAGGACATTTATACCCATTAATGCCACTGTAAGCCCAAACAGGACCCTCCTCTCACAAGCCCACACTTGGCCTCCTGTGGGAGCAGAGTGGAACTGAGATGTTGTTCACCTGTTCACCAGTGGCTTGGACAAAGGAGTAGGTGCTTCCTCAGCAAGTTTGCCGATTATTCAAAACTGGGAGGAGTGGCCAATACCCCAGAGTGCTGTGTGGCCCTTCAGAGGAACCCTGACAGGTTGGAGAAATGGACAGAGGAACCATCTGAAGTTCAACAAAGGCAAACACAGGGTCCTGCACCTGGGGAGGAATAACCCCAGGCACCAGCACAGGCTGGGGGCTGATGTGCTGGAAAGCAGTGCTGGGAGTCCTGGTGGACAACAAGCTGTCCATGAGCCAGTGGTGTGCCCTAGGGTGCCTTAAGAAAAACACTGCCAGCAGGTCAAGGGAGGTGATTCAGCCCCTCGACTCAGTGCTGTGAGGCACATCTAGAATAATACATGCAGTTCTGGGCTCCTCAGGATAAGAGACATGGAGATCCTGAGTGGGTCCAGTGGAGGCCACAGAGATGATGAAGAAACTGGAGCATCCATCTTAGGAGGAAATGCTGAGGGAGCTGGGGCTGTTCAGACACAGAGGGGATCCCATTCCTGTGTGTCAGTGTCTGCAGGGTGAGGACAGAGGATGGACCAGACTCTGCTCAGCAATGGGACAAAAGGCACAAACTGATGCCTGGGAAGTTCCACCTGAACATGAGGAAGAACTTCTTCCCTGTGCAGTGACCAAGCACTGAACAGGTTGCCCAGATAGGATGTGGAGTCTCCCTCACTGGAGATATTCCAGAACCATCTGGACACAATCCTGTGCCATGTGCTCTGGGATGACCCTGCTGGAGTAGGGAGGTGGCACCAGACAACCCACTGTGGTCCCTTCCAACATGCCACATCCTGTAACTGTGATTGTAAATACCTAATTAGCTATTCTCTTCTCTCTCACTCTACCTGAAACCCACTCAAATATTGCTTGACGCATAAAGAAAAAGCAATATGTATTTGATAAAAACCCAAACAAAAATACATACATTTTCACCCATTCAATTACAAGATAAAACTGTTACCCTTCTCACAGTTGACTCATTTTCTTACACATGGACTTTTTTATGAGTTACAATTAATAAGAAAATTAAAATTAAGAGCCCTGATAAATACACAAAGTTCAGGGAAGAAAACGCCAAAGTGCTCTGATATGTGTAAGATTTTTGGCAACACAAATTGTATAGAACTTGCCTACAGTGACACAGTGAGCTTTCTGGATAGTGACAGGCCTGAAGCCCGAGAGATGGCAGGGCTTCTCTCCCATAGCCCAACATTTTGGGTTTGGGTTCAGAACATCTGTTCTCTGCATCTCCAGCATAGGCACTTTGCCCTAAAAGTTAAATAACTGCAAAAATTCAATTTAGCTTTCATGACAGATTCACAATTGTTTGTGCTTTGCATTCAAATTATAATTTTATCTTAATCTATTTATAGAAAACAAACTCAAACAAAAACCATTCAGTCCACTTGTTGAATACACAAACTTATTTTATACAGATGCATATGATTAATAAGCATATTAAATTGAATCACTGGAAGTTCCCCTATCCTGACAAAACTACCCACCACATTTTAAACTTTTAGTCAGATTTTTAAAACTTGTTCCATCTGCAGTGTAGAACTCATAGGATTTTAGTGAGCACAACCTGCTTTTACCTCCATAATTAGACCAATTTAGGCGAATTAAGGAAGTCTACACCTGAAAGTGATTCAACACCACATTGTTACATACTATAGCACAAAAATAATATTATTTAGATTGATCCAAAACTAAATTTTGCATAATTCTCAGATATAATCATTTCTGTAGTGATTTTTAAAATAAAATATTACAAATTTTAAGTTATGTCATGGAATGACTCCTCATCTTTGACAAACTACTTGCCAAATTCAGGCCAAATTTGGGCATATTTTTGGTTGACTTGAAGGTGTAGGGGCTTTTTATCTAGTTCTAAGAAAGTAGTCCTGATTACTTAACAGCTAAGGTTGAGCAGCAGAACGAAATTTTGAAATATTTTTATATTAAAATCATCCCAAACGGGAAAAAGTCTCCAAAAGTGTTGTGAAGCATAGACAGAAATAAAAAAAAGAACAAAAAAATCAGAATGTTGACTACTTAATTCAATATTTTACAATATTTTAAAAGGTTTAAATCAAAAGCCAAATACAAAATTAAATTTAGTCCTTGAACTAAATCAAACCATTTAACAGGAAGATACTGCTTAATTCTTTTAAATTTTAATGGATTTAATTATCTGTTAATGTATGAATGGTGCAGTCTGTATTTAGGGCTTATATAGTACAGTTTGGAAAAACAACATGAAGAGTAGATTTGCTTGATTTAAAGCTGCTGGAAATCACAACTGGACCATGCCATGTTTTCAGAATAAAACCATTATTCCCTGTCTTGGTACGGATACTGAGATGCTCACTGCTACTCACTGATCTGGATCACAGGTTCACAGGTTAGTCTGAATTGGAAGGGACCCACAGGATCATCTACTCCAACTCCCAAGCAAACATCTACCCAGGGATCAGATCCACAAGTGTAGAACCACGGGCACCACGCTGCATCCATCCAAGCCTCCCAACCATCTAGACCATGTCACTGAGCTCCTATTCGAGTCTTCTTTTAAACACCTCCAGGGATAGCGACTCCACCACCTCCCTGGGCAGACCATTCCAATGAGGGATCACTCTCTCTGTGAAAAAGATCTTCCTAACATCCAGTCTAAACCTCCCCAGCGTAGTTTAAGGCCACGTCCTCTCGTTCTGGTCTCGTCAAAACTGTTTTTCCTGACACCAGTCCAGCTTTGTCACTCACAGACACACACAGAGTTCCCTCCTCTACCAGGTAACATTCCATACCAGCTGCCCTAATTCAGGAGCTTAAATTGTTGAGTTTCAGGTAAATTCAGACTTGCTGTCAATCAGCTCCTTCCTAACCTCAGTCAACCTCCTGAACATCTTTGCCCCTGAGGCTTTGAACTATATCTCTGGCTGTGTAAATAGATGGTTCCCCCTTCCTCTGATCTTCCTGGTCCTTTCAAACAACCTGAGCTTTGAGGAAAGGACTCACTCCCCTCTCCCAACCACAGCCCTGCCACTAACAAACAAATGCCACTTTGTTATTGTGCAAAGAGAAATAATAAAACAAACAAAAAAATCCAAAGGCATTTCTTTTCCAGAGAAAAAATTATTTCTGAATTTTCCATCATATTTAGCTTTCTCAGCATGCCAAAATAACACAGAGTTTTGCCTGAGTTTATAAACACTTTGTCAACAGCCCCTGCAGCAGGGAACCAGGGCAAATATTTTCTGCTTTGAAGTATCAGTACTGTCCCTGTTTATGAATGAGTTTAGAATCCAGTGAACTAGAAAACAACTGTGCCGTAATAATCTGCACAAATATGATAATATGCTCCATTCTGGTTGACTATACCCTCCATATAATGTTATGCAGTGTTGAACTGCAAATAATCTGTGTTACAATTAGGTATAAAGGCTGTTTTATTTTCTGAGCTTCATAGGATTTTTACACATGATTTTCCCCCCCCACACTACTGAGTTGTTCTTTTTAGAAGTGTTTATAGGCAATTGGTTTTAAAAGGGCTCCAGGGGGCTTTTCCCTACTGTGTTAAGCTGTTTTGATATTCTTTTACAAGCACAGTCTTAAAGTTGCTCTCCCAGATGCATTGTCTTACTAATCAGCTTTATGAGGTTCAAGGTTGCCATTCAACATTAATTATTCATTGTACAATTCACAGCTGGTGATGATGCCTAAAGTGGCAACGAATATGAGTGCGAAAAAATACTTGCATAAAGCATCTCCTCTTTATTTCTTCAGATCAGAAGAAAGAAGAAATCAGAAGAAAAAAAAAAAAGAGGTAATATTAGCATGGTGCTAAGGAAAACATGCATTACAATCACTTCCAGAAATACCTCTGGCTTTCCTGGTTTTATACAGAGATTTCCAAAATTAACAACAATGGAGAAAAGGGAGGTTGTGGGCACTGGCACCAAAACAGTCCAATGCCTAACTAAGGCAGCCATAAAAAAAATCACTAATAGCAAATTAGATATTTTAAATTTATTTATTTTATTTATGTTCAAAGATGAACAAAGTCAAAATTCTTGGGGAAAAAAAACTACCCATGAATGAAAACTTGTCACTTGGAAAGCAAGTATAAATAACTTACATTTATAGTAGTCCTTGTATATGTTTTAAATCTGTGCAGTGTCAATTTTAGAAAGGGTTTTTTCTTCTTCTTTAGGCAAGCCAAGACCTGTCACACTTTGACAGTGGCAGGAATGATGTCATCAGCAAAAAATAAGCCTTTTCTTAAAAGGGCTATTTAGATTTTGGCAAACTGGTGCAGGCAAGCTGCTACAACAGATCCTGCCTGCTCTCCCCTCTGCTGTACTCATTCCTTAACTTATTAAGGATTCAAGAACAGTTGAGGCTTTGAAACAGCTTGGAATCAGAGCCAAAAACTCCTATTATAAGTCTAATTATTCTCAGTTCCTTCCATAGGCATTTTAAGAAACATAGCACTTCTCTGTGTACAATAAACTGGCTTAACCGAACCTTTTTTAATGATAGTACCATATTAAAGACCTTCTGTTTTCTTTTCTGATGTCCTGTTTTACAGTTAAAATACAAAATACTTGCTGCCTCCACTCCATCACACTTCTGCAATTACTCAGTGTCTCCTGATAGTACTTCAGCAATTATTTTTATCTACAGCTGGAATGCTTTTCTTTCCTCTGCATCTTAATTTCTTCATTTGTTTGGACAAAATATATTAAGCTGATTTCAAAAATATGGTCTACGAAGTGCAGGTCACTGCCAGATGTTATTTAATACTTTTAGGCTGATGCTTTATGCCCAGAAAAATGAGTCCTGTGATGATTCTCTTGTCAATAACTACTGAGCTGACATTTTAGAAATGGATCCAATTCAACACAAATATTGAAATTGATACTTTAACTCTGGCAACAAAAGTATTGTTTAGGTTCTTTTCAAAAGCAAGTTAAGTTTTTCAACATTATCAAATTCTAAATGCTTGCACTCACACATGCGCATTTACACCCCCTTATTGAGTTATCAAGTACACTCCACTTCTCTTCATTAATTATGGTTTACAGTGGCTTGGGAAAAACTAAAGCAAGCTTTAAACCACACACTTTACACTGCCTGTATACTATATTTCTCTATTTAAACAATATTTGTTACAGCACAAAATTTCATTGCCAACAAAACAGGAAGTCAAAATAGCCACATAAAGACATGGCTGAAAGAAACCAATTTTTAGTTCCATACCTGTTCTATTCAGGAATGAAGCATATAAAAGCATAATTTTTCCTGAGTGGACAAACAGTAATTGTTTAAAAAATCACCAACAATATGAAATGTTATGTCTTTTGATATCCATTAAATAATTATTTTGAATCCATACTTCTAATTTCTCATGATTTCATCTACTTGCTTTAATTTACAGTGAGAATTAACTATGGTACTGGCCCTCTCTTTCTCCAAAAGATATACACGTTCAAAATTCCATCCAGAATATATGTAAGATAAGTTGCAAGACAACAAATTTGAAATATCAACTATCGTGTTTTCTGGTTTTGTCTTCCCATTCATAGTTCTGACATTTGTTATATGGCATCTGGTAGGATCAACATCTGTATTGTTCTTGCCCAAAAAGCAAAGCTTGCCATTTAAGCAAAGAATCCAGGTGGATAATGGCTGCCTCAGCATATACTTGGAATGCAAATAGTACTGACGACTCTAAAGTGTAGGAGAATGCCAATTGCTTCATTTCAGGACAGCACATCTCTAGCTACAGGTCTGCCACTGATTTTCACTTAAAAGATTTAAGAAAATCTGTGCCTTCCTTACTCAGAGTTCTGTATCGGTCTGTGAGTAGTTCCCAACTCTTCAGCACTGGGGATCAGTTTCTCTGACACGACATCAGAAATGAAAAAGCCTCCTCCTGTGAAGAATCTCTGCTCATGCTGTCCCTCAGCAGAAGGGTTTCATTAAAAAAAACAAAACTAAGTTTGAAAACTCTACACTTGTGCACATTTGCAGTGTACACCAGACTATGCCATGACCAATGTGCAACTTAACCTTTCAAGTTCGGTTCTCCAGTTTCTCATTTGAAGTCAGACACTTAATGCCTTTTATGTCAACAGAAATCAAAGGGAAGACATTTGTTGTTCAGCATGGTGGTCTTTACTTCAATGGCTGCTTCTTCTGTGTTTCTATTTTTTTCTGTAGTTGACTTACTACATAAACATGTTGTTAGCTTCCCTGTCTCACCATTCAGCCTTATAAAAAAACATATACATATATTGCCTTTTATAAATTACTCTGGTAGCCAAATGTAATGTGTTTGCAGAAGATGTTTCACTTCCATAAAAATGTAAAATTTGCAATGCTTCAAAAATTATTTGTACTCACAAACACTATCTTGAAAAATTAAAAATAATTAAGACTTTATAGCTGTACTAGCAATTCTACTCTCAGACTTTGAAGGAAATGGAAAGCACACAGGAAGGTTCCTTTCCTTTCTGAATTTTACATGAGACACTCTACCGTTTAAGAGACTCACTTATTTTCCAATCAAATTCAATTAGTTTTTTTTACCATAGTGATACTCTTCTATATTTATCATCCTCATATTAATTGCATTTAGGGCACACACACCTAAAATACTGTGCCCCTTGAGGGAAGCAAGGACAAAAAAGGGCAAAAGCAAAAGCTGAGATACAAAGAAGCATCAACAGTGCAATGGGGCATAAGCTGCCGCTCATTCACACTCTGCCCCAGCTGCTGGATACTAATGCAGCACTCCCAAATTTAAGAGACATATTAATTTACAGCAGTTGAGAACCTGGGACAGATTTTTGGATCACCAAACACACAATGAGAACCAACTCCTCTGCAATAGTTTTGGATGAAGCACTGCAGCCTGTGTTCAGACTGAGTACATCTCACCCATTTTAAATAAGATTCCTCATGGCTCCCTTCCACAAAATCAATACACAATGCACACCCACAGCTCAACCTCCATTAAGCTACTTGGGTCCCAGTCGAAAAGTGCCATCATGGTGTTGCACTGCAACCAGAGTGCACATTTGTCAAGGCTCCACCTCCAACACCACTTCTTGAGATATAACCCACAGGATTTACAAAGACACACTTATCCAGGGCATATTCCAGATGCTGTTGATGCCTGGTTTCACCACCAATTGTGCACAGCACTGTGTTGGAAAGCTGGCAGCAATGTGCATTCATCCACACTGACATTTTGAGTAATGCTACTTGTCCTGAATTCTCACTGTATATTTGTAATTCTGATTGTAAATTACAGGAGAAGCTTATGCAGAAGAATATAATCTTTTTCACATTTCTCACTAGAAAAACACTGCAATACCACAGGATCTTCTTGCACTTCTGGAAAAGGAGCACACAAGACTTTCAAAGAGGTGAAGATGGGGCAAAGCTTTTCCCAGTCAATCCCACTTGTCACCACACTTTCTATTACTCAGATCCCGGAATGCTTTACTGTTTAGAGACTGCAGTAGGGCAAAAGGGTTTGGTAAAATCTCCTCTTCCCTATCCCAAGTATTCCCTGTACACTTAGTGCCCATCACAGCTGCTTCCCAGCTGTGACAGTTTCTTGCTGGCTTTGCACCTGCAGCTGCAGTTCCTTCTCCATGGAGACACCAAAGGAGCAACAGGAAAAACAGGTAGGGGCCACAGTGCAGCTGAACTGTGCACAACAGGGTCAGAGGTTTGGCAGATGGTCAAGGGAGACCGTAGTGTCGCAGCAAGATTTGCTGTTAAGAATTTGAAAGATTGGTGCTGCTTACATTTGTTAGAAGTATTTGCAGATTTCATGGGAGAAAACAAAAAGGGAGAAAAAAGTAAATGCTGAGCACCAGCAAAGGCAAGAATTTCACTGCACTGCAGCACCTTCAAGGCATCTGGCCTGTTGTTTTTATAAATGAATTTTGAATGTCCCCCAGGACTACTTAAGGAGTCTGAAGGGCCACGTGAAAAGAAAATAATTGCTCTTCGCGAGCTGGTATGACCCTGTCTGGTAAGAATGTTATTTGGATGACGTAGGACAAATGGAAACCAAGACAGTACACAGGTGAAACTGCACAGCTCTGGTTACTCTATTGTCAGCAATTTTGAATTCATTTACAAATAATTTACAAGTGCAAAAGGAATAGAGATGTGCACTTTTGAAAGTTATAAAGGAGGAAAACTGCCTTATTTTTTTATGCTGCTGAATGGCTGTCACCTTGGTGCAGGAAGAAAAGGGGGAGAAAAAGAAGGAGTACAAGCAAAACTGTGCATGGGGAACAAACACAGCCCCTCTAAACTGGGGAGGCCAGGACTGCATTCTTTTTTCAGTCCTTCCACTGGGTGAATTATACAGGATACAGCCTCATTTATGCATAAGATTCCACCTGCAAAACAGAAACACCATCAGCAGGTTCTTCTGTAAAATTTTTTGAGAGCTACTGCTAAAAAAGCAACCGAAAACAAAACCACCACCACACAAAATTAATTTCTTCATTTGAGTTGCACGCGAATAGTTGTTAACTTTCAAGAAGCATCACATTAAAGGTTCTTCGTGGCTAGTAGCAATATTACCCTACCTGGGCAAGGTGAGCTAAAAGAACAACTTGAGTTTTGCACAACTTCACCAATATCACCAATGGACCTCTAATGGACTTTACAGAAGAGACTGTAACGGAAATAGTATCAACTGGCTCTTTACATGCTGCCCTTTTGAGTAAAGAGAAAGCGCAGGATAAGTAAAGAAATTGGTGTAAATATCAAGAACAAAACCCAGATGATGAGCATACATTTTTTTGTACTCTCACCAGAAGAGAAAATATTTCTCAATTTGAAAATTAGTATAACTTTTTCCCTACTCCCCTTTAGAAATCAAGGCTGCTAAACAGGCTTGTGTTTGGCCATGGGAACTCTTTACTGCTCCAAGTCAGTTTTATGGCAGTATTTGCTTTCTGAAACAGATCTATAAAAAGATAATACACTTTACGTCATGTCCTGTATTGCTTTTATTCTTTGTTGAATTTTAAGTGCCATATCTGTATCCACAACAGCATAATAGGCAAGAAGCAGAAAACCAGACCAAAATATAGGGAAGTGAAGAGAATTATTACCTACTACCTATTTAGTGTAGGGCACATCAACAATAAACATAAGATGAAAACACAAGTTAACACTCCAGTGAATACATCCCTGAAATGTGCAATACAGTGGGTCTGTGTAGAGCTTTTGAGTGATCTATTGCCACTGTCACTTCACCAGAGTGATCAAGAAAAATACAGAAAATACAAAGTCCAGGATAAAAACCTCCCCTTCCTCCACTTTTTTTTTTTTTTTGCCAGAGACTTTATCAGTTTGTACAAAATTGTATCCCATAAAAGGAGTTGGTCTATTGAGTAATACTATAACTGTTTGAATTATCAAAGGAAGTGAAAAGTCACCAAAACAAACACATTGAGTCTGCTAATTTTACTTGCTGTTTCTGAAGTGACATAATGCAGCTTCTTTTTAAAGCTTTCTTGAAAAAACAGCAATTTCCTGTGTTTATTTTGTCTTCTTATTTCAGAAAGGTCTCTCTCATTTGTGGCAACAGATGTGATCTATATAATAGAAACTTTTTACCAACAAGGGGATTTTGCTGATACTATCAATGGAGAACAAGTATTTTGAGTATTATTGCCTTCATACATTTTTCAAACAATATTACCATAGGCCTTTCAAATGACTGTCATTCATGGTTTTAAAAAAAGAATAATTCCAACATTTTTTTAGTAATACCATTATGTAACAACTTATGATCTACTTTATGCCTTAAACTTGATACATTTTATTCTACTGAGCAGAAGAAAAACTCACATGCTATCTGTTATTTTGCTACAATTGTGACAATATGTAGGATTTTTCTATGTTTTTAAATTACAAGGGCAGTGAGAGCAGAATTTTACATGCTCATCTTATTGAAAACAGGATTTAATGGTCAGCATTGAAGCCAAGTGGACTGGATTGCGAGACATAATTCAGTGTGCTGCTTTTTTACTGCTTTAAGTCAGAATACGCATATTTATAAACTAAACAGTTATATTTCTTAAATGGGCTTTTGACCACGGAGTACAGCCATCCTCTGGTAAAAAGACGTTTCAATGACAAATTTTAAACAAGCTGCAACAATAAACCTGCAAGCAGTGGGGAGAAAGTAGGGGAACACAGATATAAGAAACCCTGTCAAGTTGTCAAGCTGCATGAGTTTGCTAAATGCAAAACCCTTTTCATCCATCGGCCTCTTAAAAAGATTAATTTTATCTTTTCCTAGTCTACAGTATGTAAACCCTAAAAATACTGAGTGAGGATAAAAGACCAAGAGGATTACTCATATTTAGCAGTTCTACAACATAAGAAAGACTTTGTCTGCACCCTAAGACAGTCCCAACATGCTACTTACATCTCTTTGTCTCACCTACACACTGAATACAGACCTTCACAATGGAAATTTTCAAGTTTCTGACTATTTTTCCCCCCAAAAAAATCATATCAACTTGGAAGAGAAAAGACCCACAACCAGATAATTTAAAGAGGTAAAATGAATGCATGAGAAACTTTCCTGTGTTTCTTTGCCACTAGCAAGAAACCAGAAATAGACATTCTGTACACAACACTCCTGTAGTACTCCAATTCCCACATTTTGTTTCATTTTTTGTTTATGAAGTTGCACTTAACAGGAGTGTCACCTACTACTCAAGCAAAACCAAACAGTTCATTTATTACAAGAATCAAACAACCACCCACAGACACCTGAAACACTCAGGCAGGTGTGCTCTCATTAAGCCAGCACAGCAGTGCTGACAGGTTTACAGCACATAACAAGGCCCACAATCGCCACTTAAAGCCTGCCAGGAAAATGGGTTCAAATTCTAACAATACAGACTTCAGGGAGGAAGATTCTCCTTTGATATGAGAACTACTTCAAGTCCCTGCATTTTATGTGATGGTTAAATATAGAGCATGATTTACTTCACTTTTTGTTTGGCTCCCTGCATTTTGAATAGACTTGTTGCCAGTTACACCCTTTTTTTTTTTCTGGGAAGTTCGCTCTACCTGGAGAAAACGCAAGGAAGTAATGCCTAGAATTATTTGTTACCACCATGGGTCTACAAACTGTCCTCTCCACAAATTCTCTGTGGAAATCTCACCTGTTCCCCCAGCTTTTCAACCTCCTAGAGAATTACTCCAAACATGTGTCCTGTGACATTCTTACTCATGGATGGGCAGGCTTTATCAAGCCATGCATCAGCACCAATTCCATGTTTCTACTTTCAAGCAAGAAAAAGAAAGGAACACAGAAGAAACAGAGAGGGGAAGGGGAAAGGGATGAAAATAGAATGGCATTTTTCTCTCAGCCATGCAAAATTGCAAAACAGATAACTGATATGGGGAGCTCATCTGGGAACACTCTGCTCTCACATTTAGAATTAACTCAAACACAGTTTTGCCATGAAAGCTTTACAGATCTTCAAACAACAATACATTCCGCAAAGTTTCATGCAAACACCTTAATGTCCTTGAGTTCACTTGAAATCTGTCATACCATAACTCAAGAAAAATCCTACCCACAAGAAAAAAATACCTCCCAAAGAAACATACAGGTTTCACAGGCTATTCTGAGTTGGAAGGGACCCACAGGATCATCCAGTCCAACTACCAAGCGAACGCCCACCCAGGGATCAGGGACATTAGGACTTCAAAATAAAGTAAAAATCTGAGCTCACACATGGATTCATTGAACTACAGCAAACAGAAACCAGCGATGATGGCTGGTGAAATATCAGAGCTGGAGGGAGTTGTACTTTAAAGAGAAGTTAACGTTGCACATTATTTTCTAATAGCTGCTGGTTCCAGACTCAGGTAATATCCCTGTTCTTAATACCACCCATCTGCACTAAACTCAGAACGCATCTTAGCTGCGTATCTTGAAGACACAGAAAAAAAAATCAATTATGTAAGTACTGGTCACCAGCCCAATGTACTCTCTGTATTCTAAGAAACACAAGTTCCTATTACTGGAACAGTAGCCAAACCAACATTTTGATTGCTGATGCAAAGAAGGAAACTATTTTCTGCAGTGATATTAGAAAATGTTAAATCAGACACCTTTGAAAGACTTATAAAAACCTGCTATGTCTTAATTTACATTGGCGGGTGTTAAGAAAAAGAAATAATAACAGTTCTGGTACATTTCAGACTTCTACCAGCATAAACAGATATTGTTCCTGCCTATTGCTTATTAGTCTGAAAGTTGTTCAACTTTCAGGGCAGAGGTGGGAGAAAGAGGAATCCTACCTCTGCAAAACCTACGGACTCCGACTAAAAATAAACTAATTTCTCCTTTTTCCCCTGAAACCCTTTTCTGCTTTTGTTTGTTTGTTCTGGATTATATCAGTCCCGTTTTCATGCTGGTGAATCATGTCTCTGTCACAGCTGATTCCATTTATCTATCCTGGGAGAAAACAAAAGCTAAAAATAACCCTTTTGGGGTTTTCTGCTGGGTTTTGCATGAGAAGGGACTGAACATGTTCATTCCAAGCCTGTGCGTCAATGTTTTGCTTTATCTTTGCCAGGGTTGATTTAACTAGTACCATGGTAGAAAAAGAAAAAATAAAAGTAAAGCCTTTTGCTGCCCATAAAATTCTAAGTTGGCTAAAATTTAACAACATCTGTGGTAAATGAAAGAGAAAACTTTAACATCCAAGTTAGTACTTGAGTATTTTATAGGCAAGTGGGACCTTTTTCATCAAAATCCCTTTGCCATTTCTTGTAATGAACAACAATCTACAGGTTCTGCCAGGCTACAGTATTTGTGTTTAAAAGGCTTTTCTTCCTACTTTGAAAAACTGTGTAGAAAAACTCACTGAATTTAAAATATCATTGAAACCAATAATGAGACTCAAAGTGAAAGGCATTTTGTCTGAGTTAGGCTGGAAATCTTGCAGGAATGTTTCATCTCTGATTTCCAGTTCTTCTTTCTCCCATGTCATTAGACATACCTGACTGGCTCATTATGAACAGGACCAGGAGAAGCATTTCAGTGTCAGTGGGTTATCCCACAAAGTGAGGTGTGAGGTTTCTGGGTTAAGTCTAATATTGGTGCAGAGCAGAAGTTCAGGTCAGCTGTGCATTGATTGCACTCATTTAATTCTAACCATAAAATTAAGGTGTCAATTGTTGGGTTACCTGCTTATTCAGCAACTGGGTTGAAGGTACTTTCAGAAAAACTGAGATTTTCACAAGTCTCATCTGGCATGATTATGGCTGAGCACTTCAGACTGTTTTCTCTACAGGTAAGACTGTGAAAAGTTAGGCTCTTGAAAACCAAGCTCAGTTCTTAGTCTGAAAAATATATGCTCAAAATGAAATACACATTGCATGAACCAGAAAAGGTATTTTACTGCCCCATCTTACAGAAACTTGGTGGTTAAAGTAAAAAGAATAAGGAATTCTACAATAACAAGTCACAGTTGCTGGCCAGCTTGCTGCTAGAGAGAAAGCAAGCATCAGCATGACTGAAAATATTACAATATCTACAGATTTTTAAATATATTTGGGGAATGCAGTAGAATGACGTAACGTAAAAAGTGGTGCTACATTTAAAATGACAGTTTAGTTTTCTTTTTCAAAGCTTAACAAGTTTTCCAGATTTTTCAAACAACGAAAACAGAGTTATAGACAATGTACAATAGCAAAGACACCGTCTTAGTCTTTAGGAAATAATGGCGGGGTGGCAGCACTTACAAATTCTACAAATGAAATCTTGAGAGCTCTCTGAATACATCTGAAGTCATGAAGCATAAAAGAATTTTTGAGAACAATAATCATCAAACAACAAAACATTACTTCTGTAAGTGACTTGGCAAAACTGCCCATGATATCACCACATTCCAGGCTTCTTAGACTGACTGAGCTGGAAGCATTTAAGTTCATGAACTCCAGCCTCTCAAAGCCACTCCTAGAACAGCTATCCTGACTGGGGCCACATTGTGCTTGTCAAAATGTTCCAAACCTAACCTTGAAGTCAATGTGTGCTTCTCCTTGAGAAGGAAGAGCCTGTTCTTCCTGCCATCCCCCAGTAACATGATTGCTCCGTTCTGTCTTACAATATATGAAGGAGCAGCTTTTCCAGAGTTCCACCAGACACAGATATAGTGCGGATGCAGGGACTACAGCTACACTGAGGTGGAGTTATTCAACTGCAAGACATCCCATATTTCAAGCTCAAAATAAACAGCAGAGGAAAAGGAAGAACAAAGTGTTACCTCATAGAGACAACAGAAGCAAAACATTGATGAAATATATGATTTTATGAGCATACCCAAGTCACTGGCACTTGCAAGGCATGTACATTTAAGCTGTACTTGTTTAGCAACACAAAAAAACAGTACATCATTTTCTCTGCCATCTTTTCAGACATGACTACTTTGGGTGAAGAATTTGCTGTTACATCACTTAAGATATAATGAGGCAAAGTATGATCTTACCAACTTTCCCCTTATGAATCATTTACAAGAATGATCTACAAACTTGGCAAAGTTTGTAAACAGCTACTGAAATCAGAAAACACTCATTTTTACTTCCAAAAGCATAGTTAATTTAAAAATGCTGATACTCAGAAGATTTCTTTCAAAATACTCATACTTGATCTGCAAGTTCTTTGTGCTTAATGTGACTATTTTCCTGCCATTCTTCAGCACACATCCATATCAGAGCTGGAGAACTTTTAACAAAGCTCTGTGGAAGAGGAATGGGATAGGTGCCCATCCAGAGTTCAGGATTTGGAACAAACAGAGC
This sequence comes from Pitta sordida, assembly GCA_013390025.1. NCBI lineage: Eukaryota > Metazoa > Chordata > Aves > Passeriformes > Pittidae > Pitta > Pitta sordida. Next base: position 57,090 of record WEKX01017882.1, read on the forward strand.
AAGTTGTACCAGAGTCACATCAGAAACAACTCTCCAATACCAAGACAGTATTCTCTTCACAAAATTAAAAATGTGTCTATGTACATCCACATGAGAGAAGTGAAAATAAAGCCTTGACACAGTGACATGTCTCCGTGCCAACAACTATCTCCAGATATGGGAAGTGCACAACGCAATCAGTAAACACGCAACTTTCCCCTCCTGCCAGAGGAAAGGGGTCACAGCCAATGCAACATGATGTCATTAAAAATCCCAAATACATTTTCATCCTTGGAGAGACACATCGATCAGACTGAAGCATTTACCACTGCTGAGGTATCATAGGAAGTTCAGGAAGAAAAAAAGAGGTTTTATTTCTACCTGACCTTTAAAAGTACTTGTTTTCTGGAAGGGTAATGGGTCCTTCTTCCACTCCTGAAATCACCAGCATCCTAAAAATAAATGCTTGTTATACTTCAGCCTCTATCATAGTGGGAAGCAGCTGGCAGAAGAAAGTAGGTAACAGGGCCAGGTGGCAATCCAAGTGGGCTGTGAAAAACCATGGAAGTGCCCAGACTTTTTAAGATCCAAAAAAAGAAAAAAACCTTTCATTTTAAAGCTACATAAAAATTAAAACAGGAATATAGGGAGAAAGTTAATACATACTTGGTGAGGCAGGACTGATATTGTCTTGGAAAACAGCTTCTCTCTCACTACTGCTCAAAAAGAGACATGTAGAAACAGAAGGATATTTTAAGTGTAATAAATACATGGATTACTTCTTATCACTCAGTGCATTGTTGAATGGGTCTTCCTAACCTCTGCCCCTCCTCCTGCACACATACTATTCCTTCATATGGGCTTCTTGTCCAGTCAATCCTGGCACATCTGTCTTTGTTCTCTCTGAGCCATGTTTCCATTTTGACCAAAAGTCTGATTTACCATTCTGTAAACAGAATTGTCTCATTCTGATTTTCTCTCTTTAAAAGCTCATAGCTAGTGAATATAAAAAATGGACTTCTTCTCAAATAGGTAGATCTGATGCAGGATACTGTAGCTGAATGTATTATTTTGTTCCTCCTTTATCTCCCACTCCCCCAGTGGATACAAAGGTATTTCCCTTAAGCATCAGCAGGTGTTTAAGTACATTGCACACTTTACGCAAAAATACATTAAGATGCTTTGGGATATAAGCTTCAAATGCAACTGCTTATTTTCATGTCACCACCCTCACACAGAATTTTGTAAATAAGGAAAACTTATCAAATACATCAGTTCACAACCTTAGGATGTCATGTCAGCAGCATCCATTAATCAGTGTATTGTGACCTACAGACAGACAAATACAAGCCTGACATACCACTATATATAAAGTGAAAGAAGAGGGCCAAGAGGCTTAAAAACTGAAGTTCAGAATAACTCTACAAACCTTGAAAGCCCACATGGAAAAAATTCTATCTTTATTATAGTCTCAAAGTAAAGAACTGCTGTGAAACCACAACCATGAAAGACAGAAACAGCCAGGATTTCTGTAATATATCAGTGAGATAATGTAGAAAGGAGCTGGTGAAACACTTGGTGAGAAACAGAGGGACCTATTCACAACTTTGAGAGGCTGGATAGCAGGTTGTTGGTTTGAACATTGCCTCTACATTTTAATGTGATTTTTTTAACAACTACATCAAAATTCCCCAAAATTTGTTGCCCTAAGTTACCCAAAGGGCTTTTGGAGACTTCCCAACAGGACAAATCTTTCGCCTATAGGAACTAGTTTTCTTGAGCCACACCTTCCACAAAGCCAGACCTAGAGGAAGCTTCAAATATCACCTTTTTTCTTGCAAAGGATAAAAAGGAAATGAAAAGCTTGCTTCTGATTCATCTTTATTGTGTGACTTCTGAAGGAAAACTGTGAATTCAGTACTCCCTAAAAAAATGCACACCCCCACCCCAAAAAGGCACACCTATCCCTTTTTATTCTTTGTCCAAAGACTATCTTTCAATTGCCTCTGCAATAATCCATCTTAATTTCACTCCCTATTGTTTATTGATAATTGTTTTCATTGTTTACTGAAAAAAAAAATAGAGTTTTCTTGAACAGCTCTTTTGCTACCAGTTATTAACCATCTGATTTTTAAAACAGGTGATTTTGCTCCCTTCTCTATTCTCCTTTTTTAGTCCTCTTGCATGTTTCTTAATTCTTCCTTAATTCAGTCTTAAAAAAGAAAGTAGCAATATTAAAAAGTATTTGGAAGCTACACTGTCCTGTCTTATTTGACAAGCTATCATAGTGAATTAAAAATTCCTTAGTAAATGTGAGCTTCTGCTCCAAATGCAGTTTGTATAATCAACTTGCCTTTGCAGTGGGGGAAAAACCAACAATGTGACAGACTGAAAGAACTGAGATATAAGGTAGTACATAGAACAGCTAAAAAATTCACTACTTAGCTTAGCATTTTTTCCTTTAAGGAACTTAAAGAACTAAGCAAAGATACAGAAAGCCTATGGAGCATTTCAAAGCAGGAGAGAGCAGAAAAGCAGGAGAGGCCCCCATAGACTCAGATTTTTCCGTCAGGTGGCCACATGTTCCTTTAGTTCACAAAGTTCACATCTCATTTTTGTTGGCAAACCAACAACCAACTTCTGCCCTTCTAATGTAATTCATTTGAATTTTTGCCAGTACATTAAAGCCATTTTTCCCCAAAAAGAAACACATATTCAGCATCACTTACTACTCCCCCTGAAAATACTCTCAGCACAACATTACATGCATACTTTTGACAAATGCTTTTGGAAAACTGCATTCTCTGTAGTAGTTAGACAATAAAAGGTTTACTGTATTAAATGTGTGCTACTGACTAAGCACAGACAGACATCAAGATCTTTAAGATAAATGTTTGTTTCTTGTCTTTATACACACTCATACTTTTTATGATTATAGGCACAAGTTTGGATAAACCCAGTCATCTAAGCCTTCTAACTCCCAGCACCCCAAAATTCCTTAACACAGTGTTTCAACGTTCTCTTGACTTTGACCTATGAACAGACAAGTAGAAAAAACTCATAACTGTTTTATGCCGGTTTCCTTCTTTTCTTTAGAAAGACAGGTTCCATTTTGGCTATATCAAACATTGCTGTAGATGATCAACTTCAAGGAACATAGTAAAAGGCAGCCATAAGACTGTCAATTTTATTTTTTAACTTTAATCACCTATGATTAGTGCCAGAAAAAAACTTTACTGTCCTTCGCTGAAAGAGACAAATTCCCTTTCACTTTGCTCCATAGATATTTTGCAAGATGACATGTGTAAAAGAGGAAAAAAAGAGGGGATTTTGCAGGAAATGCAGGTCGACAGAACATTACAACAAACATAGCAAGAATTACACGGCTATGTAGTGATCAAGGACTGTGCTTGCATGTCCACAATCATATAGAGGAAATGAAAATAAGGTCTGTCAGTTTGTTATTCAATACTAAAAGGCAGATTTTAGGACAGGGAAGACTAAACTTGACTATCAGAACATCTCACTGATAGAAAAATAAATGTTCACATATCTCCTACTCAGCCTCACTGACGATTACAAAATGCAAAAACCTGGTTCCCATTTGTGATTTGGATTTCATGGACTGCATCAGCACAAAAGGTCCTTGCACAGGTTGGTGTGCAGTATTCCCAACCCCTCTGGGCTGTGAGTCCTCTTTGGAGTCAGATTTTTGCAGCAGGTACAGGAAAACACAGGACACTCAGATGCTGCCTCGTAGTAACCGCAACCAGAGAGCTCATGGGCTGCAGGTCAGTCACTCAGCACAAGCTCCTGTGGTTACAACCCATTTAATAATTTGAGTTCAGAGCCTGCACAGAGAAGTTAATCCACTGTGCTGAGAACAATCCAACCTAATATTCCCTGTCAGTTCCTCAGATTTCTCCCTGCCTCCATAGGCTTCCATCCCTGGCTTTGGCAGCACCGCTGAAGGTTTCACCTGCCAGAGCACAGCTGGTTGTTAGTCTGTGACAGGCCAGCTGTGTTTAAATAAAAGAACTCAAATGAGAAGTAACAGTGTAAACCAAGAGACCTTGAACTTAAATTGCTTCCTTCACTTTCCAACCCCCCAATAAAATAGAGCATGTTAAAACAGGTTGATAAGGATGCCATAGCCAGGACTGTGGAGGATGTTTCTGAAATAATGATGAAGTAACCCAGTGGAACTATTTCTTTGTTAGCAAACAACAATACTGACAACAATGAACAGGCTGAAACCCCTTATCTAGGGAGAAGTATTACTTTTCTCAAACTTGGATACTTATATTAACCTTGCTCAGGCAGGGCCAGAAGAAAAGCCTTGTGGACAAGCAGCAGTGAGGGGAATGGTGGTGTCTTGAATAGCCAGTTCTACAATGACCTCATGCCTCTTCTATTTGCGAAAGAGATAAGCACTTTCTGAACAAGGAAGGGGCAAAGATAAGATTAAATAGCCTTGGTCACAGCTCCAGCTCTTCATTAGCTCCTGTGTTCAAGCATCACAACCCTGAAACCGGAGATTTTGGAAATGGTCATTACTAGTGCTCAAAATGAAACAACTTGAAAAAAATGAGGATGACTTTGTGATACTATGAGGATTTTTTTCCCCACAGTTGCTATAATTTTATTATGTAATATTTCTCTGAGATGAAGACTGACTAGGTAAAGTAATGACATACATTTGGGGTTTGTTATTTCCAATTTAGTTGCAGAGGTCCAAGATATCCGCTGTGGCAAAGTCTTTAATCCAAACATCAAAAATAAGCATCATGTTTTGAGCACTGTTTACAAAAATCTCTATGAAAACACCAAAATAATTTTTAAAAAAGGTTTACCTTCATCTGTGGGACATTTGTTTCCCACATCAAATAAACCAACTAGTAAAATCGACTAAACCATGGCTAGGTGTTTATCTATTAAAGGCAAAGAAAGCTGCCCTTGCGAACAAACACTTAAATTTTATTTTACCCTGGGCCACCCACAGTGTGTTTACTCATCACACACAGACTTGCTGTAAAGTAAGCAGGAGGATAATTCTGACTTAATTTTCAGGATTTAATACTATGCATGAGTGATAAAATTAAATTTAGAACGAGTACATTTGCAGGGGTTCAAACACAAGTTGGTTAAGAGATTACCTAACCGGGCAAACAAACAACAAAAGACACCTAAAAAGGTGTAATGTAATATCATAGAATAGATCTCTAAGGCAGAAATCCAATAGCTATTTTGCATGATTATGTCCCTTATGTTTAATCAACTACAACCAGGGCTGACTGTTCATGGTAGCCAGTGAGTAAATTTGCAGGCAATGGGAATACTCCCTGAATCCTGGCTTATCAATTACAACCAGACAGCAGGAAGCTGCTGGGAAGTGCCTCAAAAGATGTGTTGATAATGAAAGATAAAAAGATTGCTCTCCAAGTGTTCCAGATGCAAGACGTTCTTCCTGGGAGAAGCCTAAGGCCATCTGAGGACAAACTCATTCTTGAGTAGCTAGAGAGACAAAACTCAACCGTTTGGAATACAAGTCAGCCTTCAGTCAAGGCTTCTCAGCAGAGAGAGCAAAATCAAAAGTTGTCCAGAGCTTTCACCAAACATGCACATTCAAGCTGCATCCACCCCACAAAGAGGAGAAACTGCAGGGATTAAGAGGATGTTGAGATGCCTATGAAGGATGAGAGGAGCCAGAGCCAACTCTGAAGTCATCAAGATGTGCAAGGGAGGCCTGGGTAAGCATGAGGATTCCTTTAATCTTCACCCACACTGCTGCTCTTCCTTCTGCATCTTTTCAGGCATCTCCAGTCCACCTCCCTACCACAGACAACAGGACTTGCACTCACCACCTAACGCTGCACCTAAACCCTAAGGGACGGACATTATTCCTGTGCCTTCATGGCAGGAAGGAAAAGGACAAACAGGAGAACATGGAAGAGGCTCAGCCCAGTCCTGCTGCTGAGGCAGAGCAATTCTCCCTCCCTCACAGCAGCAGTGCTGTACAGCAATAGCAGGGATAATTCAGCTTAATAAATTGTACCTTATTTTATTTAGAGCTGACCTTGAGTTTTCCTGCAAGAAGGGACAAAGGGCTTGCAGTCAAAACCCTCAAGGTACCACAGCAGTTTCTTGGCTAGGAAGTTCTCCTTTCCCAATGCTTGTTAAACACTAACAAAGCTCATTTTCTAAATTAAAATTTAATCAGAGCCTGGCAGGTGGATAACATGAGATTAATGTAAGCCCTTTGCTTACAGTCATACATATGAGATTATGCATACAAATCAAATTGAAACTTTGCCTACATTAAAAAAAAGTAAAACAACAAACCACAACCCAACCAGCAACTTAATTCTTTGTCAAGATAGGAAAGAATGTGGGCTTCCACAACAGCAAAATTCTGAGATGAAGTATACAATGTACAGCAGCCACAGTCTAGAAAGAGTAACAAAAGAACTAAATACAGGAAGGGTACGTGCTTTGTTTATCTGAAATGCCTGGTGAATGCTGCAAGTTGTACACATCTCAGTTTAGAAGTAATTTTTTTCTTTGAATACAAAATAGCTAGACAACCTCTAGTTTACATTGTATTATTGGATTACTACAGGGACAAGTCTCAGAACCCACCGGAGGGGATCCTTCAGTAGTAACTGCTGAAGTAAGAGAAATCAGCATAAGCTTTATTAGCTCTCCAAGCTCTGTTTTCAAACATTTTTTTTATACTAATGAGCACCACAACATATTGTAGACAGCTGACTAAATAAAAAAAGACCATCAAGAGTCTGTCTTCTTGCCAGTCCTTGGGTGTAGGCAGCCTAACTAACGTAAAGCAGAGCAGATAAGTATCAGTAACTTACGAAAAATGCCATTACAGCATGCTAGGAGCAAAACAGCCATGTGCACTGAGAGGAACAGAACTCAATATAGCGTGCAATGACTGTAAGCTTCAGTGCCCACATACTAAGCTTTCTGTACTGTAATGGTCTGATAAATTCATTTTGACCCAGAGACCAGAGATAAATTGTCTTAGCAATACAAACAAACAGCTAAGCAATTAGGGCAAAGTTTTTTGAGAACATAGCGATAACATCTAGAAGCATTGTTGGGTGATGGGGAAAAGCAGCCCTGGAGATAGGGGGGTTTAAACTGAAGTAAAAGAGAGAGTATAATTGCTTCTCCAAATTACAGTGCACTAAAAGGAAAAGCAGACAAGCAACTGGCACTGGTATTTGTCTGGCATCTGTTTCAGTGTATCCAACCAAAATATTCTGAAAAGTAACTTTCATTGTCGCATTTGGAGTTCATCAAGTTCTGCCTATAAAAAAGATTTTTACACGTGCAGCTGTGAAAGTGTCAGCTGAGAAATCCATAAGGAACCTCCAGGTTTTAAAAAATGTTGCCATCACTTAAATTTCCTGAAAGTAACTTATTAAAATGAAGCTTTCAAGCAGAGGTTAATGCAGTAGCCAAATGACCAAGGCAACAATTATACCTACCAGCCCTATTTAGAAGGTCAGAAACAAAAATATATCAGTCACATGGGCTTCAACAATGCCTATTTCCTCCTAGGCACAGACATAGAAGTAATTAGTATTTAAACCAAATTATGTGTATTTATTTAACAATGACTGTTGCTTTAAATGCACATAATTTTCTTATATATGTATATCAGAATATATATACACACACAGAGTAATCAATGAGTGAAATATCAGGTCTAGAATGCATTCCTTCAGTTTAGGTAGAGTTCGTATCTATGATAAGCAGATAGAAAGTGATCTTTCAAATCAATACTATCATTTGTTATTGTGAACATCTTGTACACATTACTATAGCTGTACGACAGATGCCTGCTCATTATAAAATATCTAAATCTGCTTTTAGAGGAAAAAACACAACATTGAGAAAAATCACACCATACTTTTATTGCACATACTTTTACTGAGTGGTCTCAGTATCCACAGAAGAAAGAAAATTGGTATTGTTTTTAAACATACAATGGAATTAAGATGTCACTGACTTTTTTTTACTGAAGAATCTATTTTAACTTGTAACACTTTTTAAGAGTATTAAAAAAATTACTAAGACAACTCTGACACTAATGAGAGATGTTTTCGGAGCTGACATAAAAGAACTCAAGTCCCATATAACAGAAGCAGCTCCAATAACTCATCCATGTCATCTGAACCTCAATGTCATTTAATGCATTAAAAGAAGCATATGTGCTCCTTCATTGTACACTATGTTGTGGTATATAAAAGTCTATAAAAGCCACTTCAATTAAAGGAACAATTATTTATATCCCAATTAAGAAAAGCACTTTAACAGCAACTACAGAATACGACTGTACAGAGAACAGTAAAGAAAGCAAGACTACAGCAGCCCTTGGTAAACATCAAATTAACACTAAAAAACAAAGAAAAGTCTTCATTCTTTTTTGTTAGGGTAAGTGGACAGTGTACATGCTTTCTGGGAAGAAATAAATTAGCAACTCCACAGTTTGTTTATTTGTTTAAAGACCACTCATCCATCATAACTAAATAATTCCATTTAAAATTTTCATTATGTATTCTTTTACAGGTTACTTTAAAAGTTTCAGAATAGCTTTTTATAATATTATTAAAATGAAATATCAAAGAAAGCACCCATAAATAGCATTCCCTAACCACATAACTACTAAAAGTTTTTTTCCCCATCTCTTTTCTTCCTCTAATCCACTCATCCCAATCTGTCAATTAACCACACTCAGCTCCCTTAACTTTCACTCAGTTTCTGTATTGTTTCTAATACAAAATATACGTATATTGTACATATATACACACACAAAATATATACATATATGGCTTATAGATGGAGCTTGACCAGATCAAGAATGGCCTATATATTTTAGTTGCAGACACCATCAAGTCTTACCCCTGTGGTTTTCCTTTCCCTCAAGAAATTTTACATAAACAGACACCACAAATGTAACAAAGTGTCTTGAACTAGAGTAGGCATGACCCAGTCACACCAAATTTAGTCTGACAGAAGAAGTGTTAATGTTGAAATAGTCGAAAAACCACAAGATCAAGGGTAAAAGAAAACATATGCATGATTATTTCTACATATGTCACGGTAAAGGACAGAGTCACACTCCTCTGTGCATGGCCATCATCATGTTTTTTTCCACCAAGTTTATTATCCTCTCCTCCCCCCAAAACAAGTACCACATTTGGCACTTGAGCTCTGTCTAACCATGACATACTGAAGCGATCTGATATGAAGGGTTGTACCATCACCTTCAGCAGAGAACATACTTTAATGTGATGCTTTTCTAAACTTTCACCACAGATTCACATAGAGGCACACAGGATAGTTATTGTCAAGCATCATGGAACTTGACAATTAATACTAAGTGAATTATAATAAACTTTAACTGAAAACCTTGAGAAATTATGAATTCTAAACAAAGGCTTCATAACAATTCCTTCCTTCACTACCTCTCTCCTCACACACACAAACAAGAGGTGCCAGTACTGAAGACCCAGAACCCAGTCCAGCTCTTTGCACCCTTTTCAATAACAAATGAAAGAGTTGCATTATTTCCATTGTGTGATTTGCTACTGAAATAAATCACAAATTCTGTGTAAAACAAAGCCACAAGTGTAGGTCTTCACTATGATTCAGAAATAGATTTATTTTTATAAACTGATTCTTACACAAGACAGATAATTACAGTCATGTATCCCAGAGTCATCTCACCCCCTTTCATGACAAATTCTATCCATACTCTAAAACCCTCTGAAATAATTAGAAAATTCATTAAGAAAAGATTCACTATATGAAATGTTTTGTAGAAGCCTCTGTTTCCAAAGCAACCTTTTATTTCAGATTTTCCATCATATCTGGACATGTTGCTGCCTAGAGGCTCACATGATATATGCACTTAGTTATATTTTGACAGCCTTTAGTGGTCTGTTACAATAGTCCGTTTTCCAGGAAAAAAAAAAAAATAACCACAATACCAGGCAGAGCCTATGGGAGTTGGTTAAGTTTCTCATTAAACTGATGTTTAAGCATACACAGGGATTTTCCTTAGCGTGGCAACTTGCCAGTTTAACGCAGGGGAAATTCAGATGCATATAAATTAAGCTTATAAGAAGGTTTGTTGAAATGACAAATCGGGATCTGAAAACTGAAACCGGAGTTTCTGCATCTCACTGCGTTATAGGGCAGTGCCCTCCACTGGCCAAATGTCATCACTTAAAATTAAAAACAGCCAAAACTCACTGTAAAGTTCCTCTTCAGACTAAAGCACCCCAAATACCTCCCAACTCCCTCAGAATCAGTGTCAAATTCTCATAAAAAGTTGCTGCATAATGGCACCCATTTATACTAATGCCAGCCTTGCATTAATATTACATGGTTATAAAAATACTTTGGGTGCTGAAATGAATCCTGAAGCAGCCTTTTTACAGAGTTCAAAATTAGAAGTGACAATACAAAAATAGGTAGTACCAAAAAGTGTAACTACTTAACACAAGGCCTTGTAATGCTAAGAAGCATAGAACCAGACTAGCTGACTCTTAAATTTTCACTATTTTACCTTTTCTACTGTTCAGAAATGACACTCCTTGTGTAAAATCATCTTTGAAGCAATTAATCACGTTTCTTTGAGTGCAGCAGACAGATCTTGTTGCATCAGTAATACCGATTCAAAGATTAACAACTGTATTTTAAAATAATCCATGAACACATGTAAAAGGACAACAGGTCATACAGATCCAGTCGATAGAATCACAGAATATTCTGAGTTGGAAGGGACCCACAAGGATCATCGAGTCAATAATTAAGGACCATAGGGACACTAACTTAGTAATAATTTTATTAATGAGCTCATTCAAGATTACTATCTAATTACTAGATCTAATAATATACAGCATGATAGATTTGTTGGTGATAAAGGGAACTGTTTCTTTAATAAGACCAAAAGCAATAAGCTACAGGAGGAAGTTATGACAAAAACACAAAGATAAACAAAGCTTGCAGAGAGAGACCAAAACCACAGAGAGACTGAAAATAGACATTATGTTAAGAATTGCATATTTAAGACTTCCAGGCAGAGTCAAAGAAGGAAGAAAAATATTTTCAAGTCCCTGATGAAACCTTCAGTACCATTTACACATGGAGGGAACACTAGAAATAAAGTCAAAATCTGGATTTAATGTCCCTTTTGTGAAGTGCTGAATGATAAAAAGAGGCATCCAGCATCATTTTATCTGAGCATATTTAATGTAAGCTTTAAGACACAGCACAGATGTTACCATTTGTTCCATTCACTTTGTATAAAATTTGTGTGGTGTTGGCAATGAAGAAAGCTAGTAATATTTCATACCTGCCAATCCCATGACAAACTATTTCCACTTGGAAGAACAAACAAACAACCCCCCAGAGAGCCAGTAACTCTTCATAAACATTTTAAATGAGAATAGCTAAATTCAACAACTAATTATGAAGCATCTTCCTTAGAATACAGCTGCATGGATTACTACCAATGGTGGGATTTTCCACTCCCGTGAGCAGCACAGGTAAAGGTACCCCTTTTAGTTTCTGTAGAACCAGGTTCTGGTGAAGTGGGAAGCAACTTTGGTGCTCTGTTCTTCCCAACAAAAATTGATTTTGCTTCACAAAGCCGCAATCCTCCCAGAAAGTCCTGCTCCTCACTGAAGGTTAATTTGTGATACCGCTTTTGTACCAGGACTCACCACTGATGACGCCAAGCAAGGCATTCAGTCATCCTCATCCCCAGGGTCTCAGTTAGAGAGCATGTTAGAAGCAAGTGCTTTGAAGGTTGTTTCACAGTCACTGTTTTGCCTCCGATCGACCTGTTCACCCCTCCTCAGGGATCGTTTCATTGTTTAATAACCATACTCTAGTGTTGGGTTGTTCTGCTAATCATTTTGCAGATAAGATCTCCCTCATGCAATCTAAGAGTCATTTTTATACTATGAGCTTGAAAGCAAAAAAACCTCTAGAGGCGGGAAAAGTGTCACAAATTTCTCCACATTCAGACTTCTGTGCTTCTATTACACCATTTTAAGACCTTCAGCTGAATCAGTGAGCCACTTTCACGGCTACCTTAGACTGATGTACTTTTGTTGCATTCCTGTGCATTAAAAGTTCCTAAACTTCAGCACAGAACTGTTTTAGCCAGAATTACATTAAACCCATGCGACTTGACTCCGCTGTGGATAGAGCCTCAGAAAGAAGAGCAACTGCTGGTCTCACTCTCAAGCCATGAAAAGCAATTAAGACCCCACTTTCCCCGTGGGGAACAGGTGTAGCTATCGCTTCCCCGGCAGCCTGTTCCAGCTGAAGAGTTATTACTCCAGCTGTTCAGCTGACGCCAATTACCACTGACGATGGTCATTGTATGTGGATCTCACCTTCTGAAGGTTTCCTCCCCCCGATAACTGACGTGATGACTGCTCAACTGCAGCATGAACAGTCTTTCTGCTGAGAGACCAGCTGACATGTACCTTTATGTGACCTCAGCAAGCTACAAAACACACACTCGACTGCAGTTGCAAAACCATGCTGACATATAGGATTTCTAACTTTTGCTTTTCCTTACAGTGTAAAGGGCTTTGAACACTACAGCTTTAAACCACAGAACTCTGAAAAACAAAAACAGGATGCCTGCCTCTAAAGCTGGTGCTGTGTGCATTTTTCCTGAGGCTGTGCTATCCGGGACCAGGTTGGTGTAACCTTTCAATACAGTCTATTGGCCAAATTCTCTCTTTCCTGCTGGAGGATTAACACTGGTGTGCATGACAGAAAATATTTTCATGGCTAAGAGTTGTTGTCATCACAATCTGCACAACAATAGGACCAGCTGGAGATAAAGAAAATTAGGGCTTAAAGTTATTTCAGTGGTCTCCTTCACTCCTGCAAAACTCAGGTGCAGCCAGGAAGAACCCAGAAGGAGACAAACACCATTTTTGCACAATTCAGCATATGAACAGTGCTGTTGTTTCCTCCTCTTCCTCAAAAGTGAATTTTGATACCGGAAAAGTATGTTGGTGCAGTTCTATAGGAGTTGCAACTTAAAGTGCTCTTCTGGCCCAAATGCTTGGGTAGCTGAGGGCTGGCCAAGTTAAAGTATATTATTGAAGGTATTTTCCAAATGCCTCTGAAATACTGACTGGCCTGGGGCATTGATCACCTCCCTGGAAGTCTACCACAGTGTCTGACCTCCCTCTCACTAAAGACGTGCTTCCTAATCACAGAATCATTAAGACCGGAAAATACCTCCTAGATCATAGAGTCCAACCTTTGACTGAATACCAACATGTCAATTAAATCATCCAGTCATTTCTTGAACACCTGCAGGGATAGTGACTCCAACACGTCCCAGGGCAGCCCACTCCAACAGTTAATCACCCATTCAGTGAAGGAATTCTTCCTGACTTCCAACCTGAACCTCTCTCGCTACTTGAGGCCATTTCCTCTTGTCCTGTCACTTCTTACCCGAAAGAAGAGACCAGTCCTCACCAGGCTACAACCTCATTTCAGGTAGTTGCAGAGAGTGATAACATTCTCCGAGTCTCCTTTTCTCCAGGTTGAACACTCCCAGCTCACTCAGCCACTCCTCCTATGACACTCTACACCCACCAGCTTCATTGCCCTTCCCTGGGCTTGTTCCAGCACCACATCCAGTCTAAACAGCAGCTTTGAGACATTCCTACTTGACCTGTCATTGGATACCAGGGAGAAGAGACCAGCATTTCTGTCACCACTTCCCCTCCTAAGGAAGCTGCAGAGAGCAGGGAGGTCACCCCTCAGCCTCTTTTCCCCCTTTTTCTCAAAACTGTCCAAGTCCAGAGTCCCCAGCCTCACAGCACATACCCGCCAGCTCTTTCATCAACTTTGTTGCCCTCCTCTAGACACATCCATCCATCAAGCCACATACCCATCACCCAAAGACTGTTACTCAACACAGGTAAAGCACAACTGTAATTTCTGGTTGGAGCCAGCTGTTGGGAGCAGCTGGCCTTAAGTGTTTGGACTAGGAAGAAGAACAAGAAATTCACTAAGGTATGTCCCTGCTCTCATTCTGATGTGCATTTATTTCTCCTCCTCTCTTCCAATTGTCACTTAGCAAATTCACACATAGTTTTGAGATATTTTTCTTTGCATTTTTATTGTTTGTGGATACAGTACAAGAATTAGCAAGCTTGCAGCTTACTTGTTTTACAGACCTCAAGAGCATCAGCTCTTTCCCTCAGAAACATTGTGATGTACATGGCATGTTCATCAGACAGATAAAGGAGTCCTGCCAACGATGATTAAGAGAAGACTGGCCAAAAATCCCCCAGAAATCACAGCCTGCCACTTGTTTAATCAGTGCCATTTGGAGTAATCTCTTGCCTCTTTCATTAGTAAGGAATCTAAGAGTAGAAGGAATTTCCCAGGTATTTTTACTAACAGGCCTAATGCTATACCAGGCTCTATGTGCTTCTATCAGAACACTTGCGTGCATACAGTAGGAAATAACAAGGGCTTCAAGACAACATCATGGAGAAAGCAGTGGCATTATGCATTGTGTTGAATCAATGTGGATTAAGGAACCATCTTCAAGTTGTTGATTTTTAAATGTTCCACAAGAACAAAAAAATCAGGTTATATAAAGAAAGTGCTAAGGACAGTAAGAAAAACCATAGTAGTAAAAATGAACTTGCCATCTCCAGAAATAACACTCAAGATTTAGAGCTTTGGTAGTGCGTAACTTAATTTAGTTACTTACCAATAGATGTAGAAGACTAACCCTAAGGACCAAGAAATTTGTGCTGCAATGAAACAAATACAATTGCCTTTTTTTTAAAATTAGATGTCAAGACACAAAGGATTATTTTGCACTGGTGGAGTCACCTGATTGTCTTTCAGAAAACTTGAAAAATTAGGTAGTAAATTACATCAGGCAATGAGGCAGTCTAAGAATTTCTTGTTAAAGACAAATTTCAATCAGTTGATGACTAGCAACATCATTCTTACTCAACTTTGGACACCTCAGAAGCAGCCACTGTAAAACAACACAGCTCTACTCAGTTCAGCAGCACATGAGATTCTTGACCTGAAAGGATGGGCCAGAGATCCTCAGAAAGAACAGACAGCCACAGAATTATATATTTAGCTTAGAAAGTTGCATTTTTCCACATTTTTGAACAGATCACTGGAAACAAACATCATTCCAACTACCTAAAGGATCCAAAGCAGCTATATTTCTACAGAAAGGTCTCAAACCCAATTTGAAACCTGGATATTTGGTTTTGGTTTCACTGACACCTTCTAACACAACAGTGTATCCTCTCTGAGCTTGCATGGACAACTAGCATCAGAATTCCAATACTGGTTGTATCAACCACTGACACTTGGGCAGTGCTTCAACCCACTGAACTGGTTTGCTTTTGCTCAAGACATCTTTTTAAATAGTAATATCACCAGTTTTCGACCAGACGGGGATTACCAAACAACCACTTTAGTTACTGTGACACTTAATGCACACACTGAGATTGATGAGACAGATATTTGTCTCAGGGCCCAAGGGTAGGAACTGTGTTTCTCTTGGGACAGCATCTGCCCTTCCCACACAATGAAGAGAGTGTGGCCTAAAGTAAAGTTACTGTCACTAGAAAATCTCTTGTATCATTGGTCTCACAGAGTGAATGTCAGGAGAATCTATTACGTATTCACATTATAGAAGAAACCACTCCAAACATCAGAGTTGAAGAGCTGACATTTCATGTACTATAAGCCACGTAGCAGCTTAGGATGTTTAAAAAATTACTAGCTACTGCCTTGGAAATAAAGATTTACTGCAGGATTGACTTTGTAGCTCATAGCACTTGTCGAAGGCAAAGAGAACATCGCTGTTTGGAGGCTTCACAAAGTTAAACTTCAGTTCACAAAGTGTTTCACATAAAACTATCATTAATTGCTACGCGAAAGTCACATTTTCATTTATTTTGCAAGCTGACAAGAGTCACTGCACATGTGCATATATACACTCAGATTCTTTGGCTGAATTCTACTTTTGAAATTTTATTTGTGTAGTCATTGACCACTTTTGGTGACTCTAGGATGAAAACTTTTTGTCCTAATTAAGTGAAAAGCAAAAGCCATGCTGCTTTGGAAAGCTCACACACCAAAGCAAGTGTAGCACACATGAAGACTTACCTGCTTACACTCCTGCTAAAAGACAAGATAAATAATTATGCTAAATATCTCTAATGATGATGGAGAAGATGTGCATATCAGGCAAATACAGTGTTAATATCCTATCCTTTGCATTAGAATTGGCAGCTTAAAACAAAGACTCATAAATATACCATGTTCTGTGATCCTCCAATGAAGTTCACATTTTGAATAATGAAGTACGTACTACATTTCTGCTCAAGAATCAGGACAACTGAATGACAATAAGGACAAATGAATACATCCTACTAGGCAAAATTACAGACAGAAAATGAGATGGTCAGTGATATAGGTGAAAACTGGATGTTTGACTTCAGAGCCATAAAATTACATTAAATGATGCTTTGAATTTGTTACATGACACTTTTATAACTTTATATAAAATCTAATTTTTGGCCTTGTGTTTTCTCTCCATTTGAAGTTCTCTATAAATATTCAGAAGCTAGAATTTATACTACATTATAGAATATAGAAACCAATAGTTTTGCAATATTGTGAGATAAAATATTAGTATGATATCTGGATGTTGCAGTCCATCCAGGCCTTGCTCTGTTTTAATGCTCTGCTTTATACTTGAAATTTACCCCAGAATTCCCATCCCCAAAACTGGACATGGACATTACAGGGCAAAAGAAGGAAGGTCACTCAAGATCTTGGCTAAACACAATATGGAGGGGATACTATTATGTTTGTTTCAAGAAATAAATATTTGCTAAACCATGTAGAAGCAGCAATGCAACAACTGCAGTGAACTCCCTGATAATGGAGATTTTCAGTCCTGGCCAATCTGGAGACCTTCAGCATCACCTCAGTAATTTTACTTTCATATTTGTGGAACATTGTTTCCTTACAAGTGGACCTGCTTATATAAATATTACAAGTAATACAGTGTTTCATTTTGCAGGCTGTACCTGTAGATAACTATTTCATTTATCTTTCCAACCAATTCATACACTATTCATATTAGGAATGCTTTAGAGCTTAAATTGATGCAGAATTCTACGAAGTATAGGACTGCCTGAAAAGTTAAACCTCAGGAACTGTGTTAAGTGCCTTACAAAGTAAAATAATAAAGACACCAAGACTTCGTCCAATGCTTTGT
>WEKX01017882.1:74437-170959 GCA_013390025.1 Pitta sordida
ACCTTGCATTGTGTAGAAGCATTCACATTTAGAAAAACAAGACCAAATTCATAATCACTTCAAGTGTAGCCAGGGTTTCATTCAGTGAAAGTCTCCCTCATTGTTAATGAGCATTTTTATTATCAATTAAAGAGCTGCTGTTGCACTCACTGTGCCACATCGGATACAGCCGGCAGGGGTGACTCTTCTGATCCAAGGTCCATGTCATCAGTGAAGCTGTTGGCCCTTGACATGTCTTGGGTGTTCCCTTCTAAACGTCCTTTCACTGCACAAGGAATTCAAAGAAATCATAGAACATTAGGGAGACAACACATACAAACTCTCCCCGTGGCCTAAGATACCATGCAGCAGATTACAGAAGTGGTTCTGATATGAGACACAGCTTTCTTTTCTGCCAGAACCAGTACAGTCAGTACTTAGAATGTATGCCATACAAAAATATATATGTGTACATATATATAGTTCAAACATACAGGAACCTCTTAAAATAAAGGCTTGTCTTTTTGAGGGCTGTGTCCCTGTGAACAAAAATTCACTATATTTGCCATATTAATGTGGGTATGACAATTATTGGACTTTCATTTCCTCTCTCAATACCATTTGACACGTATTCTTTAAGATGTTACTGCTATTATCACGTAAACAGAATACTTGAAACTAAAGTTTGGTCACTTTATTCAACCAGTGTTCAAAAAATTCCCCCATGAACCAGGGAGGAGCTTCAGATGTTTGAATGCAGTCAGCTCAGCAGGATAACCACGATGGATACAAAGCTGAACAGCGTATGTTCCAATCATAAGAAACGCACAAATTTTATTACAGAATTGGAAAATATGAATGCAAATTAATGGAGTTCATTCAGTCACTGCAAAAGTGACTCAAAGAAAAGCACAGCTAGCCCTGTAGCTGATAAAACTTGATGTTTTATAAAGTTCCAGCCCCAAAACTCATTTCCACCAAGTACAGGGCTGACTTCACCACAAATGTGCAGTAAACATGTTCCTGTCTAAGTTCAGCTGCAATATTCAAAAGCCACTTCTGCTTTAAAGTCACTTCAATATATTTTCTTATGTTTATTTTGCTCAAAGGTTATTAATCATATCTAGCTTTACAAGGCACATCAAATTAAATGTAAAATTCTGTATTGCTATCAATTTCTACTACACAACGAATTGCTGAAAGGGTAAGACAAAGACTTAGTTAATTCATGGTGCTTTCCCTCCTTTGTAACACAGGAGGTACATTAAAATTACTGCAATGCATTTGTCATGGTAAGTAGTAGGATTTTATTTTAGTACTGCTATTTGAAAGGTTTGGTTCATATTGCTTTATCCAGCTTCTGCAACTCACCACACTGCTGTTTGCTATCTCCATCCCTGGGATCTTAAAACCCAGAAAACCCAAACTGTTCACACCTCAGAAAAGGAACTAGCAAGCCAGATGTCTTCTTTACGCCAAAGGCTCTTTGCTCCATATCATAGTAATTTTGAGAAAAGGAGGACAACAGCACTAAATCAGTTCTGAAACTTTCACTGCCTCATGATTCCCATGAGCTGCAGAAGGTGAACCTGGAACCTGCTTCTCTGACCCTGGACCTTCTGTGAGACATGCAGAATATCATCCTGGGATTAATAACATCAACCCGTGCTTGGTTACCCACACAAGCAGGGCAAGCTTCTCCTCTGCCCTTACAGTATAAGGCAAAAGTGTTCAAATTTCCTCTTTGCTGAAGACCTTGCTGTGATTACCCGATAGTCTCATCCCACAAGTAGTACACATGCATTTCATTACATACAAGCATTTGGGAAAAGATGGTGACGTGATTATGCACTTTATACAGACAGGAGCTCTGTAACACACATTCCATAGTTAATTTTATCAGTTGAATGGAACAGGAGTACTTAACTCCATAAAAGTAAGTATTTGGGTCAAGTCTCAAAGATTGCCTCACTGCTGCCCCTCTCCCCTCCTCTGCTTTCATGGTCAGCTCTGTGGACAGAGTTTTTGCCGGTTTTGCTACAAAGTTTATTTCAAAAACCTGTCTCCAGCTTGCATAAGCATTGGAGAGGAGCTACTCAGAGAAGTGCTGCTCTTAAACATCAAGTTAAAGGAGACATCACAGCTCTGAGGCTCACAATATTTGGGTGGTGATATTCTAAGATTCCCTGCTACTCTCAGAGGCACTTGATTCAATTCAGAGTAAGCTGAAAGTTGTCTTTGTGAAGTATTAAGCCATCACAAGAGAATACTTGTTTTATCCTTTTAACCCTAATACAAGTTAATACTTAATTCCTTTATATTTTTATCACCACACAAGTAAATTCTATGTGTTTTAAAATGCTAATTAACAAATTAATTCTGTATGTTTCTACTTTAAAATATGTATTAACACATGAATAATGTTTTCTGGTCCACAAATTAACATTAAATGGTAAATGCATGCAATAGACTCCCTTTGAAATATTTTCTGTTCTGAAAGTGACTCATAGTTGTGAGTAGTATCTAATTATCTGAAATACTTTCTCTGGAATCAGCTCAGTTCTCAAAGTTAACTCACTTTCCCTGAGTGAGCTTCCACAACTCATTTAGACAGCAATGTTGAGCCATAAATCAAAATTCCAAATATCACACAACAGCAACAATTTATGTTCTCTTTAGTGTGAAGAAGCCACAAGCTCCTAAGCAATAAAGTGATTCAGAACAATCATTCACGATAATGCTTTCACTTTGAGGAAATGTGGAGCACTGAAATACATTCAACAGATGGAAGTGATGCTTTCCAGAAGTACAACTCCAAGTTGTGAGGTCCAGTACTACATATGCTGTTTAACAGTTGCAGAACTGTTAAGTCACAATAATTACCAACTGTCTGTCAAGTCAGAACTATATGCTCCCTCTCTGTATTTATTTTAATAAGCTTTCTTTTTCCAAGCTGACTTCATGGGAATTAATGCCTAAGACTTGTTACTGCAGAGTAGCAAGCAGGGGAGACAAGGAAATATGAAGGGAAAAAGAGAATAGGAGCCATCTCTCCTTTCTAGGTGTTACTACTCACAATATGAAGTACCACCTGTTTTGTTATAAGATATACAATCTTTGCTGAATATGAAGATTCGGAAGCAGCAAGTTGAAATAAAAGGAAGAGCATCACAGTACAACAAATACCAGTGAATGCCACAGACCCAGAAATCCCTGAAACAGCTCAACTAATTAAATGAAACAGCAAAAAGAAAGCTCCTACACCTTTATTTTTAATTTCAATGTCAGCTTCTAAAATGCTGAAATCTTAAACACATCAAAACATAACCCAGAGATATTTCTGTCACGCTGGTTGGCTTTTTCTAACCTTAGATTCCTAATCTATATTACACTAACATACTAACACCTTCCCACTATTCTCTTCTCAGACAATTTAGGTGAAAACCAGACAAAGCAGGTTTTTTCTATTACAAATTATTCCACCTTACTCCTTATTTGAAAGTTTTTTTCATCTTCACAGAAAACAAGAGCCAAACACAAATTCAAAGATAACTTGTCCCCCTTGGACTACTTTACAAAAGCCTTCAGAGTATTGCAGGGGCTGCTTACACTGTACAGAAAGGTACCTGCAGTTGCTCCTCCTATGAGTACAAACACAAAAAACTTTGAACAAAAGGAGATATTCGGCAAATAAACTGAGAAAACACAGGCAGTCATATAGAAAGGGACAGTAAATTTGAGGTAGTTTGACATAAAGCAGTTTCTGTCACAAGAATATCTATTCCTCAAGTTGTTAGCAAATTAATCATGTGGAAATAACCTGAAGTAGCTGATGTTAGGGGAGGGCTCATTGAGAAGATGGATAAAGATGACCAGGAAAGCTGTAGAGCTACATGTGAAAACAGAGGGCTGGAGAAGGGACAGATGGGACATAAAAGCTAAGCAAAACTTGTGTCCAAAGCAGTAAAAAAAACCTCAAACATGTATAGATAATGCTAGTGAGGATATAACCCTACAAATGATAACAGTGGCAGGAGGGTTTTCTATGTTTATCTGTGAGGGTTTCTTGGTTAACTATCCAAGATAAAAATCCAAGTTTAAGAGCCCAAAAGCCAATGTCAGTCTGTTCCTCTCGTGCCACTGTCACTTCATCACTTTCAGATCAGCAGCTTTTAAAACCATCTTTCATCACACCATGCTGCACCACTCAATTTAACAAATACATATGAAGTAAAGATGCGTTTGCTTTCATAGGTAAGGCTCCACCTTGACAAAAAACCCTTGGCACAATTTATGCCTCTTTATCCATAGGGAGGAGCATCCTGTGAGATCAGTGTTATGCCTTGTCTGCTTTCTTGTGGCAGGAACTAATGTTACCTCACTTCAAAATACTGAAAGTATTTTTTAAGCTGCATAGAGACAAACTGGTTTGGGGCCTAGACACATTTTCAAATCTTCACTTTCCTCAGAAGAAAATGGAAACTTAATACCTTATGAAAGCTAAAGGGGCCTGTTTGCTTACAGAAAAGCTCTTCAACTGGCTTTTATGTATTTGTCTCAGCAGACAAATGGCCCTCAAGCCTATCTGAGGAGTCATGTTGAAAAAATACAGCAAAACACATCATTAGCATGGACTTAATAATTTTGTTGTGAAGTTATGTTGTGAGAGCTTTGCCTTAGTACTGTGGTGGAGCTACAGTAGCGTCAGGAGGGTACTACTAAGAATAAGACAAAGATGCTTTTATTTTAAGTTTTCTGTAAAACTGAGCATTTGAAGCTGGTATTTTAAATCCTTAATAGGTACTCTAAATCATCTGGCAAATGCTGGACGCTCATTGTCCCACACAAAGTTCTTAGTGCTACAACTGCCTAACGCTTGGGAGTTGTACTAGATGATCCTGTGGGTCCCTTCCAACTCAGAATAACCTGTGAACCTAGCTAAAAAGGCCAAGTCACTTTCTTCTCTACCTCATTTTAGGCAGCTAAATAGATTGTCATTAGAGATGTGGATACTGCAATTCTTGTACATTCTCCCTGAATTTGATTTCGCTCCCAGAAGACCTGTAGAATCAGACCAAAATTAATTAAGCATGGTTTACTAGAAGAACAGAAGTAAAAGCACCTGAAAAAGTGAATTGAGAAAGACTAAGTTTGTATTTGCTGCAAACCCGTTGCTAACTACATGCAAAAAGTGCTGCACACTATAACTGCTGTACTTAGTTACATGTTTGGCCACAAGTGTTTTAGATAAACTTCCACATCTGGTTTCCTGTGTATCTGATTTAAAACAATCAGCACTCAAGACCCACTAACGCTGACTTTATTTGTTGTACATTCTTTTGTTTAGATAAGCCTGCAGGCCGAATTACATACTGACTTACACCCTGTGGAACTCCATCATTCATTACATGTCCAATGGGACAGCACAAAGTTGTACATGAATATCAAGACATTATTCAAAACCACAAAGGCATGTTCACTGGAAAACATGAAGAGAGAAAACAATAAAATGTATTTCAGAATGCATATGAGGATGCTGTTATCTGCCCAATTGCCTGAACAACCTTTTCAGACTGAGCAAACAAGAATGATGTAACATTCACCACGGAAAAAAAAACCAACCACCACAAAAAAACCCCAAACAAAACATTTTCTACAGCACCATAAATATAGGTCTACTTCAAAATACATTCAGCAAAAAATGAACTTCTTCAAATGAAGCATATTGGCCTAGAACATACAGCTAAATATTTTGTATGAAATAACTTGTGGAGTGAGTGAGGGTCCATCCTGCTGAACTTGTGTAACGTTTGGCATAAACTGGCAAGCAGGTTTGTTGACAGATTCAGAAAGTGGTCAGGGAACAATTGCACAAAGAGCTGCAATTATCTCCTCAAACACAGATATGACCTGTCAGAAGAGAATTGGAGATTAATGGAGCACAGTAGGGAACCTAGCAGTGCTGGTGCCACTCACTGTCTGTTCAGACAGCAAATTATGATCTCCACAGGGCT
Organism: Pitta sordida; assembly: GCA_013390025.1. Taxonomy (NCBI): domain Eukaryota; kingdom Metazoa; phylum Chordata; class Aves; order Passeriformes; family Pittidae; genus Pitta; species Pitta sordida. Next base: position 80,431 of record WEKX01017882.1, read on the forward strand.
CAGTTCAGCCCCTTTTAAAACTAGTGAGCATAGACATTTCCTTGCCAATTTAATCTGAGCAAATTTATTATTTTTAAATGACTACTGACTGTGCTGTGATAAAAACATGGAAAAGAGTGACAAAGAAAAGCTACAAATCTGGGTATTTTTAACTTTCATATTTCTGGTTGCATTATGCCCAGGATTGTTTTTCAGTTTTCCTCGTGGGAATGACTCACAAATAAAGCCAGAAGAAGCAGTTTTCAGTTCCTTGTCAGAATACTTGGTTGAAGTACATTCCAAAAAAAGTCAAATTTTTTTCTTTAAATATGGTAAATGGACCAGGCAAGCTGTAGTAGTCCTGCTATGATAATTAAGCCATAGGACTGTAAAGATGATCAGAGAGCTGGAGCACCTTTCCTTCCAGTCCCTAAAGGGGCTTATAAAAAGGGTGGGAGAGGGGCATTTTATATAAGCAGATATGACAGGACAAGGGTCAATGGTTTTAAACTGTTGAATGGCAGGATTAGATCACAGTATAGATAAGGCTGGAAAGGACCTTGAAGATCATCTAGTCCAACCTATAATCCAACTAACCTATCCTCTACATCTAGATCATATCACTCAGCACCTCATCCAGCCTCCCCTTGAACACATCCAGGGTTGGTGACTCAACCACCTCTGTGGGCAACCCATTCCATATCCAAATCACTGATGAAACATTAGGAAGAAATTCTTCCCTGTGAAAGAGGTAAGGCCCAGGCCCAAGTTGCCCAGAGAAGCTGTGGCTGCCCCACTCCTGGAAGTGTCCAAGGCCAGACTGGATGGGGCTCTGAGCAACCAGGGACGTTGGAAGGTGTCCCTGCCCATGGTAGGGGAGTTGGAGCTGGATAATATTTAAGGTCCCTTCCAAACCCAAACCCTTTTGGGTTTTCTGGTTTGCTTGGCTAAGCAAGATGGAAGGGAAAAGTTCTGTTGTGGGAAGTAGAAGCTGTAAGGGGATGTTACACAACAAAGCATGGAAAAAGATCAGGCTGGCAGAATTCTACTTACTCCTGAAAGGCCATTCTCCTGTCAAAGACAGGTGGCCAGAGAGAGAAGAATCCAGGTAGTTGGTCTACATACTACTAGATGTGGTAAATATTCATATTATTGCCCAACATGCACTATAAAATCATGGCTTGGGTGGGAGACTAAAGACAAGGAAGACAGAGAAACAGGCAGCCTACAACTGAATCCTAGAGAGGCTTCCCATTCTCAACCTGAATCATTCATAGATATCTCCTTCCTCAAAACACAGGATCTATATACCTGTATCTCATCTAGCTAGTCCTTCCCAGTTTTCTAGATAGGGAAGCTAAAACAAAGATGTTAATCATTCAACATTTCCTCCCTTGAGCTCTGCTCCTGAAAAAACTAACTCCTTTTCTCCGACAAAAGCTCTTTCCTCTAAACATACACAAAAAACCCCAGACTTCCAAACTCATTCCAATCTATGTGGCTGATATGGAGGATATTGAGTAAGGTTTGGCAAAGACCACAGAAAACCCATTTTCCTAGTTGTTGGGTGAAGAGAAGCATTCAGAGAAGCTCTGGGTGAACTGCACAGTAGATATAGCTCAGCTATTAAATTGTGCCTTGAGAGAGCAGCAGGAAAAATACACTAAGTGACATCAACAGGAAAAAGCAAAGCACCTTGCTATCTATCTTATCTAGATTTCCCAGCTCTCAAGGTTATCCTTCAAGTGAGGAGAGCAGGTACTTCACCTCCTCAAACATCTCCTAGCAGAAAGTCTGTTTTGGAACGTATTTCAACATGGTTCACATTGCCAACTCAACTTTGTTAAGAGTGAGAAATCCCAATATACCCTTCCTCTTGTTTCTCTTTCTTCACAGGTATACTAGTTTAATACTACACAGTCTTGCATTAAACATTTCAATAACTGTGAACATGAGGCACAGCTTTCTGCAGAGGAGCTCTAATTCTGCCACAGCATCTTACATTTGCCATAAACACTCAGTGGCTGAAACAGCCCAGAATAAGTTCCCAATATCTGTTGTCAGCAGGGAGATACTTTTCACCTGCACCTTAGGCCCAAATGCTGCCACAACTGGTCCAGGAGGAATGTGAACAGGAAAAGCTTTGGGAAAGCAACTAAAATGTCAAATTGTGTTAAAATAATGCCAAGAAAGCAGTGTTTCTCAATATTCTACACCAAACAATTTTTTCTCATTTCAACTTTGAGAAGTTTTTTTTCCCTCCCCTTAGCTAAAAGCTCATTCTGTTTCTTTTGCTTATCTGACACAATCTTTGGGTCCACAGATATTTTTAACACGTTTTTGATTTGGAGATACCATCTGCACCTTGTGAGTATGTTCAGAGACAAACTCTCCAAGACTAAACTTAAGTCACCAATACTAATGCATTTAGCTTTTCAAGGATAGCAATACTTGACTGTTTGTTCAGTTACTCTGAAGAACAAAACAAACAGTAAGAACAGTCAAGAAAAATATGACAAAAATAGCTTTGAAAGTGATCCTTCTCCACTGCTTGCCTTTTTTTTCTAAAGGACAAGAAGAACTTGACCTTAAACTGAAACAATTAATAGCCAGTGAAATGTAATTTGGCAGCTTGTTAGCTCTGCAGGGAGAGCTCTTAACACATACAAACTCTTAGAATTACACATAGGGAATGTATCATGTAATATAAATATATAGGGTTACATTCCATTATGGGATTCAGAACTGCCATTATAGTAAAAGTGTTTATTTTAACAAGGAAGTACAGTTTTAGTGTGGCTATTAAAGAAAATATACCAGCTTGAAAACATTTTTATTTTTCATGACTCTTAATGGTCAAAGCATACAAATTGCAGTGACAGTAAAAATAGAAACGTCTTCTGAATTGTTGTCAATGTTTTGACTCCAAGAACACAAAACTTAATTACTGTAATTACAGTGAAATATGCCACAATTATTTGCTGGTCTTATGCAGTTCTTTGCATCACAATTTAATCCTTGTAGAACAATTTTCCATTGACAAGCACTTAATCATGGATTCAGTACATTGTTACCAACCTCTCTGTTCCATACTGACCAGAAAAAAAACCTAAAGCAAATCTAGAGGACATACTTACCATGTTTGTTGCCAAAACTCAAACACAAATTCGGCAAAACCACCTGTAGCTGTTGACAGCACTAAATCAGAACTATTCCTAACCAAAGCTTCACACATTCCAGGTGAAAGGACAACATTTTATGGAAGCATTCCCTACTTCAAATACATTTGCTCTGAATACTTTACTTAAATACTGAGCATGAAGATATTTTAGGTAGGGCAGTAATTTGAGTACATGTTTTAGTTACAACTGTTAATAAAGGTATTCAAAGTAGCCATTGTTATGTGTATCCAATACTATAAAAATTGACTGACAAGTCTTCATGCCATAGAATTTGAACTGAACTGTCTTGTAAACACAACCCCCCCCAACAAGTTATCTTCCTAGAAATGTTGCAATTGATCCCATTTTATTTAAAGTTCAATATAAGGTCTTCAACCATGTACTTCAGAGCTCAACTGGCATGTGCATTAATTTGTAATGCCACATTCCAGCTTGCTCATATTACTTATTCAAAACTTCCACTAGAAAATATTTACAATGAAAAAACTTTAAAATAGTCCAATGAAGTTAAGATTTTGCTGCTACAACTAAAACAAGGCTTTAATCCAATTTTTGAAACTCTAATTAAGACTAACCCAGAGTTATTTACAGCTTCTACATGCCCAAAAAGTTGATGTGATAAGGGAACAGTGATATCCATAACCAAGATAAACCCCCCAACCTGACACAGGCCCTCAGTCAGAGGCACAGAGTCTCTCTTTTCTGATGACATTAGGGAAACACATTTGAATGTTTCTTGCAGCTCTTGAAGCTTAGGGTGACCTTGATTCTCCTCTGGCAGCAGGCCATGATTTTGCTTTGACAGTGAGAACCACAGAGATGTCACAAGACAAACAGCTCCACCACATTTCTCAGCTTTCCCTCCTCCAAAAGACCCACATGCAAAGAGAGTGAAAGAGCTCACTCTTAAGCACTCCCTGCACTTAAGTTTGACTGACCCACTGTCCCCATAAAATGCATCTCTATGGGGAAAAAAAAGCCTCCTTCCTCTTGAGGAAACATGCAATGAAGCCCTGAAAAGCAGAGAAATGAGAGATGACTACAAGTACTGAGATTGCTGAGTACAACAGTCAGTACTTCACAACCTGGCTGCAGACTGTCAGTTCCAAAGAGAAATTTGGATGAAGGCTGAATTTGAGAAGTGACTTGACTGGGATGAGCATCTACAGGAAAAGAGATATTACAGAAATCACATACATTTTCTTGCTCTATCAGTCCCATTACAAGGCTCCATCCAAGCTTCTTTAAGTCTCATTACTGAGGACTGAGACAAATTCATCTCTGCTGTGTGTGAAAGCAACATGGCTCAGTTGTCACTCTTAGTGCTCTCAATCTCATTATTTATCAGACTTAACATACTTGATTTTATATATACACACAGCTACAGGTGTTAAGCCATAACAGAGGCATCAGGGGAAAGAACAATGTCTATGATACTGTCTTGATTTCCAAACAAATGCTTTTCTTTCAACAAAAGAAAAAACACTATCTATTTTCTAATCCATCCACCCAAATCCATTTGTGACTCACAACTTTGATCTTGTCCTATAACACATCCTAGGATCAGATGCCAATTGGAATAGACGTATCACAGAATCACAGAATACTGTGAGTTGGAAGGGACCCACAAGGATCATCTAGTCCAACTCACCATCTAATACCCATACAGAGACCGAGAGCACATCCCAGAGCGTAACACCAACCTAGATCCCTCACAGTCTAGCAGGCCACTCTGAGCCGGAAGGGGCCCAGCGTCATCCAGCCCTACACCCCCCAGCTAGACCATGTCACTAAGCTCCTCGTCCAGTCTTCTCTTAAACACCTCCAGGGATGGCGACTCCACCACCTCCCTGGGCAGCCCATTCCAATATGCAATTACTCTCTCTGTGAAAAACCGCTTCCTAACGTTAAGATTGAACCTCCCCTGGCGTAGCTTGAGGCCGTGCCCTCTCGTTCTGGTGTCGTCAGCCTGGAAGAAGAGGTCCACACCCATCTGGCTGCAACCTCCCCGCAGGTAGTTGTAAACAGCAATGAGGTCACCTCTGAGCCTCCTCTTCTCCAGACTGAACAGTCCCAGTTCCTGTAGTCGCTCCTCATAGGGCCTACCCTCCAGTCCCTTCACCATCCTCGTTGCCCTTCTCTGGAGCCTCTCAAGCAGCTCCACATCCCTCTTAAACTAGGGAGCCCAGAACTGCACACAGTACTCAAGATGAGGTCTGATCAGCGCCGTGTACAGGGGAAGGACAACCTCCCTGGACCGACTGACCACACTGTTCCTGATGCAGGCCAGGATGCCATTGGCCTTCTTAGCCACCTGGGCACACTGCTGGCTCATATTGAGTTTCCTATCAATCAGTACACCTAAGTCTCTCTCCACTTCACTAGTCTCAAGCTACTCCTCCCCCAGCCGATAGCAGTGCATGGGGTTGTTGTGGCCAAAGTGAAGAACTGTTAGAGAATTTGGTTTGGGGTTTTTTGCTTGTAAAACCTCATAGAAAACTGTTAATTTGCTTCTTTAAAATAAACTAACAAATATATTCTTAGCTGAAATGAGATTACTGAAGACTAAATTTGGCATGGGGAAAAAACTATCTCTGCCCTGGCAAACATTTTCAACCAGAAAAACTCATTTAGAAAACATCTTAGGCAGCTACAGAAGAAAATTTCCTTTTGAAAGAATATCCAATACTTGACAACTTCATCTCTGCCTCCAAGAGAGATCTCCCTGACCACTTTAGCTTGATCCTCCTCACAGAAGATTTCACAAGCCTTTGCTGTTCCTAAGTGCTAAGAACGACCTGTGAAGAAACCAATCTTGCTACACCCTCCTCCAGTGGACAGAGCCAAGCACATCTGGTTTGAGTCTCTATTCTGAGCATGGCCACATCCTCCTTGCCACAGGGAGACTGGGTTTTGAAGAGAAGTAAAGGCACTTTGTCCCCAAACAGTTCCTATTTCATTCACAAACTCTGTCAGAATAGAACAGATAATCCTGCCTCTACCTTTGCCTTCAGCCAATACAGGTTACATAAAGAATATTTAATACTTCTCATGTGTTTATCCAGCAGTGGTTTGATAAACATTTAGCTTCATCTGTTAAGTCTGGACAAAAAGGATGATTCACTATATTTTTAAGTGTATTTAAGGGGTAGGAAGATTCCACAGTCATTCAAATGCAGAACACATGCAAGTAAAAACCATCCCAGGATGGTATGTACAACTGCTGAAATAGAAAAAAAATACATCTGTACTGGCCTAATATCAGATAACAACAGACCAGGACAAAGAACTGTATTGTGCACTGCCTTGTCTCCAGCTGAGGTGAGGAGCAGATGCACAAGGACAGGACAAATATACAGTGCTAGCTTCACAAACATCCTATGGTCTGCAGCTGTGGGACTTTCCAAGGCTGAGGTGGTATCCAAGAATTCTTGATGGGTCTTTTGATACAGCAAATTTGTTCACATGGTGCTGAGAAAACATCAAAATTTGTTTACACTGATTTTAGCACAGATCTGAATGTGTGCTTGTCCTGTGAATGGAAAATTCACACAGTGGCCTCAAATACTGACAATGTGCTACAGCGTGAAAAAGCATGCGACCCTAATAGAGCAGCATGTCACAACCCTAGAAAGGTAGGATATAAGTAAAATTAATTTTATTCCAATAAAATTTTAGATAAAGATATTACAGACTGGAAACAGCAAAGGCATAGTCCAAGGGGTAAATCACTGCTTTGGGGAGGATACTGGAAAGTTTCTTATAACAATCCTAAGGCACCAAGACGCAAGATTTTCACGATTATTTGGACTATTGGCAGCATAAAGGGTACTAAGTGTTGTACACAAAGTTTTGGCGATTTGATTTCAGGTCAGTAGCAAGAAATTAACACCTTATCTCCTACCTCCCCTTCCTTTCCATTGATGCTCACTTGCAGTTGCTTGTTCCGAGAAATGACTACATTTTGCTGTTTCAGACCTGATCCAGACATCCACTCACTCTCCCCCAAAGTCTCCAAACCCATGGCTTATGAGTCGACTTTCAAGCTGCAAATGCTTTAGCATTCAGTTATCCAGATTGGGATAAGACCTTTCTCCCACCTGAGCAGCTGCTTTAAATTAGGTTAGAGTTACAAATTAATAGAATGTTTGGTTCAAAGTTTCATTTCCTGCAAAGCTTGTCGCAATTACATGATTATACAGTTATACCTCCTCCATCGCAAGGAAAGGGACAGGCGACAGCCCTCACGAAATATTAATTTCGCAANGGCATGGCACAGAAGCACCTCCTTGACAAGAACCTGCTCCTCTTATGCCTCCATTGAATCATCACTCTCAGGTATTACAAGAGATTCACAACTGAAGCCTTACCAGTCTTGTGTTCCCCATTGAGATCCCTGTAGATGGACAGCCAGCACCACGTAGTCACTCACAGCTCAAATAGGTTAAATAAAAGCTGGCAGCACAGAGAAAACTCAGCAGCATTATTTACCCTGGAGTAGTAGTTCAGTTGTAAAAGCAACTGCTTAGACAAGATCACTCAAGAGAGCCATTCTACAAGTCCTAACTTTATTTTTCTGTGGCTAAGACATTGATTCCTTTGGAGAGAGTCTCATGGAGAAAAGCCACATTTAAGCATTTGAGACAGGACACATCTGCACTACACAAGGGAGGATGTGCAAAGCTAAGACATCCTACCTCTCTGCAGCAGAGTTTCTTCAGAGGGTTGGCAGAGAAGCTAAAAAGATAAATATTGGAAGAGTCCGAGTTTTGTCTCGTGTAGAGAAGAGCTGCATGGCTCAGTCACAGCAGCATCTAAATGAAGGGTGAGAAGAGAGAAGACTGCAGGTGTGTGACTGCACCCTATGAAGTGGGAACACAAGAAAGTCCTTTCAATGCTGGAGGGAGGAAATACAAGGATGAAAGGGGTAGAAGAAGAAGAAAGCATCACAAGTCTCCCTAATAAGCTTTGTTGTGAACAAAATGATTTAAAATAGTAAGCAAATTTATTTAATTTGGTTTTTTAGAAATTACTGCCAACATGGACTTTGACTCCAACTGAAATTGCCTTGCTCTCCCATTGTGAGAAGGGTCCAACAAGTATTTTCCTCCAGGCTCTTCTCACTCCAGTCAGTACACATCCTAGTTTGTCATATACTAATGGATTTATTTATCTAGCAAAGAACATCCTTAAACCCTTTGAGGTGACTTAAGCAGAATATAGCAAATAATGTAGATTGAAGGTCTTTACCAGGTAAAGTAATGCCCCATAAAAGCCACCACTAACTTATCCAAGTAGATCTCTAGCAGCCAAAACAGCTGTTGCTTACATGACACATTAACATTGTGTTATGTGTCTGTTAATGTCATTTTAATGAATGTCATTTTACCTTCCTGGAAACAGTGCAACCACAGAACTTCCAGATATGCCACTTCTCCAGGGGAAAAGAAAAAAAAAAATCTATTTAGCACTAATATTTTATCATGGTCAGGCAAGTTTGTGTGCAGCTCGCTATACTTTCTGCTCATCACGCTTTTTAGGTTCATCCCTCTAAGCCTTAAGCTGGTGGAGCTCTGTGTACACCAAGATTTAGCACACACAGTCTCTCTCTCTCTCCTTTCTTTTACAAGGTTATAGAAACAGCAGCCAGTCTGAGCCCTTCAAATAAACAGCAAGAGAAACTTGTAGACTTGTATCTGGGGCTCCAGCACACACTTGCTCCATGACAGCTCACTCAGCACAAGCTAATCTAGGATAAATTCAGGTCAACCTGACCTGAAATGGATCTTAATTGGGTTAGTACAACCAGGTCTAGAGTATCCCATTGCCATGGTCTGATTCACCCCATTAAAAACAGAATGAAAAAGCCACCAGCAACAAATACTGGCTTTATGCTGCTTGTTTTTTTTTTTTTTTACAAATGGAATCAAGTTCTGACAACTCAGCATAATATAATAGTTAAAGGAACACAAATAGATCCAAAGGGTCAGAACGTGGTCACAGTTTCCATACTCATGAGGCAGCCTCAGGACCAAGTTGCGTGCAAGCCAGAATTCCAGGAATTAGTTACCTGAATTCTATTAGAGATGCTCTTCCCATAATTTACCGTACTCAAAGGTGAAAAAATATTCTCCTTTTACAGGGAACATTAAGTCCATGACAGACTACAGCAAGAATGAAAGGCAGGAAGCCCAGGAGGCTTTTTTCCTTGGTGGCAGATTTACCACTGCTACAGAGACTTAAGACAAAAATATTAAAATAATATGCTAATTTTAAAAAGCCATCAGCATTGCCTTATATTTCTAAGCTGGATATTCTTCTGTTGCATTGGGTAAAACAACCCCTCTGTGGGCCTTACCCTCAGAGGAATTCCCATAGAAATTACTGCCAAGTCACCTGGGATATTCATTGCAAACTTCCCTAGAGGAGACCACTAGGAGGAATAAGATTTTCCCAGAGCTAGAGTTACTCATTCATGGTTTCCAGAGAAGTTCTATTAAAAATATAAATGCTCTCCTGCAAGTGAGCAGGATTTATATTGAAAAAATAGTATGTACTCCAGTTTTGCCAACTTCTCTCATAAAGAAAGAATGTATTGTCTACAAAAAACACTGCTTAAATGCACAATACTTTGCTACACATCTCCCATTGAGTGGCTTTTTTACAATGGTTTCCATTTTATCTAGTATTATTATCCCAGTCAGCAATTCCTTCAGTATTATTTATCAGAAAAGTCAGCTGACAAGCACATATCAAGAGCTAACTAAAGTCCAACACTAGTTCTGCAGGAAAGACTAAGACTTTTCAGCAAAACCACTCAAGAGACAGTCAGAAGCTTTTTCCATCCTGAATTCAACACACTCATAATTAAACATTACATTCTATCAAACAAGTAACAAGGTTAAATTGCTCCATCAGTCGCAGTCCAGCAATGCTGAACAGCTCACAATTCGCCCCAATTTTAATCAATGCAAATAAACAGTCCCACTCCCTTAGAAATTTATTAACCCTGATCAATATATTTCATACAACAGCTGCACAAAATCAATGAACGATGCAATGTTATACAGACCACTGCAAATATTTGCTCATTAGGAAATTACTGTTGCTTCCTCTTTTCTTTCCAAAAGATAACAGTATTGCAAAACATTATTTAGCCAAGTATTCGAATGCTAAAGGTGCACCAGTTGTATGTACACAGCAGATTACTGGACACTCCAAAATTGAAGGGGAATCAGTTCCAGATGTGTTCTACTGATTAAATTCAGCCCAAGCAAGGTTAAGTAAATGACAAGCAGCTGCTTTTCTTTTTTGCCATAGTCATGAAAAACACAGGGTTCTGACTAACTCTAACTGGCAGCCATTTGGTGAGTGTTACACCTATTTTCCCAGGTTTTCATGATTAACAGACTGCAGATAGTCTTCAGAACAACTGATTATTTTCACCTCCAGCCTGTCAGAGCTCATGTAGAAAAGAAGTAAAAGAAAGCTCAAAAATATTAAAAAAAATCTTTTAGAATACCCCAATGTAAATCCTAAACCACAGCCACTCTCACTGCATATACTGCTTTCTACTCAAGGAACCAAAAATAAAACAAGAAAATGTTAAAGTTTCTCTAAACCAAATGATGGCTCAGTGCAACACTGGCATCACCTTTATGACCCATCTCTATTTCAAACAGGGCAGAAAAGGTTTTACCACGTACAGAAGTTGAAAAAAGCTTTCTTAGACTTCTCTCCTTCTATTTATACTCAGATTTTTTTTCACACCTGATAGGATTAAACTGAAAAAACCCAAACCATAAAACTCCCCTGTGCATTTACCCTTAGGCAAATCCACAGGTCAGATTTTCCATCACAGCATTTATTCTGAGTAGTGCAAGGAAGCATTTCCAAAGCACAGAATTTCAAAATGCTTTCCAAGGCAAATATTCTCATGGATTTATGGTTGGGATGATACAGAAAGAACAGCATGTACACCTGTATATCAAAATTATTTCCCAAGCACTGCATTCTGTCAATGAGACCACAAACAGCATGCCACGTAAAGAGACTTATCAAGCAAAGTAAAATGGTTTAGAGTGACTAACAAACACCTACCTATTTAAAAGGGATCAAAAAGGAAAAAAGGAAGATACACAGTCTTTGCTTCTCCATTTTTTAACTGATGGTCAGTGATACGTACATCCAGACAGCCCCCCATCCCTCCCCAAAGGACCAGTGTTTATTCTGCTTCTAATTATGGAATCTTTTCAGCTTTCCCAACTGACATACAAGTTAAATAAGCAAAATATAGGCTTTTCAAGACATTAATTCACTTATTCGAAATGAAAAGTGTGTTTTGAGTAGTAAATTCAGTGCTCCACCATTTAAGTGAAATGTAAAAGGTTAGATTTTTTTTTAATGTGATGCCCTGATCTCCCACAATAATGTTTTGTCATTTCCATCAGAAATAACAAACTTTTGTGGCTGTAAAGTAGCTTTACATTCTAGATTAAATCATATCTTCTTTTCCCCAGGGAGCACTCACGACATTTTCCACGAAAACCAGCTTCTCCTCTTGCAAAAACCAACATTCCTGATTACCACTCCTTGTTTATGCTAACGATAAACAAATGTGCGGGCCTACATTTAATACTGCACTGACTAATAGCATTCTTCACTTCTGTAATGCTGTGTCAGTCTAAAAACACTTCATAAACAATTAGGACTCACAATATCTCTGCAACAGAGACAAGACTTATATTCATTTAACAGATGATGCAACCCAAGCACAGTGAGTTAATTGTCTGCCCAAGGTCACAGAGCGAATCAGTAACAGAGCTCGGAACAGAATCCAGCAACACTGACTCATGCAGCCTTCCCTCCTCAGCAGGAGATGAGCCTTTGACACAGCCCCAGCACCAAAACAGGGTTTCCATCACAGTCTAACAGCCTGCTACGACATGCTGGAGCTTTGTCATTGTCTTACAGTCTCACTTTAACAGCCTGTAGCCGCCCCTCCTTTTCTGGAAAAGGGTTTGAGACAAAAGCTGACAATCTTTGTCTTTAAGAAACCAATAACACATAAAAAGGGAAGGAATATACAAAAGTTGCCCCTATTGTCATTTATAAGATGAAGTACCTGCTTCTCACCTTTAGTGAGAAGAGTGTTCAGAACCGCAGGCATTTTTGAGCCAATAGTACCCATAGAATTACAATGGAAAACCTCAGTCTACAGTCCTACAGTTGTATGACTGTCATCACTGGCCTAAATGCTGCCTGGGGCTCCTCCTGCCCCCCATGTCCCTTTTCTCATCTTTTGGGATCACGTGGTCATGTACTTGGCATTTTGAAATTAAATTACTGGTGCTTGAAGTTTGGTCTTTGACACCATTAGACCAAATGTTCCATATCCTAGGCCACATAGGAGCAAGACTCTGAAATCTTTGACAAATCCTGCGAGATCCTGAAACCTTTAATAAAAAATGAAACCCTACAGTAGTGAGAAAAATCCAGGTTGTGTAGCACATCCTAATCTGTAGTTGGTTTTAAAACTAAGTTTCATAGACTTGTTTCCCCATGCAACCTTCATTTATATATTAATTTTCCATTCCCTGCTGCACTATGAGTGACAATTTTTAATACCAAAGTTACTTGAGTAATCAGAAAATCATGGTCTTCACCAGGATTCAAACCCTCCATAAATTTCCTTTTTTCCTACTCTTTTGCTTCTCCAAAATGATTTGGATACTGAGACCTCAAGCAGTGCAGGTGCTACAGTGCAATACTGTCCTGCCTCTGCTCATTTGAGCCCATCATGTCCCTCGGGGCTCTGTAGCAAGTTATTTTTTTCCACACTGTGGCATCACATACCAAAACAGCTGGTTAATGGAATAGAAATCAGGTCAAGCAGCTGCTTGATATCAAAAGTACGGAGAGAGATCACTGCATGGAAACAGTGACCCAGGACTAGCAGAAGAAACACAAGGCAGGAGCATCCACAGCCTGTTCTCCAATGTTCTCTCAGCCACCTCTAGGTCTATACTAACTGCACATCAAATAAAAATTTCACTCTAATCCACGATCTGGTCCACTGATGGGATTATTTAATAGCACCAGGCACAGAAACATCTCTAAATGTATCTGTCATTTCAACACTGAAACACCAGTAAATATTTTGTTAAGTCTCATATTCCAGCAACTTTCCATCTGTCTTACAGTAGCCTAAACGAGCTTTCTAGGCTGTAATCCAGATCCTGTATTTATGCATACACAAGGATGACACAGGAAAGAGTGACTCAAAACAGTATGGAAATTGTCTTCTGCTTCTCTCCTATTTAAAATGCATATTGCAAACAAACCAAACAAACAAACCCCCCACCTGATCTGACATGATTGGTCTTCACCAATTCATGTTCCCTGTTACTTATTTCCTTCCTACTGCCTCGTTTGTTCAGAGTTTTTCAGTGGATTTGCTTTTCCTTTTTAAACTTCTCCTTGCCTTGGAGCCATATTAAAAACCTGAATACATCCAGGGATTGCTCCCACACAAAAGGTGGAAGGACAGAAAGCTGTTGATCGACTTTACCTCTCCCAAGCAGCCTGTCATCTGTACATCCAACACAGCTTAAGTGCTTTCCTTGGCAAAGAAAGGCACTATCATCCTCTCTGAGAAGCCACTCCTGAAATTCAGAGCCAGATCTAAAACTGAAGCCGCCTCATAACTGCTCCTGACAGAGGGTGATTGCACCTTTAGTTATCAAGGAAAGCCACTTCATGCCGTGGCTCAGCATGTCAGAGTACCTCCAGGGCTTATATCCCACTTCACTTACTGCTTTGGATGCTCATATTAATTAAAAAAACATCATATAAACTCCTCATACAACCACTGCTTGCACCACACACTACAGCAGAGTCAGCACTCACCTCCTCCAGTGCTCTGCTTCTCTCTTCAGAATTTCCCTCTGGTACATACCTAATTCCTCGGCATCTTGAGAAAGGCTGAAATTCCATATTCAGATACACACAAGATGCTCCCCCAAACGCTTGTAAGATAATCTCAGCCTTGGTCCTTGAGAGACGCCCTGAGTCAGCCCCCCTCCAGCACAAACAACCAGACAAGCCCTGAGAGCTAAAGCCTCTTCCCAAAGAGGGACCCACCCCATCATCATCATCATCCTCACTGGCCTCACCTGGGGAGGCCCCAGCCCCACCCTGCTCCTCATTGACCACACCTGGGGATGCCCCAGCCCCATCCTGCTTTTCACTGGCCACACCTGGGCATGCCCCAGCCCATCAGGAACAGAGGTCAAAGCAACACAGCACAGCTCTCTGCTCAGAGTCCTCACCTCTGTATTGGGAGAAAGGGAATTTCAATCGCAGTAGGAGGGATGATGCAGAAGCACAAGAAAGATATTTATTTAGAGGGCAGTCCTTTCTAAAGACAGAGTTTTAACACCTTATAGAAATTTATACTTAGCTACATAGGGAATTGATATACATTTCAGTTGTCTTATCTGTTTTCACATATCTATTTAGACATATCCAGCAGTGTGCCCAGGCAGCCAAAAGGGNGTATTTATGAAATTATAATTGTATATCTAATCTATCTAATCTATTCAGCCTCATCTCAATTTACACTTTTATGTTTACACATGTATATATATTTAGACCATGTCTACTTACACTTCTATTTAGATTATGTGTTAACACTTATTGTGTAGAAAATCTATTTTTGCTAGACTTCAGTATTTACACTTTCATCTAATTACACATCAATCTATTTTGCTTTAGGTATGTAATCTATATGTAATCTATTGAGATTGCAAATGTCATTTACTTTGACTTACTAGGCAACGCAAAGCAGCTGTAGAAGGCTCAAGTTGGGCAGACATTCTGTATTTTAAATATCTTCACATATAAATATAATATGCTTTATAGACCATATTAACTATAATTTTTATTTGAAAATACTTGTTAATACTTGTTATTTTTCAATAATTGTTTTTCAAAAATTGAAATACATCTAGTAGTTGCTTCCACATAAAAGGTGCCAGGGCAGAAAATAGTTGGTGGCCTTCTCCTGCCCAGGGCAGCCTGTTATCTGCACCACCAACACTGGGCTTGGTGCTTGCCTTGCCAATGTCACCCAGCTTCAGGAGCCACCCTTTGTATTCAGAGTCCAGCACCAAAACCGAGAACATCTCACAACTGCTCCTAAGACAGGGTGATTCCACCCTTAGTTGTCCAGGAAATTCCTCCTTCCCTTGATTTCCAAGTACACGTGTGCCCTTTCACAGACCCGGCATCTCGCCAGCCCCAGCTCTGTCCAGAATTTCCCTGGCCAGAAATTTAGCTGTGACAGCAATTTCTCTAATTGAGCAGGTGTCTGTATCCAGCTTGTTTTACTTTTGTTTATCTTTGTGTTTCACAACCATACTTTCTTATCTATGGCAGTTATTTTAGTAGAATGAGATATTTACAACTAAATAATGACACAATTTATAGAAATACAGGCTGGGTAGAATATCAGAGGCCTTGAGAAGTGGAAACACAGGATGCAGTGTGTAAGTACAGGCATGAGATAAGAGATGGGGTGCGGGCTTGGCACTGGAGACCCCACAGCTACAAACAATTCAATTTAAAAAATGCATTTCTTAAGCAGGACAAAACTGGGTTTAGAGGTAACAGAAAACAAAGAAATACTATTTCACACATATAACAGGGAACATATATAGTAAATTCAGCAGTGGAGAAGTATGTAAAAGTGTGTTAGGAAACATTTCTGAGTGACATCAAGTGGATCTCAGGAGAGAAAGGAGGAACTGTCACCACAAGCATCATATTCGTCCCTGTTAAGGACATGAGATTTTAATAACTCATTGTAGCACTTCCCCTCCTCTGCCTGCAGCAAGGGATACGTTAGAATTGGAGAGGCAGAAACATTAGGAAAACAGTCAGAAATTAAGTAGGTTTTACAGTTTTAATTGCATTTTAAAAACTATTGCAACTTTTTAATTATGGAAAAACCACATGGCATTTGATTTTTTTTTTTAACAATTACATCTGGACTAACAGTGATTAGACCAATTTTCAGTCATTCTAGCACTAAATTCCAGTTCTTTTATAACATGTGCATACTTTCACTTATAAAGCCAAGTTTAAGTATAACACTTCTTAACCTTGTTTTCTACCATACCTTCTCTATTAACTCTGAGTTTCCATTATTGAAGTCCAACATGCCTGTTTCATTTCTCTGTTTTTCCCAAGGCTAAGTCAATTGTTTCATGGTACTGTCCAACCCTCTGGATCAAGGCTACAGAAGACCTAACCCAGTAATAGATGTCAGGAAAAGCACCTGAGATCCTGTATTTTGACAAGATTCTGCTGGTTGCTCAAACATAACAGATGAGAAACCTATTTCCTGATTTTATTGTCCAGAGTAGAACTCTCCCTTGACATCCCTGTGCCAAGGTCTTGGATGTTCTTCCTTCCTTCTCTTGCCTAGAGCTTTACACAGCAAGACTGTGTATTCTGGATCCAAGAGCAAAAACTATCAGCCACATCAGTGCCATGAAATAACTTACCAAAAAACTTTACAGTTTCTAGGTCAATTTAATCTCATTTTAAAAAGCTGCCTCTGTTTTATTATTAGTCAGCGTGTTGACACAAATATAATTTATTTGCTTCTCTAATTTTCTACATTTTAAGTGTTTTAACAGTTATCTACAATATTCATTTTGGCAACAAAACATGTATTCTGGGGTGTGCCCTTCTTTGCAACTCATAATTATTTTTTTTCTCACTGCTGTGCTTATAGTGTCCACAAAAGGTTTGAGGGAGCTGCAAATCCCTTCTCTCACTATGCAGCGCCATGGTCTCTGGGAACATCTGGTCCACGGTCCCTGCTTGAGACTGGTGTGAACAATGATCCAAACTCTGGTCTTAAATCAGGCACAACAGGGGGTTGAGTAAGTGCAGAACAAAAATACATTTTTAAACCTCAAAAGCTGCCAGATTTAATCAGAAGTAAAGAGTGACTTTGGCAGAGGCAGCTGTTCTCCTCCTCCACCTCCCCTCACACCGTCCTCCATCCCCAGGCCTACCATCCACTTTGGCCAAGAGAGGGAAACCACAGAATCCACTGAAAGTTCTCACTCAGCACAGCCAGGGCTGAACCACTAAAGGCTGAAAAGCTCCTGGTAAAGGCAAAGAGGTGTTTCCACAATAGGAGAAGTACCAATAGTACAAGTCCTGAGCTGACTGACAAATGTGGAAGTTAAACAGCTGTAAGTTGAACATAAATTCTCACTGCAAAGACACCAGCATTTGCTAAACTCACCTTCCCAAAACCACGATGTTTTTCAGAGGTTTTCTCTTGCTGATTTGGAGCATATTTCTATACTTGTGCTTTTCTGACTTACTGACAGTTATGCAGACCCTCAAAAGCTTTGGTGTTTGCTTTATTCTGTTAATTTTAGCCACATATGTTTTCTCACCTTTACCTCGGCTTGTCAGCACTGGAATCTATGAATCCACCAAATTTAAAATGTTTGCTTCTTTATGTGTACTGCAGATTGTAAGCCATCTACACCATTAAGGGAAAGCAACCCATTCTCCCAACGGGAAATGCAACAAGTTTCTAGCAACAGCCAGCCCATTACTAGATAGGTGAATACTGGAATTTCAGCATCCAAACTAGCATTACAGACTGAATAAATCAACATTAATGCTATTACAACCCTCATATGAGAGGGCTTACAAAGGTGAGGGGGTCATAGGAAATCACAGTTTTCTCCCCTCTCCTAGTAAAAAGTTACTCTTGTGCAGTTTTGCTTTAAACTGCACATACATCCATAAAAAAGAAACTCCAAAATACAAACTCAAAAGCACTGTGATAAACAGGGAATTTTATTTTTAGCCCAGCAGAGATTTGTCACTATGAGAGTCTTGTGACTTTGACAAATTTAACAATAATGAGTTGTGTATACAACCTACAACAGCTGACAGCAAGTAATATATTCCATCTGCTAGAGCTGTCCCAGGAGGCTGACCTTCAAGGTCTAAAAACTTTCAGATTTCTCTAATTTTTTTCCTCACTAATAAAAAGCATTATGAAACAGCAATGTGGTTTATTTTGTGAAGCATACATTGCAGTGAATAGCTGTTATTTGAAGAGAAAACTCAAAATGCATGTTAAGAAAGTATTCTGGTTATAGCAAAATTTTATTTTCCTTCCACATGGATCAGTCTCTGTGACCTGCCACTCATTCAAGTGCCTTCTTTAAATCTTATAGGAACATTAAAGATGCCAGAGTGCTCATACATGTCTTGTCATCTCGGTCAAGGAACCTACTACAGCGGAGTACGTACACAATGGTTGGTAAACGTACAGGTAAAGATAAGTGTCAAGACTCTAGAGAATATTTATGGCTACAATCTCCAGTTAGGATGAAATCACGGAGGGTTTTAACTCACTACATGTAAATATTAAATCAGAGACCCTGGTATGAAGTAGTTTCCCAGTAGAAGCAATAGATACCCCTGTGGAAAAAAATAATACTGTACTAGAGGACCTCAAAGATGTTCTGAAGGCTGCAGAACGCCCTTCCTACAAGGAAAGGCTGAGAGGTGGGGTTGTTCAGCCTGGAGAATGGAAGGCTGCAGGAAGATCTCATTGCAGCCTTCCAGGACCTAAAGGGAACTTGTAAAACCATGGCAGAGTGACTTTTTACATGGGCAGACAGCAATAAGACAAAGGGGGAAAGGTTTTAAACTAAAGCAGGAAATATTTAGATTCGATACTGGGAAAAAAATTCTTTACTCTGAGAGGGGTGGGGACCTGGCACAGGTTGCCCAGAGAAGCTGTGGCTGCCCCATCCCTGGAAGTGTCCAAGGCCAGGTTGGATGGGACTGTGAGCAACCTGGGATAGTGGAAAGTGTCCCTGCCCGCAGGGGCTTAGAGTGAAATGATCTGTAATGTCCCTTCCAACCCAGACCATTCTATGACTCGGTATCACAGTTATTTTCTAGAACTGCTTTTCTAAAAATCCGTGTCTACCTGACTTGTTCCTTATTTATTTCTTTCTAAGCAGCCTCCTTTTGCAAGGTTTGAATTGAGGAAACTGCTGTTGTGGGGGATTTCTGCTCTTCCTATTTCTGTAAAGATGCTCAAGTTCTTGGTGTTACAGAGCACTCTACATCAATCAGTCACACCCAAAACCTCAGGCATCTTGCAGAAGGCAGGAGCCATTTTCCTTCTAGGTTATCAAATGTTTTATATCATTTCCCTTTTCTCAAACCTTCTTTGTATATAAAAGGACAACATTTTTGCCCTGCTTGGAAAGATATGACTCCTAAGCAAGTTTAGAGCAAGCCAAGAAGATACTGGATGGACATGGAGACATGAACAAGATTTAATCAGGAAAATTTTATTTGCATGAAAAAAGGCGCACTCGCATAATGCAGTTTCTGAATTAAGGTAAATCTCTCCTTTATCAAGAATATTTTTAACTACATTTTTTTTTATTTCTGCCCAGAAGAAGGAGTTTTCTGTTGCCTGCACCTGCCAGGCATTTGTTTCAGGCCCTCTTACAGTCTCTCTCACATCTGACCAGGGCAGCAGAATAGAAGAGCTGTTTTAAAGCAAGAGCTCTACTCCTCCTACATCAGGCCCATAAAAGAGATCTAATTCAACCTTGAAGTTTTCCATCATCTGTAAAATATCCAGCCCCTACAACCCATGAATAAAATATTCCACTATAGCAACATTCAAGCAGAAGCTGTCATGGACCTTTTCAATTAACTTTTTTATTATTATTATTTTCTTTGCCTTTTTTACTTTTAGCTTTTTTTTGAGAGGGAAAAAAACCCCCACACCCCATTTACAGGCTTGAAGCCTAGTACTTCCAGTTTCCAAGAACAGAAGCCTATTAATTCTGGCAAGGAGAACTTCACTGAGAGAAATTGGATTTAAACTTTTGAGAGGTGTCAAGAATGTTCAGACAATTGAGCAATTGAGTTTGCCAGCCACATTCCTGGAAGCTTCGCAACAGAAGGAATGAATCAGAAAAAAATCAAATTAAGTGTGATTTACCCTTGACACTGGCTAAGGCAAAATGGGAAAGAAAATGAAAAATAGATAAAGCGCAATTGGTAAGAGAATTGTCGTGGTTTGACCCTGGCNCAAAAATAGATAAAGCTCAATTGGTAAGAGAATAATATGCATGGCTGCCCTTCAGAACAGGAATAAATTAAACCAGCCATAACAAAAGTGCAACAAGAAAACATTTGCAGAAAAAGTGAGAAAAATGCTTTAATTTTCCTGTTGCCAAGCTGTCAGGCAGAAAAAGATACGAGCTTGTCTTTTCACCCCCTTTTCTATGATGCAGAGCTTTGCTCAGATTAACTATGTCTGTTTCAAGAAAACTGGATAAACATGCAATGGCAGAGTCCTGAATACAGCCAACATAATCCTCAACATCTTTGTGGTCTACACTGCTGCTACAGGTTACACAACACTTTGCTCCTGTTCAGCACTGAGTGACACTAAAATATCAAAATATGCTCAGCAAAATCTGCTGTTACATGGGCAGCAAGAGAGGCTGCATCACTCCAATAAAGGCTGAGAATGAACATAGTATTCTCTTATGAGACATGAAGTTGCTAAGTATCATACCCTTCATCCCATAAAAGCACTGGAAGTGCAAAACCAACAATTAAAATACCACAATTGTTGAAATCAACTTGACCTCAAAGTGACATATTTACATAAGAGGATAAAACGCAAGGAAGAACATGAGGGGTAATGAACCTCCATCATTGGAAGGAAAACCCTCCTTTCCACAATGGCACTTTCTGGCTTTCAATTGCATCATACAGAGACTTGAAGGTCTCCCTGTGAGAGACAGATGTTCCTTACAGATGTGCCTCAATATGCCACAGCTCTGAGACTCCTGCTGTGTCACATCTGACCACTCTAGCGTGGATGACATTGCCAATCCAGTAACTCTGTAAGTCAGAGCAACCCAGTGAAGCTCCTCCCTTTGACTGTGTTCAGTTCAGAAGACACTACATGTTCCCTTTGGGGACAAAAATCTTTTACATACTTTCTATTAAATAAACCTTCATGTAAAGACTACAACCATACTCTATCCAGGC
The DNA here is from genome assembly GCA_013390025.1 of Pitta sordida. Lineage (NCBI taxonomy): Eukaryota > Metazoa > Chordata > Aves > Passeriformes > Pittidae > Pitta > Pitta sordida. The sequence continues at coordinate 101,733 of WEKX01017882.1, forward strand.
TGAAGTTTTGTGCTAGCTTCAATTGTTGATTATCAGGTTTGTCAAAGATGGATGAAAACCTAACTTAAATCACTACGTAATATACCTTAGACTAGGGCCAGCATCTTTGGATAACTCAGTAAACTTGGCAAGGCTTTGCATGCCTCCAGATATGGAACATAACTCAGATTATGAGGAAACATTCTCTCCTTTAGCTCAGGATTTAACAGATCCAGAACAGATCCCCAGCTCCCTCAAACAAAGGCAGTCAACACAGAAGTGGAAAAACTAGCTTTCCAGAAAACCTTCTTTTATAGTAAACAGTACTGTTACAATATACACATTTCCATTACAAACTTAATTAAAAGAATTTATCAAACAAAGCAAGTGTCTTAACTCAGCAGTGAAATTCAAACAGTCTTCAGGTTGAAATACAACCATCATTTATAGAAACATACAATATTTTAAATGCAAGAAGAAAACCTCTTGGTTGATGTAGGCATAAAAATACTTAGTTGTTCCCATCACAATTTGTTTAAGAGGGTGCTGTAATAAAAGTAAAAATTATTTTGTTTGTTTATTTTTCCTTCCTTCAGATACTCCATGAGGTAGATCTGAGGAAACTTTCCATCCACCTCCAAAATAATTTAAAAAAGGAAAATTAACAATATATCCAACATTTAAATTGATTTAACTTTGGTAAATAAAGAAATCTTTTTTGATATTCACACTATATAAATCTGCATTTGTGCCCCCTTGGTTTTAGTATGCAATCATTGGTTGGAGATATCTTGCTTTACTGATTAGGTTGTTTTGTCACAGAAATTTTCCCTTCAGCAAGTCAATTCTTTATAAAATTGCCTCTTAAAAAATGCTAAACTCAACCTAAGTAAAAGGAAATTACCTCTAGGTTCATCAATGTAGAAAGAAACGCCTTTTTTGTCGTCTTGCTCATCAACGTGATCATAGGTGATCTGTGGGACTGACAAGGAATTTTCTCCCGAGTTTATTACAGGTGCAGAACCATTACCACAGCCCAGCTTTCCTTTTCTTTTGTATCTTCTAGCCTGTGGTAGTAGAAATGGAATGATATCAGAAGATATTATCAAACACAGACAAGTACACGTGAACTTCAGTATTCAGTAAATTCACTCGAGGTTGTCAGTTTTTTACTTAAAGAATGAAACTGAAATTCAGTGAAAGGGTTATAACCTTTGTTTAAGTTTTCGAAGTGTCTGATTCTGAATTATCAACTAAAATCAGGTAAGAATTTGATTCTTAGGAGAAGATGGCCAGCACATTCTGGAAAAGCAGGTCTCAAGTAAGATCTCTCAAACTTGGACCAAAACTCAAGGCATACAAACCACTAAACACTTGAGTATACAACAGCTTGGCTGCAACATCTTTCTAAAGCCCTAATTAAACATACCCTTAGACTTTGAACTATGAACCAGGTCCTGTGCAGCTTTTTCAACTAAAGAACGTTTCAAAGGCAAAGTTAGGCATATTAGGAGAAGATAAATTCTTGCTCTTGCCTCCAAACAGGTCTCCTGATTTTAGAAGCCTAATAAAGATCCTACAATTGATACTTAAAAACAAAAAAAAACCCAAACAACTCCAGGCTCAATATAGTCACAAATGGGGCAATGATGCTCGGTCTAAGTAAACAATTTTTATATTTTTTTATGGTCTGCATCCAGACTTTTGAAGTTCATTCTTCTGTTCAGCTCTGCAACAGTTAAACAAATCCATGTTCAAAGTAAGATGGGACGATAAAAATGACAGAAATGAGTATTTAATGTACCCTGCATGAAAATACTTTTAAAGGCAAAGTTCACAGGCTCTTATAGCTGGAAAAGAAACTAGGAATTTTCTGAAGAACAAAATGCTACAACATGCTCAAGGTGATCAATATATATTCAAGTCCTTAAAATAAGGAGGTAGGCAGACAAAGAAAGAGCAATAGAAAGCAAGCCTTTGGTAAGAGATGAAAGAACCATGACTGTATTCTTAAATTGGGGTTAGCAGTTCACAAGGAAGTTCAAATTTAATAATATATTACGTAAAACAGAGAGAAAACACTATTTATTTTTCCAGCTCTCCAACCATGGATTGCTTGGTGTTTAGCAGCACACAAAAGCAAAGCTGTGGCAAAGTCATGCTCTGCTCAATACTGAGTAGATGATGCTCCTGTAACACCACAACACATACTTTCACACAGGTTTCTCCATTGCCAGGGAGAAATTGCTGTGCCCTTCTCCCCCAGGCAACAGGCATCAGGGGGATTTCACTGCCTAAACCCAGGCCTCTAATATAACTTGAGAAACCCTGGCTGTCTGAGCTTGACCTTCTGCACCCTCTGCCTTTCTGGCAGGGATGCTGAGGGTTGGGCAAGCTTGGCAATGAAACCACAGGACTGTGTTTAGACAATCCCACCTGTGCAGACAAACCCCGTTCCACTAAACTGCACCCACAGCTGAGGAATTTGCCTGAATTTCTACACACAACCCCAAATCAAAGTACCACTGAGTGCTTCACAAAAACATAGTTACTGTCACAGCCACATGTTGAATGTGAACATAAACTTTTAAAGTATCTTTCTCCTTTGTTCCTGCATGAACCACTATGCAAAATGAATGCAAAAGGAGAGTGTCATCATGGCTTTACATTATCCTTTGAGAATGTAGGAGACTTCAAAGAGGATAAAACACTGGAGAATTAGCACCTGTCTGACCACCAGGGCAATTTAAAATCGGAAGACATTTGTACCTCAGGTTAGGTAACAGGTTTGGCTAGGTTAGGTAATAGGTGATAGGTTGGACTCGATGATCTCTAAGGTCTTTTCCAACCTTACTGATTCTGTGATTCTGTGATTCTATTTTAAGGAAAACGAAAGTAATTGTGCCGTGGCAGGAGGAAAACAATCAAATGTATTTCAGTTGTCTAAGTTCTTCAGGCTTTTGGCAAGTTACCCCAACGAAATGAAAAAAATCCACTTTAGTACAGTGGTGTCCCTGCCTGTCATGTGAGAGACATGACATATCTGGGAGACCTCGGTTCAATTCCCAGTGGTGCCATTTAAGAGTTGAACTCGATGATCCTTGTGGGTCTCTTCCAACTCAGAATATTCTGTGTTTGACTCTGTGACAAGCAAGCACGGAACAGAGCTCTGCCAATCCACCGTTACCTGTTTTCTCAGATTAGGGCTAGATGGCGCTGGTGACTTTTTGGGATTTTGCACTGGAGGCGTAACATAGATCTTCCATGTCGCTGTGGAACTGCAGGATTTCTCTGCTGCGTAGCACCGCCACAGGGTCTACAAAGAAACCCAAACCCAACAACTTCAGTGCATGAGCAGCCACTGTAGGACAGGTTAAGTCAGGTTTTGCTGCCAAACAAACCGGCAACAAAACCTTCACTCATTGTAAACAAACTGCAAAGGGTTCTGACTGCAGTCATGGTGCTTTACCACAACACCATTACCAGAAAAACACACTCTTCCCTCTATATAACCATGGTTAATGTAATTTTGCACTAGGACAGACACATTTATCACACAGCAATCTTCAGAACACCAGTTGGAGCTGGAATCTATCACTGCCCACAGCAGGGAAAAAAAAACCCCAAACCAAACAACCCTCATGGAGGTAAAATCTCCACAAGCATCATTGGATGATGGTGCTTCCTTTTTTTTTTCTGCATTGTGCCACATGCTATTGTATTCTTTATATTAACAAACAGCATGCTATGCCAGGACATTTTTCTAAACAGATGTGTGTGTTTACATGTGCATACATTCAGTACCTCAGGATTTGGCAGATGCACAGGATCTAACAGAATATGAACAGGAAGTTATGGATTAAATATCTTACTAAAGATTTTTTTTTCATTATTTCATCAAATACTCTCATTGCATCCAGGTAGTGTCATTATGCCTGTGAATATCAGGTTAGTGCATCTTCCTATGCTCACCCAGAGAGGGAGGACAGACAGTTACCTAATTTCTCTAGTGACTGAAATGGATCAAAAATATAAAGTGGTTAAACACAAGTTATAGACTTATAACAAAATCTTGGAACAAGGCCACACTCCCTCTCTGATAAACGCCTAAATGTTTTACTGTTAGGGGCCTTACCTGAATTAGAGAAGCTGCAGCTGGGATTTGTCTGTTGAAATGCTTCTGTTCTGCTGTACTTTCAGGGCAAAACCAGATCCCAGAATACCCTAAATATAACCAAAATTACCAGTCAGACTACAATTCGGCTTCACATATTTAAATTAAATAAGCACATGTAATAAGAGACTGAGAAAAATAAAAGTTAAGAATTATCAAGTGTTAGTGACACTATTTATTCCAACAAATCATTCTGAAATCAAGAAGATCAATATTAGCATCACGTAACTTCATTCAACAGGATGTGTTTATTGCTGTGATCAACAGGTTGCAGAAGTCAGAGGCATTCAGAAGCAGACATATTCCAGAGGGAGCCCTTCACAACACTGGGACAAGCAAATGACACTGTCATTTGACTGACTCAGCTATTGTTTGCACTTACTTTTAGTTCCATGCCACAAAAAATCAAACCTTCCCAATCCCCCAAAAACTCCTTCCCACCACCTAAAAATGCTCTATCCCTCACACACCAAAAAAAAAAAAAAAAAAAAAAAACAAAACTTCCCAATTTAAAAAAACCAACCCCACAACTGAAGACAGAACCCAGTTTGCTTTTCCAGGCAAACTGAGCAGAGGTGGTAAAGGTAAGATTTATAATTTCAACATTGCTTTGCTGTTGAAATTGACAGTTACTGAAGAAATACTTTGTCTTGTCTAATTGTTTTGATGACGTAGTCTTTACTCTCCCCCCATTTACTCAAAGATCCAAAAGCCTAAAGATCTCTGTCTCTATAGCACCTGGCAGATGGCAGATGCAGTTTCCTAGAGCTCTGCTTTGTAGCAGTGTTCCTCTTGTTCCTCTCCTCAAAGGGTGCAAAATTATTATGATGAAATTATTATCATGAAATATCAGAAACGAAGATGTGTTCACCTCTGGCACCAAAATGCTGTTAAAAAAATTTCCTCTTCAACTCATAGACTAAAATGGCTTCAGTTCTTCAGGTAGTGGAAGTTATTCTTACCACCTTTCTAGGCCACCTTTGTATCAAATTACTGCTGTAAAGATACAGTAGTTTTATTCATAGAATGATAGAATGGCTTGGGTTGAAGAGGACCTTAAAGCTCATCCAGTTCCAAACAGCTCATCCAAGTTCCAAACCTTGGGCAGGAACACCTTCCACTATCCCAGGTTGCTCAGAGCCCCATCCAACCTGACCTTGAACACTTCCAGGGATGGGCCAGCCACAGCTTCTCTGGGCAACCTGTGCCAGGGCCTCACCACCCTCACAGGGAAGAATTTATTCCTAATATCCAACCTAAACGTATTCTCTGTCAGTGTGAAGCCATTCCCCCTTGTCCTGTCACTCCAGGCCCTTTTCAATAGTCTCTCTCCATCTTTCCTGTGGGCTCCCTTCAGGTACAAGGCCACAACTAGGTCACCCCAAAAACTTCTCTTCTCCAGGCTGAACAGTCCAAATTCTCATCCTTTCCTCATACCAGAGGGACGTCATACCTTGGAAAATCTTGGTGGCCTCCTCTAGACTCACCCAAAAAAGTCCACAGTCCAAGCCCTTCCTTGGTGTGCACAGACACACAAACACACACCTGGAGATGTCTATGTGCACATTCTGAAGCAAAACCCAATCCCTGTTCTTTTCTATCAAAGGTACCAATTTAAAATTATCTAATTGTGCACCCTGGTAAGACATACACCTTAATGAAGTGATTTGAGTTCTACTCACCGCTGGCAGAGCAAAGAAAGAGATGGCAAATACTGAAAAACAGGAAGCTATTGTCTTCCCAATCCACGTCTGGGGAACTTTATCTCCATAACCAATTGTTGTGACAGTCACCTAGGCCAGAAATAAACATCAGGTTCAGTGCAATGAAGTTCCTTTTTTCTCCAAAAAGCAGGAAAAAAAGAATATAATGAAAGAGAAATTAGAGAAGTATCAGTACATAGGCGTGAATCAACAGTGTTTAGATTTGGGGATAAGGAAACCACAGGAGCATGCTCCACATCACTGTAGGTTTATCCTGGTTTTACATTCTTCAGCAGATATTCACAGCTGACCACAGTTTTCAGTGTGGACTCAGGATGACTGCTCCCATAATTTGTAGCTGGCTGCTTCCTCCATCCCAAAACTGCACGAATCAGCCTTGTGGGCTTGAAGCTTTTCTGCTTTTGCTTTTAAAACTTAGATCCACAGTGGGGAGAAGAAAACCTTGAAAGCACTGACTTGCACACAATCAACACAACTCTGCAGTGAGACAGAATCAGTAAGGTTGGAAAAGACCATAGAGATCATCAAGTCCAACCTATCACCTATTACCTAACCTAGCCAAACCTGTTACCTAACCTGTTGCCATCCTACTACCAACACACCATCCTACCTATAACACACCACCTTAATATCTAGGTCATGCCACCAAGTACATCATCCAACCTTTTCTTAAAGACTTCTAGGGACAGTGACTCCACCACCTCCCTGGGCAGCCCNGAGGCAGGATAAGTGATTACAAGAACAAAAAGGGACAGATAGAACTAACACCAGCTCAAGCTGAACCTTTTATGGCAAGAGGGAGAACATACAAGCATTCCAGGACAGGTTATCTCCTGAAGATCAACCTGCCAACAGCCCAAGAGCTGAACACAAGTGAGCCCTGTGCTTAACTTTTGTTCCTCCCCTCACAAACACAGCACTTTACCACTAAAATGGTATTTAAGCCACAAGATCCATATGCTGCTCCCTTAGTTTTGGGGACCAGCTCTCCTCCAGCACAGCTCAGGCAACAAAAAAAACCTCCCCCAAAACCAGGGCTAAGCCTGAACAGAGTTCCTGGACTGGCTGGCCAGAACCATTAAGGGTTTCCAGAGTACTCAGACTTCTGATGCTGCCATAAAATGGTGTGACAAAAGTGGCTTGTACCCCCTAGGAAGTAAAAGGCTTCTGGTGAGGAAATGAAGAATTCTGTCACCAATACTAACCGCTGGGGAGAACTTGGAAAAGAAAAAATTCACTTCTATTTTGGGAGCACCAGCTTTAAACCTAGTCCCCCTCCCTTCACTTCGCTTTGAATGGTAGCAGAAATACAGCCAAAACAGACTTAAAAGAATATGTAAATTTACACTGACTACAAAAGAGGCTGCCTTTTATGGAAAAACTTGCTGACAAATGCTTAGATATTATGCAAAAACAGGCTTCTCTGAAGAAACTATCATGCAATAAAGGGATGAGAAGAATGTATTTCCTTGGCCACCTCTCACAGCAGTTCTACAGAGAGGTGGGAGAAAATGAACAACTACCATCAAACTTAGTTTTTCCACGTTCAAAAAACGTTAGGTGTGCATTGATTTCTCCTAAATTTTCCATTTGATGAATTCTATTTTGTAGAATACATATCCTTGAATGAATATTGCTATTTTGAACTGCAAACTGCTCTCAGCAGGAACTCTGTCTTGCCAGGTGCTTGTCCAGCTTGAATGTGGCTTGTGCAGTGACTCAGGTGCTGTGTACTACCAGCACTACAAACAGAGGAGTTTGCCAGTCCCCAAAATTAAACCAGACCCCCCAAAATTCCACTTTGAAATGCAGTATGTGTTAGCAGGCACTGGAGGAAGTTAAAGCAGTGTTTCTTTAACAGCACTTCAGCTCCTCAGTGCACCCAGCTGACCCCTTAAAGTCTGTGATTTTTCCTTCCTTTTCCTCTCTTTTTTTCCTTATGAAAGGCTTCTTGGTTTTTTGTGGGCAGTTTGTTTGGTTTGGGTTTTTTTCCTGACTTCTCCAGGTCTCAGAACTTAAAAACAAACTGCAGTAATGTTAAGCTGCCTTAGTGTTACTGTGGAGGACAGCGTGGAAGCTCTAACCACAGAAAAGAAGAATTTTCCATCTCTACTGCAGGCATTTGGCTGGCAGATTCCTGCAGGTGCCTGACCATGTTTCAGAAAGTTTTTCCCCGTCTACCTTAAGAGGGTTCCTTCTTGGTAATCTAATTAGTGCATTGAATGTGTGGAAAGGATAATAAATAATGTAGTTCTCTTGCTTTCTTAATCACAACAGAATTTTTTTTCCACTTGTACCTCCAAAACTTATTAGTATCTCTGAGAAGAGGATGTTGAATAATTGGCCTTTGGAAAATGACACCTCCTTCCTAACATGGATTTACGATGGCACATTCCAGCTGCTCTGAAAACATATTTGTACACTTCAAAAGGGGAAGAACTCTAATTCAGGAGAAGTCAACAGAGCTGCTCAGGTGCTTTAAGACAGGCAGGTGCCCTGAAGTGTGAAGAGCCAGGACTGCACACCTCAAGAAATACATTAAATATAAAGGGGTTCAAACTGCTACCTCTGGCATGGGAATTTACTACTGGAAATTCTGAGCAACAGATCCCGAGTACCTCTGCCAGTTAACACCAATTTACTGGAGCAACTGTTTAACTCAAATTCAATGAACAGTTGAGTTTGCAGCAAGACCAATAAGTATTACCATCAGCAAGAGACAAGCATGAAAGGGCCAACAGAAGAGAAGCCTCCTACCTGCTCTGCTTTCCTAAAGCAAAAAATACCCAGAAAGGACAGGGAAGCTATTCTGGCAGACTGACCATGCTCTTGGAAATGCTGCTGCATGCTGTAACTTCTGAAAATGGCTTTATATAAACTACAACAAATCTTCGATGTGTTTGCAGTTTAACCTGTTTGCCTGCCACAAATCAAGGTGAAACAACTGTGCATTTAACTGAGGCAGGTGAATGTAGTTAGCATTTAATTCCCACTCACATTTGCTCATTATTTTCTCTTTTTTTTCACATCTATACCTTTCAGGTCATTTGTATCAAGTTCAGCAAGCTTGCACTTTTCTACTCAAAGCAAAATGTTCCCCATAATACACTCTGTGGTTTTTGTCAGACACATAAGACTTCCAAATACTTGCTACTAAGATTTTTTTTCCCTATGGTTCAGTTTTGAAAGGCAAAAGTGAAATCAAATTTCACTCCCTAGTAATTCCACATCTGTGTTTCTATGTTACAGAAGATTTGAAAAGAAAAAGAAACTGGTTCACTTTGTCCTTTGTCACTGTTCCCAGCTGTGAAGTGCACCTGCACCGTGAGTCACTAAATGCTGAGGAGGCCTAGATGCCTGAAAAGCTTAAACAACAATTTAAACACTGTTCTTCGTGTGCCTTACACAGCTAGAGAAAGAGGAGCTGATTTTATCTCGCTATTACACAAAACAAGTCAAGTTTTGGAAAACAACAACAAAACCCATTGAACACTTTGCACGACCTGCACACACACTTTGACACGAGATTCCAAGTCATCTATCTCAACAAGGTAAGAATGTGCATTTTAAACTTATTTTTTGGTCTTGGTAACTGAATTCCTATTAAATGCCTGAAGTCCTGTGTTGTATAAACACATTCTGACTTTTTTGACCTTAACTGTTTTTACTTTTTACTCAAATCAATGCTTAGCTTGCAGCATTTAAAAGTATTTCGTAATCCTTATCTAAATATTCAATGCAACTCATAAAGCAAGCTCTGGATAACCAGAGCATTAAAAAAAAAAAAAAAAGAATGAAGGAAAGGGTGGCAGAAAAAGTGCACTGGGTTCACAGGGAAGTTTTATTTTTAGCAATGCAGAGTAACCCGTGCATCAATATATGTGGACAGAACTGGAGGCTGAAAGGGATGGCTAGTTCCCAAACTGATTGCTGGAAATCCTCTTTTGTTTTCCAGTGTACCTTGCCCCCCTCAGTTTGGTAAGGGGTTCTCCTTTCCTCCCATTCAGATCTGAATATGGGCATTTCTGGCCTTTTGCAGTTACAGGTCTAGCAATTAATTTATGCAACACCAAAGACATTGTGCAGAGCCACCATGAGTCACCATCCTTTAACGATTACATATTCAATTTAGACACCTTATCCATAAACTATTTGCTTTCCCTTCTTTCACTGATGGCATTCCAATTCAACTTTACAATAAACTTACTGGGAACTTTGCTGTGCTAGAAAAATTCATGAGCTATTTCTAATGGGTTTAGCTGAACTAGCACAAACTTTTATGGGAGTCCCTGATGGTGCTGGACTTCCTGCAAGCCATCCCACTTTTTAATTAGATGTATTTCATAAACAATTAGTAAAAGCAGAAAGAGAAGGTGCTTTCCACTGTTCAGCCCTTTGATCACTGGTGTTGGAACTGAACTGCTCAAATAATGGACGAACAAGTGAACTCATGTACTGCTCTGTTTTCTTCAAGGAGACATGGGGTATCTTTCAGTCATACCTTCACTGTTTTTCTTTTAAAATACAGCACAATCAGTGCTCCTGATACATTAATTATTCTCCCTCACTAGCCACAGGTTGTCTCGTATCTATAACAATGAGATTTTACATCCTGAACATTTCACAGGTTCACAGGTTATTCGGAGTTGGAAGGGACCCACAGGATCATCCAGTCCAACTCCCAAGCGAACACCCACCCAGGGATCAGGCCCACAAGTGTGGAACCACGGGCATCACGCTCCATCCATCCAAGCTTCCCACCAGCTAGACCATGTCACTGAGCTCCTCATTGAGTCTTGTCTTAAACACCTCCAGAGATGGCAACTCCACCACCTCCCTGGGCAGACCATTCTAATGAGAGTACACTCTGTGAGAAAGCTCTTTCTAACATCCAGCCTATCCTATTTCCATTGAGGGCTTCAGCAAGTGATTATTGCTTGGGCTAGTTCATGGATTCATTTCTTCCCAGCACCTTAGAAAATCAGGTCCATCTGGCCATTTAGTGGATTTTTCTTTTTTGCTACATTCTTCTTGGTTTGAGCTGGGTTTTGCACAGCCATAGGTGATACTCTGCAAATGGAATTAATATTTGACAACCTAGTGACAGAACTTTACTGTTTAAAATATTTTTATATCAAACCACTTAAAAAGTGTTAACTCAGGCTACCTAAAATACGATCTGTATTTCTGTATGCGCCATTGAAGTAGAGGCTTATGCAGCATCTAAGTTAAGGATTAGAAATATATCTATTAGGAACATTTTGTCTGACTTGCCAGACTTATCAGTTTATTTGGATGTGGAGAAAAAATTGGTTTATGGCCCAATAAAGGCATTTTTCAACCAACCTTGGGTTGGTTACAATGAGACAGCCAAGTCAGGAATTATAGGAGGTTCTCTTGTGGGAAGAAGGCTCCACAGGAGAAGACATGGTTCATGCAACAGCTAATAAGGAAGGAGAGCATCAGTCGTAGTGAGAAATATCTTGAGAACAGACATATAAACTGTTAAATACCATATAATACTGTTAATAACCATATAAATCTGGTCTCTCAATTCTGTTCATAGCCCTCTTCCTCTTTCATCTGATTCTGGGCATGCACATGGTAATTATCCCAATGTTCTCAAAAGCCCAGGTCCCCCTTCCAGATTTTTTTGACTTTTTTTTTTCAGCAAAGATTTGCACTGAACCTGCCTGATGATTGATATCCAAAGGATTTGATGAATCCATGAAGCTCTGCCAGCTGCTTTTGATAGATTTATTTATCTTTACAGGGAACTACTTTAAAAAAAAACAACAAAAACCTCTGCCAAAACAAATAAGTGAACAAGCCCACCAAGCCAAACAAAAAATAAAACAAGAAAAACACACACCTCCCCCCCCAAATAAACAAAAAACCCCACTCAAAACCAGAAACTGGTAACCTTCATTAAATCTGCATTACTACTGAGAGACTGAGTTTAAAAAAAAAACAAAAAAACCCCCCAAAATAGTTGTTAACCCACCTTTCATGTATAAAATACACTTTTAAATTTATGCACTCTTTACAAATAACTAAGTAGATTTAAAAACAATTGGTATAGGTTTTGGAGATAATTTTTACTCTTTTTGACGTGTGGGCTTGTTATATCTGTAAACACTGTCCTTTGCTAAGGACTTGCTAACTTGCTTCCACAATAAAATGTATACTGAAATAATTTAACTGTATTTAGGACATTTTTTCTTGTTGAGCTTTCCTACAGAAATACATTCTGCAAAGAAAGGAATGCCAGATGGCTTTTAAAAAATTAAGTTTTCAACAGAAAACCTTATGCCCTGTTTGCACATGGATTTGGCTGGTAAGGACTTACCACACCCCACCAAAGGGCATCAGCATAGCTGGAGAAACCTGTCTTTCCATCCTCATCAACTGCATCCTTCTCAGCAAGATAAACAAAATAGGATGAGAAAATTAACCCCAAGAATCCAATGTACAATGTAGTTATCAGTTCCTATGAAAAGAGAAAACAAACAAGCACATAAGGTTTCCATCCCGCATATATTCTATCATTGCAAAGCGTTCTAAATATCTGGGTATTTTTTTCATCACTGTAGGAAGATTAACATATTTCAGGTATAAAATTTGCCTCCAGTAAAAAATGTGGTACAGTGACTTGTTTTCTATTCATAGCAGGCTAAAGAGTTCAAAAAGCCATGACTTATATGAGATCATTTGAGCAGCTAAATGTGTGGAGTGGGACACCTCTCCTAATGATGTCCTGTGAATGGGAATCATTCCACTTAACTATCCACTCAAAATACTAAATATCTAAACATTTTTAAAATAGCAAAACAGCTTTAGAAATGCCCTTTCTGAAGAGTAAACTGAAATAACAGTGAGGAGTTATCATTGTGTCATTGTAGCCATATTTAAGCAATGAACTGATGTTTAGATTGCTAAAGATTGAATAATCATGCCTTAACACTTTTATGTTAGGATAAAATAATATCTTAAGATAAAATAGGTAGGTGTAACATCTACTTCAACCCTTAAAAACCAGGGTAGGGCAGTTTATTAGAAGGGAATTTTCTTAGGGCATGATCCAGCCCTTGTGAATATACAATTTTCTCTATAGATTTTTGGACAGGAAAGTTGTACCAGAGCTGAGAGTGACTTAAGTGCAGGATTGTTACAGGACAAGATGTGCTTGTGCATTTAAACAAGCCAAAATGTGTGTTCTGGATGCAAAAACATGTAAAGCTGTTAAAAGCAGCTCTATGTTGTATTCAAATGAGATATTCATCTGCCCTTCAGGAAGATCCAGTCATGGGGGAAAATAGCTTATTTAAATTACTTAAAGTTTAAATACATGATGCTTTTATTTTCATTGCACATATTTAACCATCCCTTTATTATGAACCATTGTTCTGTTACATTTTCTTTGGCATCTTCCTTACGCTCGTATCTCTTTCCTTGGATCCAAACCAATAAGGGAATTAAAATACATACTTGCATAAGATAAATTTAAAACTAAAGCCTGTCCAAGAAGGATTGCCTCTACTTCAAAAGCATGGCAGATTTTCACAGACTTTCTGGAATTCTTGACCTATATCTTAAACTGTTTGTGAGAGAAGGTTCAGTTTTATTATCACACTTCCTTCAGATTTTCTTTTTTATTTCTTTCTTTCCACTTCCTTATAAAAGCTTTCTGGGAAAAGGTGTCCCTGGTAGCTAGTAAATGCATTTAGCAGTAGGAACTAGAAATGCTCTTCCTTTTCCTAAGCACTAACTAAAATCTAGGTTTGGCAAGTCTTTAAGTAATCTTGGCACAAAGCAAAATAGGTGTTTTTATAACTTATTATGACCTAAATATTGAATTCTGATAACATTTAATTTTGCTCATAGGCAAGTCTTTAAATTTAAGCCTTAACTTTTTGCAGGTCTGTTTGCTAGACAAGGCACCTGAATGAGGAAATAAAACCTGGCTTTTCAGTAGTTGGGGTTTCTCTGCTGGTCACCTTTATTTTCTCATCTTTTGATAATGGCACACAGTGTAGATATGACTCCATTGCTTTGAAAAGCTCCTTGTGTTAACCATACATAACTGACTATTTGCATTTCACAACTTCTTGGCTTGCCTTCACAATGTTTTTTTCAATGCAGGACAAAGCTGCAAAACACCTGAGACTGTGAGTTCTGTGATACAGAGGAGACTGCAGCAGAAACGGAGGCTCATTCTTGTTGCCTGCTTCCACAGAAAACACTCTGCTTTCATCTCTAGCAGATTTGTGACTTCCTTCCACACCCACAGCCATCCCTGCCTTACATCTGGCCTGTTTCTTACATCTCAGATGTTGATAGATTTTACACGTATTGAGGAATGGCCATCACTGCTTTATCTCAGTTTTGTCTCAGAAGACAGAATTAGAGAGTGGATGATAATTGGAGTACTGTTTTAAGTGCTGGCTTTTTGTGGAGCAGGCAGGAAAACACGTTTTTCAGAAGTGCTGCGCATAGTCTGAGGAGATCCTTTCAAAGTGGCTGAATTATCAACAGAACTGCTCAGCTCATTGCACTATTTTCACCCCTCAGGTCCCTTGCTATTCATCTAAAGACTGAATTCTTTTTAAGTAAAGGCCAGATGAAAGTGTAATTGCCTCAGACTTTTTCTAAATGTCACCAATCTGTGACGTGTACAAAGAGACAAAGTACCACATGCCTAAATTCAATTATAAAAACGACAGCAATCCCACACTTATTGCATATAAAAGAGAGAGAGTACAGAAGATTTTACAATAACACATACCTCAAGAAACATGGACAGATCACAGAGCAAAGGGCATCCTGCAAATATCAGGCCTTAAAACTTCACATTTATATCTTTTTTTAATAGGTAAGAGCTAAAGATTGCTGCCTAATACAAATGGCTCCTTTAAGCAAAGGCTTTCGGATACATAAAGGAAACAGCAAGAACAAAAACCAAATACACACAAAGTTAAATTTGAATAGTGAGAGAGTTGAGTCAGCACATTTGTTTAAACTTAGATCTGTATTTTCATCTACAATAAAGAACACACAATATAACGTTCAACATTCGGAAAAAATACAAGAAACCCCCAAATCTACAACTTAATGATAACTCCCTCCTAAAAGCAGTAGATCTCCCAAAGCAATGTGAGGAATGAGTAAAACTGACAGAGTGGCTTAAAAGCTGTAGCTAGATTGGCTAACTCAGTTTTTCAGTAAGGTGCATGATTTCTCCATGTCTTTCCATCCCCACATGTGATATTGATTCATGTTTTGTTGCTTTTGGCGAGAAATATTTGTATAAGCTCAACCTGCTGAAAATAGAAAAGGATCCCAGCCAACCCAGGCCTGCGTGAGCTCATAGAGCCATATGTAACATTCCAAAACACACGGAAAGCATTGGTGACAACTTTAGGAAGCTCTTCTGGGCCCACAGAGAGACAAGTACTTGCTATTTTCACAGGTCACAAAGATGTGAATTTATTTTCTCACATTGTTTAAGGTTTTAGGGCCCCATTTTTTCTTTCTGAGAGAGTTTCAAACTCAGAAAATATATGAGGACTTTGTACTCTGCGTGTGAAGAGAAAGCAGCTGAGGTGGTTTTGTTTTGGTTTGATTTTTCTAAACAAAAATCTCTTTCAGAAGCTGGACAGGAATAAAGGTTCCATTTTCCCTTCTGCTCGGTACCACGTTAGAGTTTCAGCTGCACTTGTCCAATGTCAATACAGAACTGTGTGTTTGATGTTTTTTTCATTAATGTGTTAGTGGGTGATCTGCTTGCACAAGCTCTGCAGATCTGTAGAGTTTTATTTATCATCATAATCACTTCTTTGGATTAGAGGAATTTCAGGTGCGTTTACTCATAAATTCACCTCTCCAAGGATATTTTTTTTTCCTTTTAAATCATTAAACTTATTTATGCTTGCGACATTTAAAGATTTAAGTGTTGTATTTTGGAGATAGTATTTCCTGATTCTTGACTAAAACTCTGAACACCCACAGGAAAAAAAAAAATCTCAAACGCCTCTGTGAGTAGCGTTAGCAAATGTTGAGAAAGTGTATTTGGATATCAGCTCTGCCCCAGCTCGATATCCAGGCAATGGGAGCATAATAAATGGAGACCACACAGACTTGGAGCATTAAAAGTCATCCTGTTGTACAGTATGAAAGGAGGCTTTATGCAAGAGCTCTTTGGTGTGCATCACTGCTGCACAGCCATCGTGACATAAAACCTCCTACAGTACTGGGGGAGAAAAATAAAGGGAAGAAAATTAACTTGTAGTATTAATCACTTGGATTAAGTACCTCCTGTTTTCTGTCACAGAGTAAGTTTTCTAAAGGGAAGAGTAAAAAATGTCTGTGTGGAAATCTGCAACTGTTTTTCACTATCTGGAGAGCAAAACTACACTTATAAAAATAATTTAATCACCCTTACAAGTCTGATGTGAAGATTAATAGCAGAGTATTCACGCTCCACAGTGTGGCACGATTTGCAAAATTACAAGGCTAGTGATATAAGTTTCTATTATATTGATAAAGCTTAGTTGACTTTCCATAAAGAGATTCCAAAGAAGCCTTCAACTAGAGTTTTTTAAGTCTGCAGAAAAACTTCTAAGTTTTTCCTGTTTAATCATCTTTTATATAGAATAATTGTTTCAAAGCTTTAACAGACACGTGACAACTCATAGCCAGGTTTGCCTCTGTGACTACACCCTTGAAAAAGTAACTTTTCTTGTATATTATTATAACACAGTTCATATTTTTATTTACATATTGCATTAGAAAACACCTTATCCAGGCAGAAAAAAAATAGGATACTTTAAATAATTGGCTCATTCTAGGATGACTTTTCTACTAGTATTTGTTTTTTCACAGAGCAACCAAGATGGGAACACATTTATAATATGAAATGCAACCAACATAACTGCAGTTAATAAACTATGTTGAATGATAGCACCAAAGGGTAAAACAGTTAATTGATTAAATACAAAACAAACCCAAAACTGTTAGTTATACCTTGTTATTCACTGCCCTGAATAAGTAGGAAAAACTTCCCATTTTATAAGTAGAAAGATCCACATGGTGGACTTTGAAAGCATTTTTTCTTTTGCACCCTAACAGGTTATTTGAACCAGACTATGATCTGAAGTCCACAAAAAGGATTTACTAAAGCAAACAAAATGCTGGGGAGTCTTCAAAGATCAAGTACCTGACGATGTATGAAAACAACTGATCCCAACAGTCTCCAGGTGCCACCCTGTCGGTCCACATGAAGCATTCGAAGTATCTGGAGAAACCGGATCCCCCTGTAAGAAAATCAGGGCATTAAATAAAAGTAATGCTTGGGAGCAATTCTCTATCCACAGCTGACTATTTTCACCAACATACAGAGAACTGTGACAGCATTGCCCCTGGACAGCTCTGCATCTCACATTTGAAGCATCAATGTTTAGACAACATTTCATTATTTTCAAATACATTCAGAAATATTGACTAGGAAAACAATTATTTAACAGAAAAACAAACAAACTCAAGGAGAAATGGGCAACTTTTATAGGATTCTGATTCTTAAATGCCTCCTCTCCAAGGAAAATCAGGGCTTCAAGCTTTGCTAACTTAAGTGTGAGCAAACTTTTTTCTCTCCTTGACAAAAGCAGAATAAGAATCAAACATGGTATTATTGAAGCCCTTGTTGTGTGTGTTCAAGAAATTACCTAATTGGAAACAGGTACCATCTTATGCGTTTTTAAGATAATAAATGAATCATCAACTCCAAATATTTTCAACAAAAGAAAAATAATTATCCATATGGCTCTTCAGCATAATTTTATCCCATGGATTTTATTTAGCCACCCTTCTGGCAATGAATTTTGTTAGCCTGTCTTATCCCTGCGACAAACCAGTGAAGAGGAGGAAAGGCTAATTGCTGAATTCATCTATTTGAAAACTTCACTAAAACTATTTCTGGCTAGTTTTAGCTATCCTTAAAATTTTGCCGTGGATGTAGGTTTTGCTCTTTAATACACTTCTTATTTCATTTCCACTCTGGCTGCATTTTGCTGGGCTACAGCTACAAGCTGGAAACCCACCATGGTGCCACCCTGCACCCACTGGTGTTACTCCCACCAGAAAGGCAGACTGTCTCCTGAAATACCCAATTTCTGCTTTATTCAGAAAGCAAGGATTCTGAGCTTGGTTACAGCTATGTCACTGCCAAGTGCTGACATGCATGGTATGGACGGGCTGTTTTACAAATAAAGCTTTGAAGAAAATCCAGATACTTCCTAAACATGCACAACCCATTTCCACTAAAAACAGAAGGTGAATTTGTTGGACAGAAGACTATTTTTATCAGTTTGGTGACCTTGAAACAGTAAGGACAGAAGGGTGGAGGGCTCTGCTGTGAACTCTGCAGGGCTACTCAGTTCCAGTCTCACTGGTTGCTGCAGTGACCAAAATGTCCATTGTCACACCTTAGGGGGAGTCTGGAGCCTGGAGCTTCATCCTACAAGTAAACGACCTAACATGCCTGAACCCACATCTTCTGAGATTGCTGGGATTTGAGGGAGGTCCAAAGAGGGCACTAATATCATACTTTAAAAGCAAAGTCAAGGTGTGGGAGTTTCATTTCTTCTTAATTCAACGACTCACAGCACAGTTCTGAGGAACTCTGAGGGAATTAAGATCAGCCTGACTCTGATAGTTTTTCAGGGGAGCAACAACAACACTGCAGAGATGTGAGCTAAGCTTCTCTGTCAGAGCAGTCTGAGATGTAGTTCAGTGACACACACAGTGGGCCTTTTCATTCAAGTCCTTCCTCCACCCCTAGTTAAATTCAACAAAGTCTTTGAAATTTTCACGCTCACCCTTCTCCTTTCCTGTATGAGCTGATAAATCACATTCACATTGCCTGTGTGAGTCTTTACCATCACTTAAGGATTGATGTTCTATGGTAAGAGTCACCTTAAAACTACTTTGTACATGTAGTTCCCTCCAGTGTTTGTCTACACAGCCACAATCTACATTCCCACTTCCCAGTGATCAGACTGCATTGAAAATCAGAAGCTTGTGAACAGAACATGCAGCACATCTTGCAAGTTAAGTGAGGAGTGGGAAGTACACCTCCTCTGCTTGTCGTTGTTTTCTTCTGTTTACCCACTTGACCCCCCAAAACAAGCTTGCAGTACTTGGTGCAAGCTGAACAAACACTGTAGACATCAAATGTTTCTGGTTCATGTACGGTATGAGTTACTTGTGCCAAACAAATCCACCAAAGCATAATTACTCTTTAAACAAAGTAATTACTTATACTCAAAAAGCACCAAGTTAAGTGCTGTCTGGATTACTTCTTAAATAAACTGATGTTCTGTAATACTCTCTTGTCTCAGAAGGAGAGCTGTTTGATGTTTTATAAAGGACATAACATTTCATTTTTTCCACTTGGCTTCAGTGTTCCCATCATTTTTCATATGCCTTGGTTTTGCACTCCTGCTCCCCAACCAGTGATCAAGAACAACAGCACAGTCCTCCACTGCCCAGTGTTTCAATGAAACAACTTTTCCTGTATTAGGAAAATCAGATATCCATTTAATTCAGAAATTAGATACACATCCGATAACATCTGTGGCACTGAAGAGCTACAGTCACTAGAAGAACATACCTTATTGCAGAGGTGGCAAACACCTGTCCATTAGATCCTATGCTCAGAACAATAATCGAGGCTACTACCACAATTAGATCTGTTAAAAAAAAATAAATTATTATTAGAGTTTCACATCAAAATTCAAATGACTACAATTACTTCCATGGTGAGTTTAACAATGGAAGTTTCAAAGAACGTGATGGATGAGACAGCCTGCCACAAAAACAACAAATGCAAAGGCATAGGTACACCCTAAAAATGAATCCATATTTTGGCTCGAGGCTTTTGGTTTAAAAAGAAAAGTAAGGGTTTGCTTCACTCAATAATGAAATGCAGAAAGTCAAGTGTCATGCATACATACACACACAAACTTGGTTTAAATGTTGTATCAAAGCTGTAACAAGCTTTCAAAGTTTAGGGAACTGTCAGAACAAAGGTTGGCTAAAAAAACCTCCAAAATCAGAGTTGTTGGTTTACTTTGTGATGCAGTCTTTATTTGTATGAAGAAAAAAAATAATTGTTTCCAGAGGTCCTTTTTTTTTCTTCTGTTTCCATAACTCTACAGTTTACACAGTTCCACCATTATACAGTGTAAATGATGGATTGTGTTCACAGTGCCAATCTCTGATTTTCTCTTATCCTACTTCAGTGACCATGTCTATTTCTTTTAATTATTGAACCTTACTCTAACATTGCCCTGAGAAGACATTTTTCTAATTTCCTCGCAGGCATTTCAGTGGTAAACCTCTTTAGAGCATCTAAAGGCTTCACTTCCAAATTCTAACCAGAAAAAAGAAAAAAAAAAGGATAGTACATATTATAAATGGGTAGGAAATGTAGACAGAAGGAGGATAAGTTTTGGTAAATTTTCCTTGCCAGTTTTAAACAGGCAGCACTTTATTCTTCAGAGCACTCAACATTATATAGCACTTCAAAAAAACCAGCCCCTGCTGACCTCACTTGCAGCTGCGAGAGCTCAGAACTTCTGTAGCCCAACTTCAAAGTCTTCATTTGGACATCCAAAAAATGAGGCACACTTGTGAAAACTGATTTAACCGGCTGCCACAGAGTTTCTGTGTGATGCCTAGGCAAGATGCAGGACAGAATCCAACTTGAGAGGCAACAAGACTTTCCTTCAAAAAGGTTAACTTGTTTTTTCCTCTCCTTTTAACATTCTCCTGCCTCATTCACAACCGTGTAGTTGCTGCAGCAAATATTGCAGAAGTTCTACAACCAACAGTGTCCTTCACTGCCTGACTTGGATTAATTGCCAGTATCAAGTGTGATTTTTGCTGTAAAAGCTGGATTCCCCCCCAAGTGATATAATTCACTTAGTTTAAAGAGTGTACTACAATATTTTACATAAATGAAAATAGATAAAGGGAGGGGTAAGACTACAAAAAGAGCTTCCATATTGGGATATTCTTAACTTTTGAATGCCCAGGCTTCCAAATTTTTTATGCTATTCCTTTCCTATGTACATGTGTGGATATATATTTCTAAGCATCAGAATTTAGGGCAGGTTTTCTTACCATCACATCATAACAGTGCTGATCTTTGCCCTTAAGCAAATGATGCACCCATGTCCTTACTACGTTACCTGACATACACATATCCATCCAGTGACCGGTGACTGACACTGAGGAAAAGAGTTACAGTCAGCTAGTGAGAGTAAAATAGATTTTAATTCGTGCTTTCTACTTTTCTGGAAGTATTCTATATGATGGAGATGTTTTTATTTCTTCTCCAAAAACTGTTCTACCTCTAGTTTTCATCTTAGTTTCCAATCTTTAGGTTTCTGTCACTAATTCCAGTTTACTGGTCCAAACCATCCTATTTTACAGTCTAGGTTTTCAGCACATCCTTCTGCTCCTTTCACTGCCACCTTCCAATCCCACCTTTTTTCATCCCCTGCTGGTTTTCCTTCAACCTCCTGATTCCTTGTCAGTCTCTCTAAATGTTCTTCTCACAGATCTTTCCATCAGCGTCCAACCTCCTGTTATTTCACTGAGCCTGTATGTCCCAGTTCATCCCTTCTACCGCAGCATTCCAGGCTGGTATTTTCCATGGGCCCTGGGCAGATTCAGGAAGAGCACTATAAAACCCAAATCAGCAGATTTTCCACTTCCAGTCCCAGCACTACTGCTCCAAGAACCCCTGAAATGTGAACTGTGCAGTGAGCCTGTCCAGGGAGTTTGAAGCATAAACAAGCTACCAAATTTTCAGGGGCCCGTTAGTCAGCTTGGAATTGATTTTCAGTGACAAACAAAAAGGGGAGTTTGCCACAAAATTCCATGTGTCTGCTTTAAAGTGGCTCTTCATAACAAATGGCCTTTTTTCAGGAACAGCTTAAACATTTTGCTTGAAATGTCTCCACAAGACTCAAACTGAAGCAGACACTGGCATAGAAAACATCAGGCTAAAGAGTCAACGCTTGTTTAAGTAACTTTTTCAACTCCAACAAGCATTAGTGTTTAGAATAGCATCACACCAGTATTTATGGCAGCTCTTAAAAACTAAAGTGTCAGGAAGTTTGGTAATTTTAAAAAACTGGATTCCACTAATTTATAAGCAGCAATATGTGGATATTCTTCTCAAAGTGTCTACCTGCAAATGTGTCCGTACCTGCACGTGAGGTGTAGAGAGGAAAAAAATAGCATAGAATATTCTATATTCTATATTCTATATATATGGTCCCCACATATGCAGACAACAGACCTACAGGGATCCCATTCCCTGCAATTTAGCACGTGTAGTACACAGCTTGTCCACTGTATCTTATTCATGTTCTCAGTTATTGAGAAATTCCAAACACCTGTCCTTTTAATTTGAATAATCAGTTTGCCAATATTCCTTAGCTGTACATAAACTTCAGCGCAGCACAACTGAAGTAGGGAATGAAGCACGGAGAGGAAAAGTGATTTTTTTCCTAGGGATTCTTGATATGCTGGCAATTAATTCAATCGGTGTCTCCTGACAGGTTATTTAATAATAGAATTGTAATCTCTATAATCTGTCTGAAGAGAAGTATTAAGCTAACTTCAGAAAATCTACCTAAGAGATTAAAAAAAAATAAATAAATTATTTACAAGGTAAGTTAACAAGGGAAGTTGCATCATTTCCCATTTTAGCTAAAATGTTAAATGACCATTCAAGAAATGATGTGTCCTTTCCCAGTTTAGAAGTTGCACGCTAACATACTATTTTAAGGAAGCATGGAGTCCAATAATATTTTAAAAGTTTATAAGAGAAAGTAATAATTAGGCTTGACGACTAAATCTCTTTCTAGTAATAAGCACCAAAGTAATTTATATTTATAATTCGAGAAGAAATCTCCCTGCTTTCAAAGAAATGTCAGTGGCATTTTTCTGATTTTAAAACAGACTTGTGTATTAAATCCAGAAGCAAAATGAATACCTTATTTTTACCTTCTGTTCTAATCCTTTAATTTTTTTTCCTCATATTTGTACTTCATTCATGTTGATTTGAAAATTATAGGATGAGTCAGGATGATTCAATCATTCACAACAAATGTATTTGGCTTGCTCTATTAGTGGAGACACTCTTCCATCTGCATTTGATATCCAAACCAAATCTTGACTTCAAATGTATTGTATTCTTAGGGGAAGTTTAAAGGTTTCAAAAAATACTGATACCTGTGAATGGACAACCTGCTGTTGTCATTCTTAGCTTTTCTTAGCTTTTCTTACCAAAACTGTATCTTCTTGGAGGGCTATACATTCCTTAATTGAAAGAGAAGCCAAGAATATGAGTAGGAGTAAAAACAGGCCTGGTGGTTGGATCATAAAACTGGATCAGCTCTAGAAGTAGCTGAAGAATTTGAAGTGAAACAAATGTTCCTCAATAACACAAACAGCAGCTCATCACTTTTTTCACTACTTACATCTAGATATATAAAAGAATAATCTAGATATAGAATGGAATAATAGAATTGTTTCCTGAGTTTTTGCACAGCTTCACAGTGTCACAGATAGCTGAGAAAAAACCAGCTCATTTTCTCCTCTTTTCACCTCTGTAACCTTGCTCTATTTAAAGCTCAATGATTTAGCAATTCATTAATTTACAATTCTGCTTTTCTAAGGCTGATGTCTGCCTATGTGTCACAGCCATATTTTAAGTGTTTAGTCCCGGCAACCCAAAAGAAGAAATAACTGCATAGGTTCAAAAAGTAGATAAATGTTTGAAGAATAGACATAGTTCAGAATTGCAATGTCTCTACAGTAGTTTATATCTTTACTTTTAAAAAAAGAGGGGAAAAAAATACCTTTTAAATCTTACCAATGATTGATATTGGTTTTCTGGCAAACCGGATTCTTCCCTGGAAACCAACGTATTTACTCCTGCAGCCTGCAGACCACAACCGTACCAAATATTCAGCACCAAAAAACACAACCAGAACTATTTCCTGTCAGAATTAAAAAGAGAAGAGACCAGAGGTTTTTTTCATAAAAAGTCAGACTACAGTTAGCACATCTAATTTATTCCTATGACTAATACAAATAAGTTTGTTGAGATGAATGATGCAATAAAAAGGATTATCCTAATCTGTTTGCTTTTTATATGCCAGTACATAAAAGCAAGATATAAACTCTTCCTGAATGTGATTTGCATGAATTAAAGGATAGTTCAAGCTCTATTTCATCAGCCTATCATAGGGAAAACCACAATATTCTTCTTCTTTTGTGTCTTTCCAAAACTTAAAATTTTAAAAAATAAAGAACGTAGGGAAGCTGCAAGCATATCATTCTTAAAAGTAACAAGTATATGAAACATTTCTAGATCATAAAAAAACATTTATAAACATAAAATCCGAAAGTGTAATGTCAACCTTTGTATGTTCAAAATAGAATCATAGAATATGTCAAGTTAGAAAAGACCCATAAGAATGAAGTCCAGCTCCCTGCTCCTCCCAGGACTACCTAAACCTGAAACATATGACAAGAAGTTGTTATCCAGATGGTCCTTGATCTCTCTCAGCCATGCTCCTCCCTGGGGAAACCATTCCAGTGACCAACCACCCTCTCAGTGAAGAACCATTTCCCAATGTCCATTCTGAACCTCCCCTGATGCAGATTCATTCCCTTTCTTTGTATCCTGTTGCTGTTCACCAGAGAGAGGACATCAGGGCTTGCCTTGAGGAAGCTGAGGTCTCTCCTCAGCCTTCTATTTTCCAGGCTGAACAAATCAAGTGATCTCAGATACTTCCTCCTAAGTCTTGCCCTCAAGGCCTTTCACCATCTCAGTTGCCTTGCTCAGGACACACTCTAATATAGTTTCACATCCTTTTTTTACTGAGACACCCAAAACTGCACACAGGACTCAAGGTGGGGCCACATCCCACTTGTAGTCTCTTGTCCCCCAGTTTGCATCTACATAACCAGTCTGGCCTTGTTCCAGTTCGAGAATTAAGTTCTTGCTCTTGTAAAATTTCATACATTTGGTGATTGCCCAGCTTTCTGGTCTGTGCAGATCTCTCTGTAAGGTTGCTGTACCCTTGAGGGAGTCCACAGCTCCTTATAGTTTAGCATTGTTGTCAAATTTCCTTAATGTACATTTGATTCCTGAGTCTACACAATTTATAAAAACATTGAAGAGCACTGGCTGTAAAACTGAGGCCTGGGGAACCCCTCACTGCTGGCCTGATCGAACCCTGTTTACTACAACCCTTGGAGCCAATTGCTCACTCAATATATTTTGGACTTGTCTGGCTGTGTGCTGGACAGTTTATCCAGAAGGATTTGGTGACAAACGGCACCAAAAACACCACACCTACTGACTTCCCTTGGTCAAATACCAGTGATATACTCATAAAAGGAATTTAAACTGGTTAAGCAGGACTTTCCCCTCATGGACTCAGGCTGTTATAGCCAATGACTATGTTGTCTCTCTAAGTAATTTTTGGTAACTCACAAACAAACTTCTCCATAATATGACCAGGCTTTGAATGGAAAGTTGGTAATTACCAGGCTCTTCCTTCTTACCTTTCTTGAAAATTCAGACAACATTTGCCAGCCTGCAGTTTAGCTGGACCTCTCCAGATTCCCAAGTCCATTGGAAAATAATGGAGCAAGGTTCCACAATGACATATGCCAGAACTTTCAGTATCCTTGCTGAGGCAGCAAGTCTCAAACAAGTTCAGGGTTGACTGGGATTTTATCATCCTCCCAGTCATGGTCTTCCAACAGAGCTCTAAACGTCCCAGGGCCCATCATTGTTGTTGAAGACAGAGGTGAAGAACGTATTAAATGTCTCTGCTTTGCCTACACGCCTATTTATGAGGTGACCAACCTCTTCAAGCAACGGCCCAATGCTATTTCTGATTCCCTTTTTGGTATTAACATCTTTTTAAAAGCCCTTTTTATTGTACTTCAGAGGTCTGGCCAGCTCAAACTCTAATTGAGCTTTGGCCACACTGATTGCCTCCCTACCCTAAGGATGGAATCTCTGTAGTCCTCTCATGTCACCTCTCCTTGTTCATACATTCACCTTTTCTGCCTAAATTCTAGAAGAGATCCCTACTCAACCAAGCTGCTCCTCTACCCTGCTTGCTTGACTTCTAACATTTTGTGACTGCCTGCTCCTGTGCTCTTAAGAGATGGCTCTTAAAAGGTGACTAGGATTCATAGCCCCCAGTACCTTCAAATGCATATTCCAAATCCCAAATGCTCCTTCAGCAGCCCCTACTCTGCTGTCATCATATCCAGGATCAAAATTTCACTGGCAGTTTTATTTCTATGACCAACTTTTGAAACTCAGCTATTTCATGGTCATTGTGAGCAAGACAAGCACCAATGACAACTTCACCCTCATCCCCCAGGATGGAATCCCACCCTGTGCTTAATGCTGAGTGCTCTGCTGTGGATCTTGCTGGTACCAGAGCATCTCACCTCACTGACTGAGGCAAGCTGGATATACAACATGTGAAATAAGTGAATTATCTGTATTTTAGTATTTTTTCCCCTCTACAGCATCACATTAAAGCACTCGTGCATAACCAAGGATAAGTACACTCTGAAATACTTCTAAAGAAAGCAGATTAGTAATGATCACACAGAATCACACAGAATATTATGAGTAGGAAGGGACCCACAAGGATCATCTAGTCCAACTCACCACCTAACACCCGTACAGAGACCGAGAGCACATCCCAGAGCGTAACACCAACCTAGATCCCTCACAGTCTAGCAGGCCACTCTGAGCCGGAAGGGGCCCAGGGTCATCCAGCCCTACACCCCCCAGCTAGACCATGTCACTAAGCTCCTCGTCCAGTCTTCTCTTAAACACCTCCAGGGATGGCGACTCCACCACCTCCCTGGGCAGCCCATTCCAATATGCAATTATCACCACATGGCCAGATTTGTTGAGATCTTTGTCCCTTCCTTCCTTGTTTTCCTCCACCATGCCAGTACATCCAAAACACGGCATCTAGGATTTGTTCCAATCCAAACTATATCCAGTAACTCAGAACCACCAAACACCTTCTACATAATTTAGAGCTTTGGAAAATATTTGTATTTTAACTTAAACCTGCATGCAATCTGCACCTGGGGAATTCTAAAGCACCCAAAGAGTGAACACACTTAAATCATACGTTTCACTGAGTAACAATACCAACATGTCTTAAAAATTGACATTCTGGATGGTTGAAAAGAGACAAAAATATTTCAAAGCTAAAAAGCAGGTAAGAAAAACTCTACACTGATCTACAGAAATTCATGTCAATTCTGATTTTTTTACAAAGGTTAATATTTCTGCATTCATTTCTGCCTCCATGTTTTCCCTGGAATGAGAACCCAGAAAATATGCACAGCCTTCCTCTGTTTTCATGACATTTTTGGTCTGACTAGGACCAAGGATTAGTAGAAAAGTAAGTTTACAGCACAGTTTCAAGGCAGGAGCACAAGAAAATACACAACAAATTAACTCCCCAAGTATGATTTTTTTTTAATTAATGTATTATCTAGAGCATCTACAAATAATTCTGTTAAGTTTATATTCTGTCTGAAAGCTAAACAAAATATTTATTCAAGCATAATAGTCAGAGGAAAACCCAAGAACAATCTGCAAAGGAAAACAATTCTTGCATTTCTGGACTCCTGCAAAATACTCCCTCATTTATTAAATTAAATTGTCTGCATTTTTGGCAGGTTCCTGGTGTCATCACTCAGTACCATTTGTTTTAAAGTCTCTTATTAGGGATCCGTGATTTCCACCAAAGGGAGACCCATTTTTACTGATTTGCATATTAGAATCACTAGGTCAGACAGGTAAAAAATTGTGTAGAAAGGAGAGAAGCAGGCAAGTGTTGAGAAAGCAAAAAATTCATAGATTTAAGTTATTCTTTGATGATTGTCTGAGGGTACTTTTAAAAGCTGAAATTAAAACTGTATCTGGACTAAAGGTATTTTAGTCTCCAGGCAAGTGCCAGGACATATAATTTTATTTCTTCTACCAATAAGAACCCATCTTGGTTATGTCCAGGAAATTCTGCTGAAGGAAATAAAGTCACACAGCCTATGGAAAAAAAAATAAAATTGTTGACAGGAAGGAGGAAAATGAGGAACTTACATCTTTAATAAATTTGAAATTAATTACTGATCCCAGTTCATTTTGTCCTGGACAGGTGTCCACATTACCAAAACCACAGCAATTAACACATTTGTTGGCAGCCTCAGACAGGCCAAAGACCAAAAAAACGCGGAAACTGGACAAATATCACAGCTCTACAGGTGGTCCCTCAAAAAAAATTAAAATAAAATAAAGGAAGATTATGAAACTTACACTCTTGTTTTGTGTATTCCTAATGTAAGACAGGAGACATCCATTTCCAGGGCTGTCAAGGCTGATCAAGCTTCACCTCACTAAATTCACCTTTAAAAAAAACCCCTAACCTGCCTCCTTTTTCCTCCTCTACACATAAACACTTTTCAGAACCTTAAATTTATTGCCTTACATTTACCTTCTGGTAAGGGGAAAAAAAAATACCCAGCAATTTTCTGGAAAGTCAGAAAAAAGTACTTATTCTCACTGGAATGGCAACAAATGAGAGGGAGGATTTGTGGGCAAAATATGAAGCAGAATAAAATCTGCAAAAATAATCTCCAAATTAAATTTACATCCATCTGCATGTCAGTTTGAGAGCTTTCTCCAGCTTTCTGAAGTTTTCCAGAATGCTTGCTTTCAAAGTGGGATTATACTCGCAAGGATCCTACAAAACTTTTTAATTTAGGCCCTCAGCATTATTTTTCCCCTAGTCCTGGAAGTTGCCAAGAAGAAATACATGATGAAGGATCCTCAGAAGATTTCATAAAGCTGGAAAGCCATTTGGCATCAGCAGAAAGCCAGGGATGAACCCCTCCAATGAAACTGAAACCAAAAAATAACAACTAGGAACAAATCACTACCTCATAAAAATAAGAGCCACATCAGACTTGAGCAAATACATCTCATAAATACCCCTGGCTGCTCTATCTTGACATCAACTTTTAGTGTCAGCCTTCCATCTTACTCAGTGACCCTTCTCTGAACTCCTGTGGGGAAAGGAAAGGTAAAAACAGCTTTGACCAGAACAGCTGTCACGAATGTCAGCACATTTGACATGATCAGCTGAATGATCACAAATCAGTAGCACCGTTCCGTTATTCTGTGCTTCTCCCTTTTGTCTGCAAAAAAAAAGAACTCCAAGCACACACCTATAACATTCTTTGCCCAGTCAGGTGGAAGACCTTAAATTAATTTCGTCTTTGTATTTTGTTTAATTTTTTCTTAAGTCTAGCCACTGAAAAAGTTTCCCCTCCCTCCCACATCAATCGTAAAATAAAACATAATCATGTTTACACTATTCTTAGTATAACTCTATTTTATTAGTTTTATGAAAAATGTGGGAAAAAACTAAACTTCAAGGAAAATACGTATGCAAATAACTTCCATCCATATTGAATTCCATCAGTCAAATAAGAAACTCTTGTGGAAAAGCCACAACAAAATGCCATTGATGACCCAAAAAACCGTGCTCCTATTAACACAGAAAATCAACATTTTTATACAGGGGTGTGTGTAAGTGAAATATATAGCCTGGAATTCACAATATATACGTATTCCAGTAGGGTTATGGATAACTGCACTGGAGAAGCAGGAGAAGGGAAGTTCAGCTGGAGTGATTAAAGTGCACACATGAAAAAGAGGAGTATTTTCTCAGCTGCAGCTGTGTTTTAGGTGGAGAGCACACACAAGGCTCTCTTCACTTTTTTTATTGGAATATTTAGGTGCTGGGGTAAAAGGAGGAAGTGGGATGGCTAAATGAATAGTGTGTGCTCACGAAGATTCAATCAAGGAATGGCAGCTCCAAACAATGAAGCCTCAGAAACAGGCTTAAAGGTTTAATAGTCCAAATGTTTGCACACGTGTGCTGGTGTCCAAAATTTAATCTGATAACCTGTCTTCAAGGTTTTCCAGTCCTTAGAGTTGAAAATGTCAGTTTAGTGACCTGTTTAGCTTAATAGCTACTCAAATGCTATGAAAACCTGGTGATACTGAAAGTATTTATTTCTTACCAGCATGCTTGTTCTTAAAAGACATCATATGTGAAGATACAATATCCAATATATGGAAGAAAAAATGCCAAATGCTGATAAATGTCCTATAGTATCATTACATTACTCAGACTCCCATCTTTAGATAAAATTGAAAGTTTAGAAGTCTGTTATTTGAATGCAAATAGATTCCTTTAACAATTCTTGAAAAAATGCTTCCATGCACAGCTGATAAATATGCGGAATTTGCTGATTTCATACCAGGAGCATCCTTATTTTTCAGTTTATTGACATTTGCTGTTCCCTGTATGGAATGAGGTTGCCCAGTAATGAGGGAAGCACATGGTGCTCTAGTAACAGTACCTGTGGCTACCATTCCGCTGAGCTAGGTGAGGCACAGAGGAAAGTTATTTTTTAATTCTGTTTAAACCAGCAACAATTTTTCTACAAAAGAAAATTAACTACAGCATGCACTACTTTTGAGCAGAACTTTTTTTCTCAATTGCTTAATTCTGAAAGATACCACTCGGGCAAACACAATCAAATAGTGAATCGATAAGATTCAGCAAGTTAGTGCCTGAAGTTTTTAGGCACTGTAGATCCAGCAGCATCCCACAGGAGCCTTCCAGCTCTCCAACAGCATGTCCCTGAAGGGACCACCTCTAACAGGAGGGGAAGGGTTTAGCTTTGCTCCTGGAATGGCACCCATCCAATGTGAATATGCACTTCAGAACTGTAAATAATTATTTCCATGTTTCCTACTGCTTTGATTTGGGAGTGTATCAAAATTTCGAGGAGAGGAATTGAAAAAATCCTGCGTGTACCTCTGCACCTTCCTCTCACTCCCAAGAAAGAAATGTTTCTCTAGTCTCTTGGGCCACCTTCTGAAACCACTTTGCACAGAGAACTCTATATAGAGCCAGAGTGAGGAAAATTTGACCGAGGGCATTATAAGTTGGCCCTTTGTTAATTCCTCTCCTACTTACAGCACAATGATTTCTATTTTAGACAGCTGAAAAGCACACAGCTCTGACCCAACACAACATGCTCTGCAGTGCATTAGGGCAACCCACAAGGTAATATAAGCCACAAGAATAATTGAATTATAAATCAAATCGAGATGCTTGACAGGAACTTTTGGCTCCAGATAACTTAAGCTTATGGAATATGTTGAAAATCTTATGGACTTGCTTTTTTTCCTATTCTGTTTAATGTGTGAAACAACATCCCATATTTAATGTTATAATATTCCTGATCTACTTTCTTTATCTTCCCGTAGACCAACAAGAAGGTCAGAAAGAAACAGGGATTCTCTACTTGTTTTGTTCCTCACAGGTTTAGAGGAATAAAAGAACAAAGTAGAAGCTTTTGAGTAATGTGCCTATTTTTGTTCTACACCAGCACAATCTGACTCTTCCACAGAATACAAGAATTAGTGTAGTTTTCTACTGAGGCAGTTTACCTGTCAATGCCATTAAGGGGCTGGACACGCTGTTACACAGGCAATATACACTGCATTAATATCACAAAATGCCACCAAATATTAAAGGAACTACTCTGTATGACACACCCTGCAAAAAATTCATTATCAGCTGTAAGAAATGACGTGGTGAGGCCAGCAAGAGCACGTGTGAACTTCATGTATTAGACTACCGTTTAATCATTTTACTACACAGGCCTGGAAAAGGCCCTAAGTGTTAGTGTCATGTGACAAAGCCCAGATTTAGAATTATAAATTGGCACAAAAGCAGGAAATAGATCAAACTTCCACTATTTTTACTTTTTAACACTCACTGCTTTAGTAGGATGGAGAAAATGCCCTCAAACCTATCAGAAAACATAAATCATAGAGATGAATCAATCAAGCTTGTTTGCAGCCTTGCTTCTACTCTTCATCAAGCCTGAAGACGACACAGCATTTGACAATCTGACCACATAGCTCAAATGGAAGAAGGGGCAAAAGCAGTGACAACCAAAAAGGAACAGGAGGGCTCCTCCACTGCAGACAGTGAGGACCCTGAAAACAGAATCTTTTGGGGTATTTTGTACCCTCTGGTGCTGTAGCACTATGACTGACAGGTGTTAATGTGTTTGGAAGACACGAGCTTGCTTTTTCCAGAGGAACGCTGATGCATCAAGTCTGTCTCCAAAAAGAAGAGGTACCACAGGACCAGAAAATCCACTTGAACCAAGATACAACCCTGTTGAAAAAGGAAAGGCAATGGCAACACTAAGAATATCCACCTTGCTCATGGCTCTGCTTCTAGGACAGCACATGCCCCTTAAAGTCTTATCCAATAAACCTGAGAAAACTGCAGCAGGAAATCAGCCATGAGGAGAACATGAGCAGAATGTGGTGACCCCTGGTGAAAGGCAAAGAAAAGACTCAGAAGCACTTTACCTATTGGAATAGATAATAGGTTTGGAAGAAAGCCTTCCCTTTTTCACTGAAAACACATCATTACCAGATCATTCCCATAACTGAGCATTTGGTCCAATCCAGTGTAGCAATTCTTACAGTGTTGCCGTTATTGACAATGCTGCACTGACTTTACATTTGGATTGTTTGCTCTGACCTGGAAAGCAAGTTGAGATGAATATTACATATTCCTCCAATTAGAATTCCATTAATGAAGCTGAATCAATATGATTTATAGCAAAACCAAGAACACTCTTGGTATTTTTAAATTTTAAAAGTAATTAGCATATAGATATTAAACTAGAGAAAACTTCTCCCTTTCACCTATAGCACTATCATTATACAAACTGCTTCCTTATTGTGCTTTGTTACTCCCAGTGTGTAAAAATATCATATGTATGATAAAAATAATAGTTTGTTCTTGTTTTTAGAACAGCACATTTAGTGAAATTAGACCCACAAGTTAAGAAGCACTCTTGCTGCAAGATTTGTTACAATAAAAATAAAAATTTCCTTTGCAAACTACCATGGTGACCTCTCCTGGTAGAAAAATATATAACCTCTAACCATGAAAAAATCAGATTAAACCTCAAAGGAGGAAATTCATCTGCCCCACTTTATAGTTTATTTTTTAATGCCATATCTTTAAAGATCTAGGTGCCATTTACAAATCAAAACTGACACAAAAACTACAAGATAATCAAGAAAACATTAGAGCCTCCTGCTGTATAAGCAAAAGCCTGATCAAGAGTCTCTGGCAACTTTTTCAAAAAGGTTTTTCAAATGAATCACCACAGGATCAGATAAAATTAAAACTGTATATATTAGGGAATAAAAACTTGAGACAAAGTGGAGGGATAAAAGTGACTCAGAGGAAAAGGTGAAAAAAATAGTCAGACATAAGCATATGCACAGTTTGCTGAAAACATTCCTTTTCTGGAGGAATTTTTAAAAATAAAAACAATAGAATCCATGGAAAACTTAAGTGAAAATACTTTAAAAAAATTTTTTATTATTATTTATTTTAATCTCAGTCACTTATCTACTGTGAGGGAGGGGATTTTTGCTCCCCCTCTGTTCTGCTCTCATGAGACCCCCCCTGCATCCAGCTCAGGCACCCCAACACCAGAAGGAGAGAGTCCGGAGGAGGGACACAAAGATAATCAGAGGGATGGAGCAGCTCTGCTATGGAGACAGGCTGAGAAAATTGGGATTGCTTATTCTGGAGAAGAGAAGGTTGCATGGAGACCTCATGGCAGCCCTTCTATACCTGATGGGAAGCCAGAAAAGGACTTCTTTATCAGGAACTGCAGTGACAGGACAAGGAGGAATGGCTTCAAACTGAGAGAAGGTTTAGATTTTCGAAAGAAATTCTTTACTGTGGTGGTGAGACCCTGGCACAGGTTTCCCAGTGAAGCTGTGGCTGCCCCATCCCTGGAAGTGTCCAAGGCCAGGTTGGATGGGGCTCTGAGCAACCTGGGATAGTGGAAGGTGTCCCTGCCCATGGCAGGGGCTTGGAATGAGATGATCTTTAAGGTCCCTTCCAAACCAAACCCGTCAATGATTTTATGAACTGAATACACCAGCAACTCTGAGAACAGCTCAAGACACTCTGTGCTTTGAACAGCCAACCAACAACACTATGAAAATATGTAAAGCTGCTGTAGAATAGAAAGAAAAGCTTCTCCCTCATGAAGCAGATGTGTCCATACAAGGCTGATGACCTCCCAGAAAATAACGTGGCTGAAGCAGCAAAACACTGCAGTAAATATGATTTTAGAGGATAACTCAGAATAAGGAGTATAAAAGGAAGACTTGCATACAAGCTGCACATATTAAAAGTCAAAGACTACAGTTAAGTCAGCAGAATTTTTATACTGAAGGAAATCATAAGCAATCAGCATGGATTTGAGTGAGTGATCTGTTCAATTCACAGGGAAAGTTCCAGCAAGTGAAAGCAAAAAGAAGTAAAATGTTTAGAATTAGGGGAAGTATGGTCAATGGAAATAGAGCTGACCTGCGATAGGAAGCTAAGGTACTGCTAAAAGTGCATATATTTATTTTAGGAACAAATAGATAAAAGGACTACTTCTTCAAGATGAATACTCTCCAAGAGTCAGGTTCCTGTCAGAGAAGCACGGGCAGATGTAGATCAGGCATGAATGGCAAAACCATTCTGCTTTCAGTCCCATGGAATTTAAGGAGCACTTATGAAAACCACAGGAAGTAAGCAGTTGAACAAAAAGGAGTCAATTTTATCAAAGAAAGTGGGATTAAATATCAACTGTAGGAAATCCCATGATCACTGTTCTTGACATATTTGACTCTGTCAGATATCTCCATTTGTTGCAAAAGTGTGTAGAGACTAAATGCTAATTAAGTAGGAGGGGGAAGGAGAAAGACTGCTATTTAGCTTGTTTTTTACTCCATGATTTTACTAAAACTATTAATGCATATTTTAAAAGCCATTTTAAACCAGTTCCAAAATTCTGATGCTCATTTATGCCTGTTGGGAAAAGGCTTTACCATGTTGTCCCCCCAAAAGGCAGGAAATTCAGATTTTCTCCACTACCTTCCAATTGTTATTCTTAGAACACCCCCTAAACCCTGGCTACCCACCTTCAGGTACTCAGGTATGGCATGATCGTTTGTGACACTATATCTCAAATTCATAAACACCACCCTGGGCTGGACTATTTCAGGAACTTGTTTTTGGGTTACATTACAGAAAGTTCTCTCTTTTCAGCAGTCCCAGTTATAGAACTGTCCATGATCATCCCTGTTCAGTTTTACCAATTTTTTCTGGTGATTGAAACAGAAGATTTCTTAAATGAGTACCTTCTCCAATATTTAGGGCATGAGCTACTGGTAGAAATTCCCGGGGACATTGGACAACGGGCATCAAGAGGCAATAACTCAAGAAAGCTTCTAAATCATGCCCTGGTTCTTATAAAGGACTTTAATTCAACTGCCACCCATTCAAAGAGCAACACAGTGAGATGCTTCAGGAATAAATTTTAGGTAAAGGTATTGAGTAGGTAACTAGGAATGAAATCCAGCTGTAATGTAGAATTGTCTTAAGTGTTGCAAACACAACTGCAGCTTTTTTCCACTGTTCTTGTTTCCCCAGGCATTGTACAAGAAGTTTCTCATGCAGCAGATCTTAAATACTAATGGATAGACAAGTAAACAAGCTTTCAACAGTTCAGATACAGGATTAAGTGAAGCTGGGGGAACTAGAGAATCCTTTTCATACCGCACTACATGTAGCAATCTCAAAAAACAACGGTATGTGCATTTAATTCTTGTGGAATGTGAAATAACATGTACATTGCTGTTCTAGATAAAAGTGCAGTGATTCACTTTTAACATTATTTAGAACTCTAAACTTCTCTCTGCAAGTATAAAAAAATCAGGAATAATCACAGTCTTCACTATCTATTCTGTTGGTGTTTATGACTGTGATCCATTATGCCAATGTCACTGTCACTTCCCACACTTGGGAAACTGATCCTTCCCAAGTGTTGATCTGCCTGAATAAAATGAATTGCAGTTTTTTCACAAGTGGGAAAATACCACAAGCATCACATATCAGTATTTATTTGCTACTGACATACTAACAGGCCTCTACAAAAATTACAGGGTCCTTCAATCAGGACAGAAACAAATCAATATTACCTTGAACTTGAGCCAATAGATACTCTGGCCTAATTTTGTTTCTCACGAGACTGACGGTCCTGGTCTCACTTTCAGAAGAGCAGAGTGGCACCGAAGGAAGAAGGCACAGGGGTGTGTTTTCATATCTCGGTGTAACTCTGGCTATGTGAACAGTCAGTTACGGAATGAAGTAGATCAGAGCAGTGATCTGCTAAAGAGTAAAGAGGGCAAGAATCTCCAGGCTTCTTTGGGGGTGAGCACTTTCCTGGGAAAAGTTGGAGAGGCTGTTTGAAATTCCTTCAGGTAAAGGTGGGGAGAAGTACTCCAAGCAGAAATCTAATCATTTAGCTCCTAGCAACAAGAAACCTCATGACTCTTTAAAAAACCACCCATTTAATTAGCTCTAAAAGCGGGTTTTCAAGCATTGTAATTAAAGTGAGTTTATTTCAGACCAAATTGTAACCTGTGAAACCTGTGAAATGAAGTTTTAAGACCAATGCTTTCTAGGTGAGTGAATCTACAGCAGGCAGCAGAACAGCCAACCCCTGTGCTGGCAACTCCTGGGAAGGAAACTAAGGACATAACAGCAGGAAACTAAGCTCCAGAGAGGTATCCCTCCAGGGTAAGGTTGGAACACAAGGAGGCCAAGAAATTCTTCCAGCGCTGCCACTGACTTTGCACCTCATTTGTCAGGTGATAACATCACTTAAAAACAGCTGGCAGTGCTGTGGGCACCATGTGTGCCACACATCTGGCTTCATCTAGGTTACTTTTTGTCCAACAATCTGTGCGTGCACATGCACACTCCACCTCCACAAAAACAATGAGGGGAGCACTGAATCCCTGCCAGGATTGCTGGTTCGGATGGTGCCTGTGCTGACCTGTAATCACTGCATCCCACCGAGGATGAGAACATCACACATGACTGGCAGAGAACTGCACTTTGTTTGACACTGAGTGTGGTTTAAAAGGCCAAGCAGCATTTGTTACAGGATTAACATTAATCAAAATCTCAAAATAACCCAGTGATCCTAATGAAGGCTTAGTCAGTTGCACGCAAGAGCTGCCTATGTTAATGTAGGCTAAACCGCAGGAAAACAAGGAGATATCTGATCTTTATTTTCAAACCAGATGGGAAACCAAATTCCACGACATTAAAAAAAAATAAAAATCACCATTTAGCAAAAAGGGAACTACAATCAGAATACTGAGATTATCACACACTGAGATCAGAGAACTTGAATGGCTAAAATACAGATATTTCAAGCAAATAGTTAAAAGTAATATAGTCCACTTTTATCAAGGATTTCTCATCTCCATTTTTAACTTTCTAAAGAGGAAGGGGGGCGGGGGAAACAGAGGAGAAATATTGTCTAGAGTCCTCATGCAAGTTATTTGTACTTTTGTTTCCCATCTCCTCAAATTAATACTTAAAAATATTATTTCACCAGTTCACAGAGAGTTGCTGGATGTGAATCCACATTTTTTAAGAGATGCAATAGCTCAGGGCTCAGTAATATTTAATCTGTAAATTGGCCACAGTCAAGTGACACAAAAATCATTCCCCAGCTCCTTGAAATCAATAAACAATCTCTATATACATTCAGGTGAGGAGATTCTGTCACATCACCTCTTGTTTAAATAACTACTTAATATCCCCCTAACAAGAACAGGAAATTAGATAAGCAACAATATAATAATAGTTTTTGCAAAACACAGAGTACAAACCTGAGACCCCACAGATTGGTAACAGCCACCACAGTTAACAAGCACCAACTTCAAAGCCAAAAGCAATTTATATTTAGTCAAACTGATTAGTCTGTCCCCCAAAACAAGATCACTTACCATCCAGAAAAGGGTTCCAGTGGCAAATTCAGAATAATGCTCTATAGTAGACAGTACACTGAATATTAAACATATCAACACCAAGAGAAATCTGTAAAAAGAAAACAGTGTTTAGTGACTTGTCAAGCTGAACTGTAAATCTAGACCTAGTTTTATCTCTCCTTCACACTACTTTTTTCATCATAAATACTTCCAGTGAGTACCATCATTTTGCATTCATTAACTTTTAAGGAACATGGAATAAAAATGACAGGAAGGCTGAATACAGTAAAATCAACAGGTAAATCTCACATTATCAAGTATATTTCTTAGAGAAGCTTGTCATAGTGAACGTTTCCTGTTTCAGTGATTGCTGTACAACTTATGTGCTGCAGTAGGGAGGCAACATAACTGATAATGCATTCATTAAAGCAGAATTAGACATATGAACAGAGTGAGGAACAGCAACTTCAATGAAAAATATTCCATTAAATGTATCCCATAAATTCAAAACACACATAAATACAGTAAGTTCATAACTCTGCCCTGCACTGGCTTTATTTTAGCTGAGAGTCAGATCTCAGATTCAGCAGCCCTAGTTAAATGAATGAGCCAAAACTGAGCTACTAGGAATCAAAGAGAGACGGAGCCAATGGGGAAACAAGTTTATTCTGCTTAATTCAAAATTAAAATCTAATTTCTCTGAGTCTCTCATAAATGTAGGAAGCAGTTTCACCATTTTTTATGTTGCTTGTGGTGGCCCTCTTAATGATTTCTTCATTTACAGCAAATAGGAAGAAATGTCTTTAGGGAAAATAAGGCTGAATGAGAAAAGAGATCTGGATAACACAGCTCAGTCAAACACTTTTAGCACAGGACAAACCTTAGCCATGTCTTCATGACTTACTAGTTACAGTGCCCACCACCCAATTCTGCTACTTCTTTCATTTCAACAAGCACAAGTTGCTGATTATATTATTCACTAGTTTTTCTTCCATGTCCACGTATTTATCTGTTTGAAAATGGTGGTATGTTAAAGGGGGTACAGAGACACCTATATCCAAGTCACACTAAGTATTTTTTTTTCCTTCAATGGGCTGCTGCACTGAGCAAAGATAAACCAGACAGCAGAGGGGGCAGAAGTCCACTGTAACTGAAGAGAGATACTCCAAAAAATAAAAACCAGAGCAAAGTCTTGAGAAGAGACACTGAAACACAAGCCAGCCTTTGTCAAATAGAAAAGAGCAAGTTGGTAAGGAAATTACAGCACAAGTGTCCAACACTAGAAGAGTTTGGGCATGGGAATATGCAAAACTTTAGTCTTTCCTTAGCACAGTAGGACTGCCTTCTATGTAAAGACAATGCAGACACACAAGTAAGGTAAGCAGGGTCATTAGAGTCTCTTTTTCTTTATATATTTACAGAATCACAGAGTCACAGAATACTATGAGTTGGAAGGNTGGACCCTCTCAAGCAGCAAAACATCCTTCTTAAACTGGGGAGCCCAGAACTGCACACAGTACTCAAGATTTAATATGACATTACATTAGTACACAGAAGGCCTCACAGGTACTGAGTATCCCACTCTGCTGGATGCTGTTCTCCACCAAGCAGTTTCTTTATCCAGACATTTTCTGCTTCCAATTAGCAATCCCAGTGGTGAGTAATCAGAGAAAGACACAAAAAGGTGAACAGACTTATCCATACAACAGAACAGTGTTAAAAGCACACAGAACTTGGCTCTCTTGCAGGTCACACTACCCTTCAGTTAGGAGCCAAAGGGACATAGAAACTTGGTAGGTCCCTGAAATCAGTATATCAACTCAAAAATAAATATACCAAGCACTTCTTGAAAGTAGTCAGTCTGTTGGTTCTCATCTTTATTTATGAAACTGTTGTTCTACTCCCGCCATTCTCACAGATCTTATTTCTAGGCAAAAATGCAAAGGTACAGTAACATCCTCTGAGTACAGCCCCTGAATATTTTCCAGATCCCTGCCATTTCAGATATCTCCTTTCAAAATACCTTTGTCTTCTTTTAGTGCCCTCACTAGTAATAAATAAAAATCCAAGGGTTATTCCCATTCTAAATATTGTCTATCAAGATACCGAGGATGACAGTGCACATTACACCTTGTCCACTCTAACATAAGCAAAGACAAAACCTTGATATTCTTACATACCTTGCAGAAATTATCACAACATCTTCAACCACACCTCCTATTAGGCCTCAGAAAAAGTAACCAAAATTGTAAACTTAAAAAAAAAAGGTGTTTAAAAAAAATTGAGAAAAAAAGGATGCAAAATGCCAAGATGTAGGTGCATAAGGATGTATTAGGGAGGATAACTGGTGCCACATTTTTTACCAAGGGCCACAGAACTGTCCAAATGCTGCTAATACAGCTCATAGGTCTTGCAGCTTCTAGCTAATTGATGTTTCTCTCATGTTCTTAGGTATCGAGACTCTCTCTCTTTTTCCATTTCCAAAATACACATTAAAACCATTCAAAGAACCCCTTAAATTCACCTAACTTATGGCACTATATCTTCTGGCCAGTGAGTGTCACTCCTTCCCAGCAAATAACCAAGGCAGCTCATATGAGCTGAGCACAGATTAAGTTGCAGTGAGGACAAAGTCAAAGTCAATCACAGATTTATGAGTGAGTGAGGGCATCAAGAACAGCAACAACAAAAAGATCAAACCAAATCAAACCAAACCACACAAAACCCAACCAACTAACCAAAAAAACCGCCCAAAACAGAATGCTCCAAAAGAAAAAGGAGGCGAGCTCAGTTCAAATGGAGTTCCCCTAGTTAACCAGTAAGACAGGAACTGATAGTGAAGACGTTGTCCCAGCAGCAAACTGCAGTAGCAGCATTCCTGCAGGTAGTTTGTCACTGGAGTAAGATATGTTTTATTAAGGAAAAAAGTTCTCTTTTTGAGTCCACCTTGGCTGAAAGATACAGTCATTAAGTGCCCTCAGTTGTAAATCCTAAACCAATCTCAGTGATGTGATGAGAAGACCATATCTATTTTCCAGCTTGGCAAATCATTTGGAGAGGGAAATAGTGTTAATAGAAATTAAAAATGCTAGTAATTACTCAGGTAAGGCCCTGTGGGCACTGATCTCATTCTATCCCATTCCCCTGTATTTGATCTAGCCAGATTAAAATGAGGGCATGTCTTGGAGCAAATGTGCCCACGGAGCAGTTCAGGAAACCTGCAGTCCAATAGCTGTGCAATCTTGTCAGGTATTAAACAAGATTATCCGCATTTTATTCTTTCCATGAATAACATGAATATAAAAATATTACACACAGGATCCAAAACACAGGAACAAACTATTTTTTCTAGTGTGTGTAACTGTACTAAAACCCTGTCTTTTCAATGTTACAAACAAACAAACCAAGAATCTCAGTTCTGCTGCTCAGACATGACAATTTTCTGTTGGTGTCCTCCAGACTCTGTGACAGTGCAGAGGTGCTTTGAACCAAGGCCTTCTCAATACCAAGAGCTCTGTTTTGGAAAACAACTCCCCCAAATGCCAGAAACCTGTCCCTCTAGTGATGCGTTACATTTCAAACACATCTAGTCTTCCTTTTTCTGTGGAATCCCAAACAGAAGAACCAGACCTGACACACTAATAAATCTCGCTGTACAGTCTGTCATCTCCATGCGGACAGAACAACCTGCTGAAATGAGAGGGAAGGGCAAGAACCTAATTACTACTCCTCACAACCAACATGAAAGTTTTACATTAAATATTGAGAAACTGAACTTGAAACAGCTAAGGGATAGCTTCTGGTACATATTATCAGCCAGAGTCAGGCAGACTTAAGTTGGCAAAAATAATAGGAGCATCTGATGGTAGATACAAAAACATACACAAACCCCAAAATGGTACTGTGGTTACAGTATGTGATCACTTAACACAGGCAGCAATTCATGGGTGGACACAACCTCAGTGTGCACACGTTGAGTGTGCTCAAAATGGATATGCGTGTCCTGGAGGGGGAGGGAGGCAGAAAAGGGCTGGAGATGAGACCTTTGAGGTGCCATTCAGGACCCCTGAATTTACACAGCAGCCCCACAGACAGGTTTTAGCCATTGCTGGGGATGCCCTTTGTGTGCTCTTAGAGCAGTTTGCACTCTCAGTGCTCACCACAGGCTTCTGGAAAGAAGCCACGGGGTCAGACTGGGTGAGGAAGTGGTATCTGCGTTATGACAAAAGTGCTGGAGACAAGCAGCGTTAACAAAGGCCAAGTCCTCCCTGCCCCCAAGTAAATCCATGCCCATAAAAACAATAATTTAGCACCTTTTTCCCCTAATACAGTGGACTAGCATTTCTTTCTCCTCCTCATATCTTTAAACCATACTGCCCCTCATATCTTTGAGCCATACTGCCTTCACAGTTTTTTTAAGGCTACTTTCTCTGTCACGGAGCCATGCACCAGAACACAAGTTAGTTTTGACAAGTCTAACTTTAAAGATCAATAACTTAATTAATTGCCAGCTGACCTGTGGAATCCAACAAACTACAGTTCTCCTGCCTCTCAGGCAATCAGAAAACCCTGTGGATTGCTCCTAGTAGCCTCTGGAATGCTAAACATAGCTCTAACCAATGACCTTTTTGAACATACTGGAGGGAAAAACCTTGGGTGAGCGCCAAACTCCCTGTAAAGAGCAGAACAATAGCTGAACACGTGGTACAACATAAAAACCTTTAGCAAGACTCACCATTAAATCACAGAATATGCTGAGCTGGAAGGGGCCCACAAGGATCAAGGGTTTGTCTTAAGGTGTCACGTCAGTTTTTGGTTTGAGAAACAGGCTGTTCCTCCTAAATGCAACAGCCAAGTCCACCAGTGTTAACCCATCAACAAGTGACTAACAGATCCTGGGTCTCCCTAAATGTTTCTGATCAGATTTCTGGGATGCCTGTATGTAGGACAAGCAGATGGATGTGTGTTTAATATTCTTGTCTTGGGGTGAAAGTATTTAAAGCTTGCCCCTGTCCTGAGGAAATTTCCCCACCAGCTGCCAGTCTGGCTTTCTCATGTCCATACCCTCTCCTGCAAAGGGCAGTTCTCTGGGCAGCAGGGGGGTGAAAACAGGTTGTGATTGTTCACTTGCTTGCAAGTAGTTATTTACATCAACAGGGAACAGTTTCTCCTGTTGGCAGCTGTTCAGTTCCTAAAGGGAAGAAACTGATAAGGCAGAGACATAAATAATTACCAACTAGAAGAGTTGCTCTACTCTTTCTTATCCTAAAAGAACTAAGGCACTACTTTCTAGTATTCTGTCCTCTCTTTCTGTGATTCTTGAGAATGTTAAGCCGTGGTTTGAGTTGTTACTTAAGCAAATTCTGTTTTCCTCTTCTACCCTATAGCTGCTACAAATACAGAAGTATTTCCTCTCAAAATAGCTGGATTTCTTCTCCTTATATTTTTTTTTACTTTTCTGAAGACAAAACCTTATTTCCAGTCATATTTGCAGATTCCTCCTCATTCCCTCTTTAAAAAAGAAAAAAAAATATTTCACATATCAGAATAAAGATTATTTGAGAATCCCCCATTTGGTTTCAGATTCCCGTAACAGAGTTCACATTTACAGTGGATGACCTTTCAGGCTTTCCTGGGAGACCTCTTGCTAAGGTAAACTAAATTACTTGACTTCTTAAGTTCCTTAAGCCTCATGTAAACACAAAAAGGCAACTGCTTTTTCATCAATGTGTTTAAACCATCATCCTCAAATCTGTTCCATGTGTCAACAAGCCCAAGGA
Source organism: Pitta sordida (assembly GCA_013390025.1). NCBI lineage: Eukaryota > Metazoa > Chordata > Aves > Passeriformes > Pittidae > Pitta > Pitta sordida. The sequence goes on from WEKX01017882.1 coordinate 145,494, forward strand.
GGCAGCTTTGTTGCACTGGACTGTTGATCAGCCAGGATTAAAGGTTACAAACAAGTGCCTCTCTGTGTCCTGGTCTTCCTAAATGTTGTTTCCTTTTGGAGAGTAGCAGTGCCACAGTAAACATGTTTTTGTTTTACTGTATGCAGGGACAAATTATGGAGATTTATTGACTGTGAGCACACTACGAACACTGGAAACTAGGAGGTTAACTATGAACACTGAGAACAAAATGATGTCAAGTACTTTATCAAGGGTGAGCTTTTTCAAGGTCATGCTGTAACAATTTCATTTTCCATGGAAGACAAGGCTAAGGAAAGCTCTTAAAGAACTTAATAATTCATAATTCCTCTTTTTAAGGTACTTTTTTTCTTCAAGTTTTGCAGCAAAAAATGCCATTTCTAGCAAAGACTCTGCAAGTGGGTTTTTGCGTTTATATCTCCTGTAGATAAATGTACTTGAAGTGTTGATGTATGAGATGCTTATGGGAATTTTATCTCCTGAACAACAAAAAAGGGATGGGTGAGGAAGGGACAAACTTTTATAAATTCAGAGACAGAGATGTACTCCTTGGCAACCGAGTACAAAACAGTAGCTTGTGGCTGCCCAGGCTTACCAAACTTCATTGACTCTGGTAAATTGTGTTTAGAGGGGAGGAAAACATTGTTTCAGAAAAACATGAGCTCTATAATGAAGGAGAATGAGCAACAATTATTATCAAAAAGCTCTTGAAACTTATGCTCTGTAGTATTCAGATGCCCTGATCATGGTTTGCTGATGAATTTAACACAACCATACATGTCTTTTCCCTACTAGTCCTTCCTTGAAACTGAATTACTGGGACTCACTTCACTATATTAAAGCCCTTCAGGTAGATAATTGTGAATGGCTTGTAAGAAACTGTATCTTTTAAATTTCTTGAGATAAAAAGTTACCTATCTGCTGTTTGCTCCAGAATATTTGAGCAATCTGATCAAGTGGAAGGTGGCCCTGTCCATGGCAGAGGGGTGGAACGAGGTGATCTTTAAGTCCCTTTCCAAACCAAAACATTCCATGACGTGAATACAAAATTTTCTGGTGTATTAACATAGTAGGACACAAAAAATCCAATTGCTTCAGCAGGACTTAAATTATAATGAAAAATATTGAATTAAAGCAGTAAACCTATGTGCAGCTACACCCATTGGAGCTTCAGCTTTTTTCCTGATGATAGACTAGAGACTTGTCCAGAGGAGACCAGCAGCTTTAAGTCAGCCTGTTGTTAGGGAGAATAAATGAGTTCAGCCAACAGAAAATTCTTTCAGAGGCTCCAGCTTTTTATTTTAACTGGTCATTTTGTGGCAGGAAAATTAGGTTGAGCATTTCCATTTTTCCTATTACAAAGTGCAGGAAGCACTATATATTTTTCTAAATGGGACTATACTGTCTTATGGTGAATAGCCATGTGCTTCTAGAAAACATTCCTGCCAGTCTGAATAAAACCTCATTCCTAGTCCTTACATATTTTTGTTATTCAAAGGAGTTTCCAACTGTCAAGTCATAAAGAGAAGGCTGTCCATGTGCCTTTGTAGGCAAGTTTTGATGCCCCTCAGTTCTCCCATAAATCTACTTCCAGGCTCCTGAGGCTTGATGCTTTGTTGAAAAGTCTTGCACTTACACATGTGTGATGATACACAAATTAGAGATGGTTGGAAATTTTGGTAAAGGAAGAATTTTTTTCTGCTGAAAATACCAATATATTAAAATTAGGAGGTAGTCTGGGAATGTGTTGGTTTCAGCAGAACTGGAGAAGGAGACCAGACAGGTTATAATGGAAATTTGCCTAACTTTAGACTTTTTAACGGGGAGCCTGCCTGCCATAGGGTTTGGGCATAACTTTAGGGGTTTTTAGCATGAGAATAAAATATTTTCAGAGATTTGAAGTCCTCAACCAAAGAAAAACTCCACCTTTCATTTGTTTTCAGTTTTTTCTTCAGCCCATTCTAGACTGCATTCAAAAATGCCCCAAAGCCCCATTGCATGTAACATGAAGTTGCCCAGGTGGCTCCTGGGAGAAGCAACCAGCCAATATTTCTACAACACCTATAGAATTTAGCATTTGATTTACAAATACACTCACCTGCTTATGTACAAATCATCACAAACAGGCTTGAATCAATAGCTAATACCAATGCTGCTCAAATCACAGCACAAGCCACTCATCATCCAAAAAGATCTCACTTCAAACCCCTTTTCTGAATCAACTGACTAAAGCTGTTACATGTTTGTTATAAAAAATCCACAGCTCCTATTAGTAACGATGACTTCATATTTTCAGAACATTTAACAGCAAGATTATTTGCTCTTCTTTAAAGGCCACTAAGATCTGAATTTTGCTTTTTTAAAGAGTTCCAGATGTCTTGTTACAAGAATCTCTGGATGTCCTCTCCTTGCCTTGTCACAGGAATTGAGCTTCCTATACCTCAGACTTTCTAGAAAAGATATAATCAGTTCTTTAAACAGTGACAGCAACAGTTCACCATTGTGGCTTCATTGTTCATGATTCTGATACATTTATCATCAACCTTGAGTGAGTGACAAAAGTGTCAGCAGAACAAATGCATATAATCATGCTGTGAAAATACATCCACTATGTTAATGCCAGCTTGGTTATCATGAAAGTGCCTGAGACGTTTTTCTGCCTTGAATTTGGTCTCATATGGAGTCCACAAGTTAATGAGCAATCCTTAACACCAATGAATATCACAGTATCATAGTATCACACAGTATCACAGTGTTGATAAGGTTGGAAAAGACCTTGAAGATCTTTTTATTTTGACAGCGTAACTAAATTCCAGCAACAGCACCACATCAATGTCACACTATAATGTTTGTTTTCACCACAGAAACAAACAATTTCACTATAGAAACAACCTCAGCCTGTGGGGACAGATATTAATGCATATTCATTGCTCAGATTATTAAAAAAATTAGTTTCCAGAATAAAATGGATTGAATTTCTGACAAAAAATATGGGAAAAGTCATCAATAACTTCAAAAACTCACAATAAACCTTATGTATGCAGTGGCTTTGTGCCCCGTGGTTTGGTTACTCTGTGCTCAATGTGAAGCAAACTCAGATCAAAGCTCTTCCCCAGGAACTTTTGTAACATCTCTCTCCTGAAAAGACTCTAGTGCCAAACAACCTAATTGAGCTCAGAGTGAAGTGTTTTCCTCTTTGGGGTTAGTATTGATTTATCACTCCTCTATACAAATGTCTGTTTTAACCAAATGTGAAGAAACGTGGCATCTCTGACTTGTCTCATCCTCTGTCAATATTAGCTAAACTTGCCAACTGGCTCACAAGTTTTTGGTAAGGCACTTTCAGACAGACATGCTCAGACAGTGTGGTTGAAGAAACCTCATTTCCTTAGCAAGAGAGGTTAAGGATTAATAACTGTCCCCATGTATTTTTAGAACAGCCAAGTCCTGGAACTTTACAGAATCCTAAAGACAATTCCCTTTAATTTTTGCGCACCCTCATTAGCAACTTAAGCAATTGCATCGTATCATTCAGTTGAACACGAAACTCCCTAAGCAGTAAGGGGAACATTCCACTTTACTAAAACAAATAGTTCTTGAGTTTCGTCCCTTTAATACTGCTCATCTTTTGGTACCTGAGGTTTATCATAGACACAACCTGTGTTTTATACCCCTCAGCAGAGAGGACATAGAGGAAAAGTAGCTACTGTACGTAGTTCTAAACTGAAAACTTTGTTGGTTCAATTTATGTATAAAATGTCCAAATAAGTAACTGTCATGCTGGCAAGGAACACCCTGAACCCGATAATAATAATAATTAGAGGCCCTAACTTACTCTTATGAAAGCACATTATGTCCAGAACTAAGCTGTGACATCAAGGTCAAAGCCAGAATCTCGAAAGCAGCCACATGCTTATAATTACTCTGAACTTCAGTCGTTGCTTGTGTTGGTCATATTACAATCACATCATTGGAAAAAAGCAAAATGTCTGCTTGCATACTAGAGATAATTGTGGAAAGGACAGAAATGAGAATTTGACAGTCCCTTTGAGATAAACAGTTATAAATAATGGGTTATTAGCTACATTTACAGATAAAAACAGGAGCAGAATACTAAGCAACTTACTTGCTGCATTTGGTTCACTAACTGGGAGCTGCTACACTCATAGAATCAAAATATATGCAGGCAAGTGCCCCACAGTCATTGAAAGGAACCATCATACCCTCACATTTTTTGCCTTAAAAAGTTCTTTACACCAGCAACAGTTGCACAACAAACAAAAATGGAATATCAGCCAGAATGGCAGCTCTTAACTCCTTCAATTGTGTTAACAGAACATGACTACAGCATTTCTTACATGAAATTGGAAGGGAAAAACCTGAGTAACAATAATAAGAAAAATAAAATAGGAATTTTTTATCTGTCCAAATAATCTGAATTTCTTTTTTTCCTTTTTGCATTACTCACAGACTTTGGTACACAGGATCTTTTATAAAGGAAAAAACCATCAGCTGGGCAGCCCCCACTTTATAAACATGTTTTTGATCTTTTGTACTTTCCTCAAAGTTTTAAGTCAGTGACATTATTGATGTTCACATTTTTGTAAGGATTGTGCACTCCAAGTTATTCACAAGTAATTCCTCAGTTGAGTGCTTTTCAACAAGGTGCAAGGAACACGTACATTTGTATGAGCAAAGAAGAAGCTGTGGGAGTCAGTCTGGAGGAGGAAAAGGGTAACAAAATAAGCTTAGGGCATGTTTTTATATAAAACAGGCCTGACACCACCATCCTCTGGTGGCAAAAAATAATAAGAAGAGAACTTTCCCTCATTCCATTCCAGCCTTGGCCAATTGGTTCGTGCTGGTTGCAGCACCAGGTGGCCACTTGCTGACTGACATGCTGCAATTCCTTTAGGTATCAAAAGCTACTCACTTTCTTGCTGATCTCAGTTTCTGCCATTACAGTGAGTTGATTAAGCTCAGGAGGGCTATGGCGAGTGCCAGAAGCACCACAGGTTTTGCAAAAATATGTGTGTCCAGAAGAGAAGAAGGGAGAGCGAGAGAGGGAACCTTATCTTCTTGGGATGGGTAAACTATTTACGCCAGCTCTTGGTGAAACCACACTTGAAAGACATATTCCTTGTCTTTGCCGTACAGTCGACAGAGAGAAAGGCAGCATCCCTTAGGAGCAATCCAGAGCAATAGCCATCACTCCCTGATTCACCATTTGGAGGAGTTGTTTCTCTATAAATCATAGGGCAGCCTGGAGAGCAGACTTTGTTGCTAGGAGAACTTTGCATTTAGGAAATGTGGGGGGTTTTCAGTCAAACCAGGTGGTCTGCAGTACTTGCCAGATGATTTGCAATGTTACTTTACAATCACTATGTACAATTTTATATGAAATTTAACAGGTGATTATGATCCACTAGGAGCACTAAGAGAACAATAGTGGACAGAACTTCAAGGTGCTTAATGTGTATTACTAATCTGATGGAAGACCATCTACTTTTTCCGCTTGGCCTAGGTTTCTGCTGGGGTAGTAAGCTGAACTGGCTGTCCAAGTGTCACCATGGACAACAAGAACAACTAGAGCTGGCAGGAGCAAGGAAGCCATGGGATATAAAGGCTGGTCTAACATTTCAATGAGAAGAACGTCTAACACTCATTTAACAAGTGGCCAAACCAGCACGAAATAACCTGGAACAGCTGCAAGTTCTCACTTAAACTTCTGCAGTGTTATACAGCAAGAAAATGGCAGCCCTGAGAACACAACCTAAGAATCCCTCTCATGGGCCTCCTTCTTGCCTTCGACTTTCCTCCCTTTTCAACCAGGCTGTGGTTTCTCTAGTGCTTGCCAGCAACCCCTCCAGCTGTGCTAACTCCAGCAGTGATGCTGACATCCATTTGCTAAGAACTGGACAGATACCAACAGCTCCTTTTGTATCTCCCCACAGTCGTTACCACTTCTTCACTATTGACTTGGACAGGATTCAAACCAGTTGCCTATGGGTGAAAGGTTCCTCGTCCCATCATGAATTCCACGCTCCCTCTTTCCCCCTGGCTTCCTGCTGTCATCTCCTGCGCCTTCTTCCTCCCAGTGGCTCTCTGAGTTTCTTGACCACTTTCAGCTGTCTCAGAGTTCCACCACCTTGTGCCTATATCCAGCCTTCTGATCTCCACAGCCTGCCTATCCTTTTTCCTTTGTCCTTCCTCCTTAAGTCAGATTCTCTTTGTTTTTGGGCTAGACTGCTCTTGTATTGCTTCTCCTCCAGTTCCAGCATCACTGGCACCAGGCTCAGCTTCCATAATAAACAATCTACCCTTCTCTGTCTCAGTCCCAGGTTCTTCTCTGTCCATGTTTCACCTCACAGAACACCTGGACTCTCTTCTCCAACTTTTGTCTAAGGCCATGGTGGTCCACAAAGTGCAACATTCACCATCACAATTCCATTCTAGCACTTTGAGCACCTACACTGGACTCTGGTTTGGGTTACTGTTACCTGATATATAAACAGGGGTCAGTGACCTTATTATCAGGACAACTGTCTGACTCAATGTCACACCACTCATTTCACATGTATTTAGCCAAATGACTACAGTACTCTTGCCTAAAATGGAGCCACTCTAGGTTTATATTTACCACTCTGGGGTGTGCGTTCAGTCTCTGTACTGGAGTTAGATGGTGAGTTGGACTAGATGATCCTTGTGGGTCCCTTCCAACTCATAGTATTCTGTGATTCGGTGATTCACTCCAGTACTAATTAAATACCCATCTTCCAGAAACCTAAATTCATCACATAAATAATACTCCATTTGCAATCAAATTATTTAAATGTGTAGATTTGTCAAGTAACCTCACTACCATATGCAACTTGCCACCAATACAGACTGTACTTCTCATTCAAGAGATAAAATATGAGGATTATACCCTAATAACTTGACATTTGGATGTTATTTAAGCAAGTGCATACCTGAGTTTAGAGATCAATTCCAATCCAGGCACATGTTTCTTTTTCTGGACTGAAGACCATTTGGCAAATATGGGGACTCTAATATATGTGATCTCCAATACCTGAAGGCTCTTACACTGACACAAGGATGGGTTGGTTACCGTCAAAGTATTACCACTGCAGCTTCTCAAGCTCTCACTTCTTGCTAACTTGTCAGTGACAAGTTACTCCATGGAATTTTAGGACTAAAGTAGTCCAGTGAAGCTGAAAAGTACTGAAGTGAGAAGGTTTTCAGGACTGGGAGGAGGAATTCTCAAGCAAACGATTCACGCCTTCAGATGTTTTGCTGTGAAACACAAATTCTAGATTTAATTAGGCAATAATAACTCCCTTTTCTAACACAAGCCCTCAAGTTCCTTAAGAACCATGAGTTTGTTCCCTAAAAAGTAACTTCAAGCATCAGACACACTGCAAATGTTAACAGGAGATGAGATTGTCTTGCTAATTTGAGAACGAGAGAAGTTCAGCTCCTGCAGCACTTGCCTTGCCTGGTTTTGCAAAGTCAGTTTCTTTCCAGCAGAACTGGCTCCAGATCAGACTAGACTCCAGTCCCTCTTGGACAGAAAGTTCCCACAAGATTGTACATGAGTTATGTGGTCTTTGTGCCATACAAAGGCCTAAAAGAATGAAGGGACACTGCACATCCAGCTCCTTGAGGCTACACAAATATCAGCTTGAAAGTTTGGATTTGTTATGAAAATAGTCATAGTCATCATCAGTCAGTTGTAGATAAGTTACCCCAAACCCACATGTATAACTTGTTTTTAAAAATAAGTTACAGGATGTTCTCATTATAAAGTGGCTAAAATACAATTAATTATATTTCTCTAACAATGTTTCACTTTAGTAATATTTAATGTTGTAAAGCATGTTCTTTCCAAAACAGAAACTTATTATACAGATGAGCACACCATGTAGTTATTGGAATAATTATTAGGACACATATTTTAAGATAAAATTCTTGCCAAAACTATGTCTCCAATGTTTCCTTTCAAGTAACACCATTTTTCATTTAAGTCAGGAATTCTTGTTAAAAAAGCTTTCTGTTGGTAATGCCAGTATTTTCTCCAATTTTCTAGTATAGAAGGGGTGTATGGATTATTTTTTGTTTTATCTTAATGCCAATTCCAAAATAGAAAACACATAACACAAGCTTTAAGTTGGAGATAAAAGCAACAGAGATGATGAAACAAATGCATTTTAGCAAGATTAGTAAATCCTAATCTTAAGTAGTCTTAAATCATGACTATTAGCATTTTTAAATCTACACAAATTCCATCTGTTTAGTCCTTAGGAATCGTTATATACTACTAGCACAGTGCTTGAAAGAGGCCCTATCTTTTTACTTGGTAAAATTCAATGAATCAAAAAAGCAGCTTAAAACAATTCCTATGTGATGTTGAAGGGGTGAAAGGAAGTAAGTATGAATAAGTCCATCTATTTTATGCCGAAAAGAAGTATTAGGATTCATCCTTGCAATTACCACATATTTCCCTGGGCAGTTCCTGACTGCAACAACTGATAATGGTTCTTTCAAAATAAAGTCAGGCCATAGAAAAGTTAATCTGAGACAAACAGAATAATTTCAACACTGCATTTCTTTAGGACATAAGCTAATTTTATAACAAAAGCAAATCCTTTAGGCTCAGTTTGAATTCACTTCAGGCACTCAAACTTCCTCTGTCCTCAGTGAGAGCACAACTGGACGCTTTCTACAGCTAAGATGACAAATTATCATTCTGTTAAACAGCATTCAAAACAGTAATTGAGGTCTCGCTAAACTTGACAGATCCCATAAGCAACTCAAAGAAAACAGTAACAACTGTATTAATATATCAACCACTTGTTTTACAAGGGTAAATGGAAGCCTTAATTTCCTCCTTGCATGTACTACATACATGGTGTAATGAAAAACATTTTGCTAAATTTGTACTCATTACATGCTCACAACCAGAAATCAATTCAAATTAATAATGTCATTATTACATGTCTGTCTAACAAATGACTTGTTTTGGCCATTTAGCAGGAGCAAACCAAACTTTGGAAAGCATGATGCATCTGATCACAGTCAAACCTTTCATATCTCAGGACAAAAATTGCAGGTTTTGGAGCTACAACGTAAAGCAGCTGAATCAGAAATGGACACTGCCATGAGCACATAGGACTCACCCTCAGAAATACCAAATATACAGTGTACATATCTGAAAACAAATATAATTTGAAGAAAAAAATTTCCAAAGGAGGGCTTTTTAAATGGATACAATGGCTGATCCTTTGAGAAACTGGCTTTTCCATGGCTTTCAGTGGGATTACTCATGCTACAGGCTCTTATCAGACCAGGAGCTTGAGTACTACGATTTCTGACTGATTAAGTGGGCAGCTTCAGGTTTTTCTTGCAACAAAGATCATGTGATAATGTAGGTACTTACACAGCAAAATGATAGATAAAGCACTTCCATCCACTGGGCCTCTCCAGGAAGTTGTAGACATCTCCCTGGGTACTGGTTTTAGTTAAGTAACGACCATGGAAACACTCCGTCGTACGGACCCTGCCGACTCCACTTTCCCTCATGGCTGCAGCCTTTGTGCCTTCCTCAGGGTTCTGGGGAATCCTGGATCCATTTTTCACAGAGGTTTCTGGACCCAGTGCCACAGAAGAGTACTGCATGTTGCTTAAGTTCCCCCTGACTTCCAGCAGTGATGCAGATTTCCTGCTTCCATTCCGCAGAGAAGAAAAGCCTTGTTCCTCTTCACAGCGGTCGTACATGGGGTACCCAACAGTTTCTTCACTGTCACAGGACATCCTGTAACGACACACAGGTATTACTGACTCTGATCAATATTTAAAATCATGAAGAAGGTGTTGTATGTCCTCCCTATTCTCCAGCAGCTGATAAGATGACTTTGTGCTGTTATCACAGAGCTTTGCTGTGACACAAGTGTGAGCTGTCAGCCTGTCACCTGCTGTCACTCACAGTCCCTGAAATTAAATCAGAAAATGTATTAGACAATGGCACATGATAGACACCACAAGTGACAGGAGTCTGGAAAAGGAGAGAGGTTAAGACTTCTGGGGGAAGGAAGAAAATAATATAACTTTAAATCTTAATTTTCTAACAAGAAACCTTAAGACTATTTAAACAGTGCAGCACTCATAGCTCTCTTGAGAGCAGATCATATGAGATTATGTATTTTAAACTGAGCAGTTCTTGAAGTGTCCTGACCAGAGACAGAACTGTGAAAATTTCCTGGGATTTATAAACCTGCTGTTGCCCAAAACACACCTGACTGAAGCTTTGAACTTCAACACTTATATCTCAAGAGATGTTAAAAATTGAATAAGTTATTTCAGTCACCTCATGGGATCTTATTTTGTAGTCCACGGTACTCTAGAACAAGTTTTCTCAAGTGTAAAAAGGAGGATGTCATTGATGATAACTGATATCCAGAGGTTAATATTGCTACAAAGAAACAGATCAAAGACTCCTGGCCTGATTCTCAGTTTTCTTCATGACATTTAATGTTTGTAGCTACCTTTGATATTCTCAAACAAGTACTGAGAAAAAACAGAATAGACAATAAGGTTCCTCTAGTTCAATATATGTACTTCATTTAGCAGACTTACACTGCAGCTAATACTCAGCAGCAATTTCTTAGCAGCAATACTAATGATTTTGTGAGACTGGGAGCAGCTGTCTTTTGTACTGCCTTATTTCTTACACACCACAATGAAAAGCTTCCTCATTTGAAATGTCCAGATAAAATGGAACTATGAAAGCATTATGAAAAGACGAGAATATTAAAAGTATCATGAGAAGAGACTTTAACTGTTGCTATTAATGTCAAAATTACATCTGTAATGTCATATTATAATGCACTGTATTATCTGCAATATAAATCTCACATGGTAAGAAGTTGCAGCTGGCTGCTTCTCTGTCAGAAGAGACTCACACCCACATTTTGAGTTACTTCAGCTTCAGCAAAATTGAGTCTTTTAGAGAGAAAATTTCAGCCTTCGCCCATTCATCCTAAATGAAGCTTATTTTTTGCAGTTGCTTAAAGATCCTCATGTATAGTGGATCAACTCCCACTGCAGAACATCTGAACAGAGCCCTTCAAGTAATTCCACAAAACATTTGCATGCATGCATTTTAATATGAGTTGTTACGCTGGTCACGGAAAGGCAAACATCAGTTCACTTCTCTACATTAATCCTATGGCAGGCAGAGAAATATATCCTTTCCCTCATCAGCTCTCTTAACCAAAAGCTGGAGGGGCCAAACATTAACGCTACAACGCAAAGCCCTTCATCCAAGTCAACCCACAACAGACATATAAGAAAAACCCACAAGAAATATGTTCATTCACTTCGGGGTGCTGAGGTGACCTAGAACAAGTGCCTGGGGCAAAGCCTGGGTACCCAGCAGTGGCAAACAAAGCCACCTGAAACACCTTTGCTAACCTGGCTAATCAACCCAGGGGATCCCAGAGACACACAGCACAGAAACCAGCTGGCAAACAGCACCTACTTTCTCCTGCTGCGTGTCCTCCCGTTCGTCCCTTGGCTGCTGCCTCAGCTCCATACACCAAACTCCGGGGATAGGTGCAGGGACAGGAGCTGCTGCCCGGCTCTGCCCCCAGTTTATCAAGTCCCACCCTGAGGAAGGCAGGGTCCCTCCCTTTTGGCTGCCTTATATGGCTGCCCTTGAAAAGGCAGAGAAAGAATCAGGGAACAGTTTGGATGATTTCACAGAGAAGCTACTTCTGCCTCTTCCTGTTGTCAAAACGAACAATCACAAGCAACAGCTTAATTTGCCCGAGGATCGTGGTCCTTTGCCTCCCGCTCCTTTTCTTATCTGCATGCACTTAATTGCAGTGGGTTAAAAGCAGCATTTCCTCACTGCACATCCTCAGACCCTGAATGAGGTGTTGCTTGTAGCTACAGCAGCCTTTCATATTGAGTAAGTCTAAACAGGCAGCTTCAGTTGTTTGGGTTATTTTCCATCAAAGATTTGGCAAAGCCAAAAGCAGCACTTCATTGTTACATTAAGTAATGGAAAACCAGAGTTCCCTAACGTTGCCTTTCTGAACTACAGCTCATTTTTTGCATTAACTTGGGAGGAAGATAATCCAAACACAACCTGACTTTACAGTTGAACTTTCTAATCAGGAATGAGAAAATGAATGCTGCTATTTCTCTCTTTTTCTCCCTTTTGTAACAGAAAGCAGACTATTGTCTGCCATGCCATCATTCCGAACATAAGGTGCTTCCCACTTTTCCAGTGAACGGAGTATCATCAGGGAGGGAATGTTGCCATTGCACAGTCTTCAGCTTTTATTGTAACTGTTGGTGGGGCTAAGACCTCTCTTTCTTGGGAAACATTATTCCAGAATGTTACTGTCTTAGTTTCTCAGTTATATTTCCATACATTGGAAACAAAAAAACTCAAACACAAACAAAACAGAAACAAATGAGAACAAAAACCCAAACCAAAACAAACAGAAACATTAACAAAAACCCAAACCAAGCTAAAAAAAACAAACATAAAAACTTAAAACAAGCCCTCTTAGTTACTTTCTTTGTTGGTAGTTTCAGGGTTTTTTAAAATACACACAATTTGATGAATTTTAAGGTTTTACTTCTCTGAAAAACAACCTTTTCAGAACATTTTCCTTAGATGCTGTACTACTCAGTTTACACTGTGCACAGAATCTAATGCAAAATTCCACATAGTACTGCAGGTGAGCACACACTGAGAACTGATATCTGACTGCAGCCACCCAAATCCTCCTCCAGGTTTTTGTTCATGCTTCTTCCTTTAAATTCTTCATGTATCAATTAATACTTTCATACTCTCTGCTTAACTTTTTCAGACAGTGATTTCCTACATGAAAAAATTGCTTTCTATCCTCACCTCTAACCTCTCCTGAATTTAGTTATTCAATCTCTACATAAGTTGCAAAATACAATAACCCCCAAACCAAACCAAACCAAAACAAAACAAAGAAACTCAACTAGTCATTACCTTGGATATTTTAAAGTTTAAAGTAAATTTCCTTTGAGGGAAAAGTAGTACCCAGCTTTACTGCAAATGCAGAAACTCAGGATAATAGCAGGTCAGAATTAGGAACCAGAGCAGCTGACTCCTGTTTCTTGATTGAGGAAAAGACAATTTAGTGTTAAGAGTTTATAAAACTGAACTATGGAAGACATGAATTCATTTCCTCAACCCTCCCTCCCAAATATAGTATATCACATCTTTGGGTCAAAATCTCAGAAGTCACCTAACTAATTTATAAATTATGTAAAATGCATGATTTCAGGAATGTCTAAGTGTTTAGGTTTTTTATTGGTGACATTACATATGCACATAACACCCTGCAACTGTGTCTATGGCTTTTAAGGCTGGGCTCACTTTGTGTATTTAATTTTGATGGGTCTGGTGTCACCCACGTGCTCAGAGAGCACATCTCCCTCCCCCTGACAGCACTGTATTTAGCACTAGGCACTGCAAACTTGGTGATTAATAAACACATGGTCTGGCTTTGAGACGCATGTTTGAACCCCCTCTTGATGAGGAGACACTTCTCAGGAAAGTAACCCAAACACTGATATCACCCATCCCTGTCTCCTCTGAGGGTTGCTTTAGAAGAAAAGTGTTAATGAGTCATGTAAAAAGCATAAAGGGATAGTATGGAACCCAAACACTAGAAAATATTTGGAAGGGTAAATAATGGATGAGACTTGCAAAACATTCCCGCGCTCCTCTGTTCATTTTGGATTCCATTCCCAGGATGTAAGCTTTCTGCAGACAGTGCTCTTGGACATCCACTTCGGGTTTGTGAACTCCACTTCCAGGGCTGGATACCCACAAGTCAGACACTGCTGAGTTCTGGTTTAGCTGTAGAATCTCCTGTTAGCAGTGATCATGTCAGGGCACATTCAGCACGTTGTGTGGCTTGAACTGGTTGTGCCCAGGCTGCCTGTAAGGGATAAAACGTAAGGGGTAAAATGTCAACCTTTCTTTTTTGCTTAAGCTTCCCAGCCTGGTGGGCCAAGGGTCTTAAATCAAACTTATTTTGCATAATTAGGGATCTTGAAATACAATATAGGCTTAAGCTCCAAGTTCACATTAAGAGTATTCTCTATACTTTTCATTTTTTAGCTCTATGGTGAAAATGGGCCAATTCTTGTCTTGCAAGTATGTCGGCTATCTGTCTGTAGAGCACTTTGCAATCCTTGTAATGTGCACCATGAATACCGTTATTCTTCTTCACAAGGACATCATGGTTTGTGTACTATGATATTGGAAGGATGGTACATAAAAATCCAGCAGATTGTGACACTGGGCTTCCACTCCCTCCAAAAGTTTGCCTGTTGAAATATATTGTAGCATTTTACCACACAGAGAAAGATTTGAAGTGATAAATTGCCTTTTATGCAAGCTTTATTATTTTGTACTAATATAGATGTTCTACAAGTCTGACTTAACCCAAGATTAACCCAGATTAGTATCTAATAATTCCATAAATGTCTCATTTCGATGATGGAATTGCTGTAAGAAATTAACTTGACTCCGTCAGGTATGCAGGTTTTTCCTCTCTGTTCAAACTGAAACTAAAATATTTTACTGGCAAAATGAAACAGAAAATTCAAGTTCTTCAGGAAAAAGCCTGAACTTCGTAACAGCTGTGATGTGAGGGATATGTCAGTCTCTTGCTATGATACATATCATTTGTATAGATATACATATACATTTGTATAGATCTTTCACTAAATCTTATTCTAAGATCGAAAGGTTCAGTGGTGCCCTCGGGGTTCAGCACCATGGAGAGAGCAAAGAGACAACGGCCCAACGACCCCCCGTCCCCGCCCCAGACCCTCCACCCCCCAAAAATGTCCCACCGCAAACTAAATAAAAGGGAACCCGAATCCTGTTAAACTCCCCCAGAAATGCACGAAGCATCTGATGCAAAGAAGAGCTCCCAGATCACGCCCCACCTCCAAGTGAGGAAGGTGGAGGTAATAAGGTTTTCTTCAGTTAGACCTGGTGAAAGAAGGAAATTCATGTTCACAGGTTATTCTGAGTTGGAAGGGACCCTCAGGATCAAAAAAGAAACATGAATGGTTCTTAAAGTTATATATTTCACCTCACCAAATTTAGAATTGCTATATGGTTCAGGATGAGGAAAGATGAGCAGCAAAAAGAATTATTTTATTCATTGTTAACTCTTTGGCTTTGTGCAATTTCTCCTGTGTGTCACCAATAAAGTAAAACATCTATTTTGAAGTCGACACTACCCTTATTTCACAAAAGACCTTGGCTATTAATTACCTTAAAGACCTCAGTTATTGATTATTTTCCAACCAGTATATTTTCTCTAGGCAAGACTTGATATTCCTTACACTTGAAAGAAGGAGTATGGTTATGGGAATTAATCTCGCCATCCATTAGGTCTCACACAAAACACCACCACTTCACAATCTTTATTTCAGAGTTTTTATCTCATTTTTATGAGTTCTGCTGGGTTAACAGCCATCCAATACTCATCTCCTAAAATATGCACACATTTTCATTTTTTCTCCCTGAAGTACAGCGAGGATGTCATGCGTTCAGCTTTCAGGATAGTTTTCACTTTTCCATGAAGAATTTATATATCCTGTGCCTCAGTCTCTTAGCTTGGTATCCTGTTGCTACTTTATCTTGTCTCCCACTAAAAGGAGGGGAGGGATAAAAGCTGGAGAACCAGACGAAAGAGTTGACGAAGGAGTATGTTTTCCTCTGAAGGGAGGAACTGTGAAAAGTATTAATTCCATGACTTCTGCACCATAGTTCAGCTAAGTTTCAAGTGCACTAGTTTCCATTAGACAGATACTGTGCCAATGCCCTTGTACTGTCATTTCAGTAGGCTTTCAGAAAGAAGAGCATTGCTAAATTGAAATATTGAGGATGAGGAGAAATTTGTATCATAAGAGTGCATTTTCTAACTTGGAATTAGATATTGATTAAGAAAATTTTGTTTATTGAAAGTCACCATTACAGGGTCCTGAGCCTGTTTGCTGTTAGAGGCACTATGGTAAATCAAGCAATAATTACAATGCATTCCATGAGACTTGATTTTAGGAATGATGCAGCCAAATTCCACTGTTCTCATGTTATTCTGCCAGGACAACAGAGAACGTGATGTGCTTCATCTTCTAATTTAGTGCTCTTCACTAGGTCAGCAGAAATCTTCAATTATAATCATAGTATAGCTTTATAGTAAGCAATATTATTTTTCAGATCTAGATATTAATAAATTCTATGAACACACTAGGGCCAAGTATATGTTGTTACACTTATGTCGCATAAAAGGAAGACAAAATTACTACTTGAAATACTGTCCCTATTGTCACTGTTGAAGAAGTATCAGGTAGCAGGCACGGAGAGCCTTCAAATAATGAAGCAATACAAATTCTTGTATGGAAAACCTCAGCTGTTACTTGACTCCTATCTTCAATTATATTAAGTGTCCCAGCATTGTTTGATTGGGTTTGTTTAAATCATTAGTGATGCACTGGAGGAAAAGGATACTGTTATTGCTACTGAAGTTGTAACAGAATACATACCATGAAATGTGGATGCTTATTTTAAGTATATTTGAAAAGATTGACCAAAATAGAACTCTGGCTTCAGGAGAGACTTTTAACATATGAACTGTGTGTTCTAACCAAAGACACAGCTTGGGAAGGTGACAATGATACTTTTAAGGATAAGTGCAGTTGTGCATTTTGACATTTACATATATGAGTTTAAAAAGTCAGCTAAGACATTTTACTCATTTTAGTTAAAGGTTTCCACAAAGGCTGTAGGCTCTTATACGACCTTCCACTGATCACAGAATCACAGAATACTAAGAGTTGGAAGGGACCCACAAGGATCATCTAGTCCAACTCACCATCTAACACCCGTACAGAGACCGAACGCACACCCCAGAGTGGTGAACATAAACCTAGTTCCCTCACAGGCGCACAGGCCACTCTGAGCCAGGAGGGACCCACAGGACCATCCAGCCTAACACCCCCAGCTAGAAATTGATGGCAAAGCTGACATTAAAGAGAGGTAAACTAGATTTGAAATTCTTAATGTAGCAGGTCCACATTACCTTCTTTCTGTACTGGAGCCTGAGGCAGTAACTCTTCTGAAATGATACATCTCACACCCAAAATGGAGAATATCCTCAGCCAGAAATCTCCAATTTCCTACCTCAATGTCCTATAATTTTTTTAGGACAACTGTCTATCGCTCTCTCTTGCAGTTCTAAACTCTTTACTGCTTCTAGAGTACATCACATGCAGTGTACATGTACAATGTGCCCAGAAAGTCAGGCCTAATTTATTCTACATTGATTTAAAAAGCAAAATCACAGAGGCTTCTTCCCAAGTATCTTCCCACTGTGTTCCAAGCAATCAAATGAACCCAGGCTGACTTAGCTTTTATACACACCAGGGTATTGAGCTGCCTATTGAAAACTGTGTACTCAGAATGTCAGCCAGGAGATTTCCACCAGAGAAGCAGATTCCCTCTTTCATCAGTTAAATTTTGATTATGGGATGGTCTGTGTGAAATTGAATCTGACTGGGAAAAGTAAAGAGGAACCATAATCTCTTGTTGAGAGAGGTAACAGAGCCCTTGTTAATGTTGGATTTTTTCACCAAGAGAAAAAAAATCACAAAAATGGAAAAGGAAAAATAGTAGTAAAATAATCAATGATTTAACTCTGCAGTGAACAAACACCCAACACCTTTAGAACCTTTCTACTTATCTGAGTTTCTAAAGACCATGTATACCATTTCTATGCAAAATTGTAGTTCCAAACACAAAGTGGTTTTAGTTCTACTGGAAATGTTTTTTGAAAGGTGTGTGCATAGGAAGACCACGTATATATTAAAGAAGTATACAAAGAATGTGTCCTGAGGTGAATTCGTGGGGCCAGTCTATAGGTCCGTTGATTTCAAGTTGCTGTACTTGTAACTTGAAAGTCAATCACTGTTCATATAGTGTTGAGTATCTGTTTAATCTTAACAGTTTCTCTGTGATGAAATTAAGCTATTGCTCATAAAAAAATCTTTCAGATAAAGGATTTAAGTATAAACATGCAGATGACGCTATTTTATTTTATTTTTTAGATTTCTGGAAAAACTTCCTGAAATTAAATGTATTTACTGAACAGTAACACCTTCCAAGAAGAGTCATATGTAGCCGATACAATAAACAGCAACAAAGCAATTCTTCCATGTAGCAATTTTTAATAGCAAGTGATGGTGCATGAAAAACTGAAAACCACCATATTTGTATTGCACTCTTGGTTTTGTCTCACGGTCACTTGTAGAAAAAACAGATCTGTATTACCTGCATTGGTTTCTCCTTTTTTCATTTATTCTTCAATTTTCAAAATAACAGCTCTTTCTCATTATGAGGCTAATAATGATCAGAAAAAAATGGGTTTATATGCTTACATAAAAATAACCATAGACAGCAGAGGAAATACTGAATCATTCAAATATCTTGTCATGAAAACACCACATAATTGAATTCCAGGAATCAACAAACAATAGGTTATTTTAAACAGTTTTCTTAGTACTTACAATTAATAGTGCTGGAATGTTTTTCTCTGCTTTTATTTTGTAAGAAATCAGCTCTGACTGTGTGGATTGGGTGTTTTTAGGGACGCTTCTGTTGCAGAGGCCAGACAAGATGGAACAGAGTTCTGATGGAAGATTTTGAGCAAACTTTGGTGGCTGTAGAGATCCTTCTCATTCCAGTGCATGCCTGTTAATTTTTTGCATGTCTGTTAGTTCTGTTTACAGAATTCATACTGTTTACAGTAATTCTGTTTACAGAATTAATACACTCAGCTCAACACGATGATTTCAGCAAAGACACTCTGGATATCAGGAACTTCAGGGTAGTTTTGTCCACCTTTTGGAAATCTGTTTAGTTTGGCTGAATAAAAAAAAATCTCAATAAAGATATCTGTGATAAGACACATTTTGATCTGTTTAAAATTAGCTGTAGAAAAGAAGCTGCCTTGACAGTAAGGGTATTGGAGGAAGTGAGAACTTGAGCACTGTTTATTGTAGCAACTAGAACACCCCATAAATGTGTCTTTAAAAACACCTTCCTGAAGTAGAAAATGTTATGTTGTTGAGTAAAATCTTGCACAAGCAGCAGAGTGCTGAACATGGATCATTCTACTGAAAGTGGATGTTTAAACACTAATTGTGATTAACTGGATTTTTTTTTTTGGAAAACAAAGAAAATGTGAAGAGCAAACAAGATAAAATTCAGTGTCTTGTAAGAATGTTCTAGTGAGAATATAGAGAAGGATTTCCGCAGCTCAAGGCTGTGGATGTTGTTGGTTGATGACAAAAAGGCTGTGGATGTTGTGTATTTGGACCTTAGCAAAGCCTTTGACACGGTTCCCCACAATAAGCTTCAGGAGAAACTCATAAAGCACAGACTGGATGGAAACATTTCATGCTGGGTTAGGAACTGGTTGGAAGGGCGAGCTCAGAGGGTGCTGGTGAATGGTGCAGCATCTGACTGGCGGCCAGTCACCAGCGGAGTCCCACAGGGGTCAGTGTTAGGCCCAGTANTGCTATTTACAACTACCTGCGGGGAGGTTGCAGCCAGATGGGTGTGGACCTCTTCCTTCAGGCTGATGACACCAGAATGAGAGGGCACGGCCTCAAGCCACGCCAGGGGAGGTTTAAACTTAATGTTAGGAAGCGGTTTTTCAGAGAGTGATTGCACATTGGAATGGACTGCCCAGGGAGGTGGTGGAGTCGCCATCCCTGGAGGTGTTTAAGAGAAGACTGGATGAGGAGCTTAGTGACATGGTCTAGCTGGGGGCTGTAGGGCTGGATGATCCTGTGGGTCCCTTCCGGCTCGGAGTGGCCTGTGCGCCAGTGAGGGAACTAGGTTTGTGTTTACCGTTCTGGGACGTGTGTTTGATCTCTGTACAGGTGTTAGATGGTCAGTTGGACTAGATGATCCTTGTGGGTCCCTTCCAACTCATAATATTCTGTGAACCTGTGAATCAATAGGACTGGCTAAGTCATCATTTTGTATTTGTAGAATCCACTGTCTATAATAAGTGTTAATGTAAACCAAATGTTTATAAAGTTCACATGTTGACACCATTCCCTATTTTGTATTCTTGTGCATAAACTGACTTGCAAGGTTTCTGTCATGAGGACATAGACAGGATATGTTTGAGGATATATTTGAATGCAAAATAGAGCATTTCTCTCGACTTTGTCCATTGTGAAGGTAACAGGGTGTGTCTGACATATGCTGAAAATGAAGATGCAATAGTATACACGTACTTTTTTTAATTGGAAAAGCTGTTATTATTATTAAGCGATATTCCATGGGTACAGCATGAAGAAAATATACTCTCCAGTGGTGTGTCCATGCACCTCACTACTACTGACAATGCAATTTTCAGTTCAGGATACATTCAACCCCTTTTGACACTCAAGCCCAAATCCTCAATCTGATCTGTAGCTGTCTTTCATCTCTGGACATTTTAGACTCAGAATTAACTTTGAAACTATAAAGATTTATATAATTTAAATAATTAATTTTAGCTTTGAACATTTATAAGACACTGCTGTTGAAATTTCATCACATCCTTTTTTTGTCCTTTTTTTCCACCCATTAACAATGGATGGATTTTCCATAACTCAACATTTGTAAAATTAACAAAAATCTCGTGGAAATCTGTAATTGAAAACCTTATATTGTAACTAGCAGTGGTGATTAATCACGGTCCATTACTCATAATGCATTCTGACCAACAATTGTGCTGAGTGGATGAAATCATTGTGAGATGCTGTATTACTAATTAAATAGTAAAACCCATTGCAGCTATGTTATAATTTTGAAACAAACAGATTAAAACCAGAACTTTTTGAGCATGGCCAAGGACATGAATACATGGCTACAAAAAATCCAGTTAACATCTGCACCAAACACATCCTGAGGTGCACAAAAAAGCGCTGAAATTTCAGAAAAGCAGCAGTCCCTAGTCTAGATTTACACATGACAGCACCACCTTTGTGTGGCTGTGAGGGGCAATCTCAGTGGTATTCCCAGGGATATAACAGAAGGAATTGTAGATAGATTCGGGTGAATTTCGGCATTTAGGCACTGTGGCCCATCCCATACAGGGACTAAAACAAGAAGTGTTTCTTTCCCTTTTTCCCTCTAGATGGAGAGAGTAAGGACTCTTGTTTTGTAGAAAAGCATTGCTCATGATTCCAGAGGAGTTTCCCAAAGCAGAATGTGATAACTGAAATGAAATAGACAAGACACATCAAAAACAAGACATTTAATAAAACAGATCATATTTTTCCTACTCTAAAAGCTGTGCTAAAATATGTAACTACACATTGCTTCAGAAAGGTGAAAGATTCTCTTTCTTTTGGGGGTACATATATTGATTTTTACAACAATGAAGCCCTCTCAGCAGACGTATTTGGACTCAGTAGTTCTGGCAAGCTCATATTCCTTGAATTCTCTGTTAAAAGCATCACAGGTGGAGTCAGGTGACAGTTTGGGCTGGTGCTGGGACATCTGTGAGCTCAATGTGAATCTTTCTGGTTTCCCCAGAACTGGTGACAATGGTGTAGATGTTGCTTCTGTGTTTTTTCCTGGCAAATGTGCAACAAGTTTCTTTCATCCCTCTCCTGAAGTTTGCATTATAGAAGTAGAAGAGGATTGGCTTGCAGGCTGAGGAACTGAAAGAGATCCAGGTGACAGCCAGGAAAACCAAGGAGCTCATTCTGTAGTCTGTTTCCTGTGGGTGCCAGACCTGCACCATGTAAAAAGGGAGCCAGGACAGGAGAAAAACTGAGTGGAAGATGAAGAACATCTTGACAGTTCTCATTCTTCTACCTGAGTTAAGAGTCACTGTCCTCCTGCCAGCCATGTCCTCAATGCCTCTTGTCCAAATGTAGGTGAAGAGTTTCTGGTGGCAGAGTATAATGAGGAGTGATGGAATCAAAGACAACAGCACCAAGAGGTGGATGATACTGTAGGCAGCTCCCTGCCAAGAATCAGCAAGAAAAAAGTTGCAATGCTGGTCGCTGTTGGAGCCGTAGAGAAAACAAGCTGGTGATGCAAATAAAGCACCACAGAGCCAAGAGGCCAGAATCATCTTCTTGGCTTTCTCCCTGGACACCTTGAAGCTCAGGGGGTAGAAAATAGTGTAGAATCGATCCACACCTATGCAGAAGAGCACACAGATCTGGACTGCTGGGGTGAGGTACTGGACGTACCTTACCAGCTTGCACATCCCATTCCCCAGCATCCACCTGCCGTAGATCAGCTGGAGCAGCAGGAAGGGCGCGCTTGCAACACTGGTGAGCAGGTCTGCACAAGCCATGGAGACCACAAAATAGTTGGTGGTGGATTGTGTCCTCCTGCTCCTGTGGATCACTAAGCAAACGAGGAAGTTTCCAAAGATGGAAACCAGCCACAGCACTCCCCAAACCATGCTGGCTGCTGCAATTTCCACCGGCCTCAGTCCAGAGTCTAAGAGAGTGTGGTTCCTGCTTGAGCTGGATCCTGTGGGTGGAGGTTCTGTCATCTCGTAGCCAGCAGGAGGAATCAAGGTTGTGGAGTTGCTCATGTTCTGCAGCAGGAGCAGCAAGACAAGTTGAAGGAAACAACCACTGCTGTTATCCATGCTTTGGGTAAACTTGGCCAGATCTTTTGCTCAGGCTGCAGAAAGAGAGGAGACAAAAGGTTTTCTCCAACAGCTCAATGTGAAAAGCCCAATAAGAGTTAGCACTCAGTACTCCTTAATAACACTCCATACTCCTTAGAGTAGTAATATCACAGAAAATGGTCAAAAATACAGTGACGCTACCTAGCACAGCAGAGGGCATTAAATTTCATGAAAGTGTTTGGGAATGACTGAGTATTTTGGACTGGCATTTCTTTCCTCAGAAAGGTGAATGTGGTACCATTTCACCAGTGCTGGTGAACTGCAAACTGAATGAGTGGAACATGTACCACTGATCCCAGAAATGAGCTGTACTTCCTGATGTGGAAGTGTCAGAAAAGCAGACAAGAGGGTCCCCGCATCCTTGACTTGATTTAAGTCAATCAAGTAGATAGGCAAAGAGGTGTTTCTTACACCAAGAGTGTAAGAATGGAAAGTCACAATAACCACTTCTTTCATAAGGACACTAGCAGCCAAACCCTGCTCCCATCCAATAATTCGTAACATGGGTGTTCATATCCCTAATGTTCCTGAATCTGTTTGCTTCTGGCTGTAATTTTGGAAGGGAGATGATTTCTGGATTGAAAGGCAAAGTGAAGATCCTTTGAACAGAAGGAAGGACTGGCACTTAGCTGGGAGGGTGCTCCTCATTGTGAATTCTCTGCAGTCCTTCCCCAGGGAGAAACTTTTCCTCAGGAGCTGGGCACGGCGCACCTTAAGGGGTCTGTCCTGAACAGTAATGCTGTCCCTGCAGGTGCCTGCCTTGTTACGTCCCTGCCCCATCCAGGGTGGCAATTCCCTCTATGGCCCTGAGAACAACATGGCAAAACAACCTCCCTCCAAACCTGCAGAAGACTTTTTGATCAAAGGCAGTGTTCTGATTCAGAATGAAAACTCTCAGAGAGGAAGTCAGTCTCCTCAGGGAGCTGAGACGGTAACTTGGAGAAGGGATGGGAGAGCCTTTTGAGTTCCAGCACTGGAGCCTCTGCTTGTCTTGTCAGAAATGTCAATAGATGTGGCTACAGTCAGCTGGGGATCTCTATGCTCTAGAGAAAAGCCATGGGGAGAGGGAATGTCCTTACCCTAGTCAGGAACTTTCCAACCCAGCAGCAGCAGTCTGATCCTTCACAGGCCACCTTGTGGAGTAGAACCTACCTTAAGGTTCTGCAGGTCTGTGGAACATCAGAAAGATTGCCAGGAGCAACTGACACCAACTGACACCACGGAACCTCTGCCTGCAGGCAGTTGTGTCACAAGTCCATCTCAGAACCATGCTGACTCAAGTGCAGGACCCAGCACTTGGTCTGATTGAACCTCATCCCACCAGCCTCACACCATCCATGCAGCCCATCCAGATCCCTCTGCAGAGCCTTTCTACCCTCCAGCAGACTGACAGCTCCTGCAATATTGGTGTCATCTCGGCAGATTGATGGGGGAGGGGCACTCAGTGTCCTCAGTCATGCCTGTTGATAAGGACATTAGACAGGACTGGCCTTGTCCAGCCCTTGGAAGGGACAGTCATCTTTGGGAAGTCAGTTTTTCCACGATAATAATATCTTCATGGATAAGGATACTAGCAAATAAAGCTTGGTTACATCCAATCCTTAGTAACATGGGTACTGGGAACTGGTTAACACTTTTAGAATTCCAGAATTGTAAAAATCATTGTCTTGCCCTCCACCCCACACACTTCAACCCTTTAGGAAACAGAGTTTGCAATTCCATACTGGTTTGATTCTCCTTCCTCCCCTAGTGATTTATCCCTAAGCAAGAAGATGGTAAGTTCTTCCTCAGCATTTCTGAAATCAAATGCAATGCAAGAATGGGAAAGGCCTGGTTGGCAAGATTGGAAAGCCTCTCTTTTAAAAATTCCTTTAGAAATCAGCACTAATTTTTGTTGTAAAAGTGTCTTGTAATTTCCAGTGGTGGGAATTGATTCCTGAAATCACTGTTTTGTATCAAACTGGCAGGCTTCCAGGCCAGTGATAGCTGTGTTCTTAGTGTCAGTACAGAAGGTAGAATAGTGCATAACACCACAAGCTCGTAACACCTGTACGACATCTAATCATGGCAACTTTGAACAGTTTGAGCTCATTTTGTCTGTAGGAGTCTCCACCTTTTGGGATGAAACATAATGTGGTCTGTCATCAACTAAAATATGCACTTGACCCTGCTGTGAGCAGTAGCTTTACTATCCCCTTGTGGTTCATGCACACCAGAGTCCAGCCTTTTGTCTCTTCATTCAGATCCATGGTCAAGAGCAGGGTTTCCCAAATGTGTGTGCATTAGATATCAAAGGCAGTGGGATGTATCTGTGAGGAATGATGCATGATTGGAGTGCTACATTGGCAGGCTACACACTCTTTAGAAGAGATAGGAGACGGTGAAGAGTCCGGGGAGTGGCCCTATATATTAAAGCAACTCTTGACAACATGGAGTTTGACATTAAGGATCACAGGATCACAGGATATTCCAAGTTGGAAGAGACCCACAAGGATGATCTAGTGCAACTCCCAAGCGACACCCACACAGGGATCGAACCCACAACCCCGATGCCACGGGCACCACGCTCCATCCGTCTGAGCCTCCCATTATCTAGACCATGGCACTGAGTTCCTCATCCAGTCTTTTCTTAAACACCTCCAGGGATGGCGACGCCAC
>WEKX01017882.1:172880-209353 GCA_013390025.1 Pitta sordida
CCGCCCCGCCGCTTCCTCGGCGGCCGCGGTGAGCGGCAGGGAAAGGCCGCAGCAGCGGGAAGGTGAGCGCGGCCGGGGAGGGTCGGGCTGCGCGGCCCGGGGAGGGTGGCCTGGTTTGGGTTGTTCCCGAAGGGAATTTCGTGGTGTGTGTTTCTGTGAGACCGGGCCAGGTCGCTGGGAGGGCCTTTCAGGTGATACCCGGGGCAGTGCGGGAGTTAAAGGGGTCCTGGGTCTGAAATTATAGATGCTTGTGACAGCAGTGGTAAGGTCGGTGTGAAGCGCGGCTCTCGCGTGTGTGAAAGCACCACGAAAAAGGCAGGTCAGGGGATAAAGGAGTTCTCTGTAATACTTGTCACAGAACCCCGGATGTATCCTCGGGTTTAAATTTTTATGTAGCAAGAAGAGGACGAGCAGAATTGGTTCCATGAAGTACTCAGATAAGGAAAACAAAAGCGTGAAAGTTACAAGGTTTTGCGAGGTAGGGTTGTAAAACCTATGAGGGAATGAGGGAAAAAGGAACCCAAACATCCGCTTCTAAAGCTCATTCAGTGTTTTTTTGTAAGTATATACAAATAAAACCTCTGAGCTCAGACCAGACACTTGAGAATAAATGTCATCATGTTCACCTTCATTTATGTGAGTCCTCATTGTTCCGCTGTTGTTTGTGGACCTGGTTTTCCCCTTCTTCCAATCTAAAGATTGGGGGGGTATTACTGGATGTTGTCACAAAGATAAAAGAAAAAATAACATACAGGATTATGCTACAAATTTGCTCCCAAAACTATGTAATTATTTATTTAAAAAATGTTTTTGGTTTTCTCTTTTTTTTTTTTTTCTTCTTTCAGCTTCAATAAGGAGAAGAGGCAGGACACCACAGTTTGTCAGATCAGTAAGTAGTGAAATGATTTGCATATATCTATATATTTATTTCTTACCCCTCCAAATTAAAGATTCAGGTTTTGGATATAGAAACATTGACTTGTTTGTTTGTGTGTTGTAGTGTTTTTTTTAACAGCATTTGGCTTCAATCAGTTATTGGAGGATAATACATTGCTCCTATACTGGAATTTCTACAAGAAATTTCAGAGTTATTAAAATCTCTTTGGTTCACACTTTCAGAATTCCAGAATTTTTAAAACTTATTGTCTTGCCCCTCACTACGTGCTCAGCAAACATAATTTGCAATTCCATAGGGCTTTGATTTTCCCTTCTTCCTCTGCTGCTTTATTCCAAGACAAGAAGATGGCAAGACCATGTTTCTAAGCATTTCTGAAATCAAATGCAGTGGAAGATTGGGAAAGGCCTGGTACCCAAGACTGGAGAGGCTCTGTTAAAAATTCCTTTACCGATCAGCACTAACTTTTGCTGTAAAGGTGTTGTGAAATTCCCAGCTGTGGGAGTTGATTCCTGAAATCCCCGTTCTGTGTGTGTTGATCCTGCTTTGTCCTACAAACCAGTGTATCTCACCCAGCTTGTGTCTTTTTCCACTGTCAGTCTGCACCTCCCAGGACGGAGAGGATGGCTGTTGATCAGGACTGGACCAGCGTTTATCCAACAGCAGCAGCCTTTAAACCTGCTTCTGTGCCTCTCCCAATCCGCATGGGATACCCAGTGAAGAGGGGAGTGCCTCCCCCAAAAGAGGGCAACTTGGAACTCATTAAGGTGAGACATGCCATGGGGTGGGTGGGAGCTTTAGTGTTCACTAAGGCTGCCCTGCTTGGATTGGAATGTCTGCCTGGGAGACTGGATTCTGTTATTAAATTGGATGGTCCTCTTTAGTTCTTAAGTGAAATGGATACAAACAGAAAGTTAATAATGAATGAAATCAGAGGTTTTGAGGATGGTCATGGCTGTGGCTTTTGTGATAGGGCTGACTGGAATCTCCCTAAATCAGACTTGAAAACTTACCTGAATTTCTGGTCCAGCACGTTGTATTACCGTAACAAATGTGAGAAGTGGAGTCAGATTTTGGTCATGTCCATTTACTTAGGGACAGGCAAAAACCTATTACCGTGGTAACTCTTAATGTGTCCCTTTCAGATTCCCAATTTTTTGCATCTTACTCCTCCTGCAATTAAGAAGCACTGTGCAGCTCTTAAAGGTGAGTGTGTTTTGATTTTTTCAGTTTTATTTTTTTTTTTATTTTTATTTTAAAATCCCTTCTCTCTTGAAAAGATATCATGAAATGTCAATGCATGAAGTAGAAGGTGAGCCATGATATCCTTGGTTATTTGTCAGGCTTTGGCTGTTACTGTGCTTCATTTGTGTCATCCAGGGGGGTGGCAGATGTGTCTTAGGAGGTTCTCAGCGCCTCAGTAAGACTGAAATGTTACTTTTCCATGAGGCCCTGCTTGTACTGAGGAGTTGATGGTTTAGAGCCTTGAGTGATGAATGTAGCTCAGTTCTCAGAAGACTCTGTGATTGAAGCAGGGTTCAATCATTAGCCATTCCAGGCTGCATTTAATGACCAGAAACCTGTTAATACCCTCTGTGACAACAAGGTCTACTGGGGAGCTACAGGATCTACTGGATCCCTGCAAGCCAGTAAGGGGAACCAAATAAGGAGGTTTCTAAAGGAGGTATTTTTTATGATGAGGGTGGTGAGGCCCTGGCACAGGTTGCCCAGAGAAGCTGTGGATGCTCCATCCCTGGAAGTGTCCAAGGCCAGGTTGGACAGGGGGCTGAGGAGCCAAATCTAGCGAAAGATACCCCTGCCCACACCAGGGGAGTTGGGATCTACAATCTTTGAGGGTCACTTCCAACCCAAACTATTCTGATCCTGTTTGACACTTGTGAGCCTTTGTCTATAGTGTTGTATCATATTCTGGGGAACCCAGAACAACGGAGTAAACGCAGTGAAAAGACAGATTGCAATAAATTTGCAAAGAAACACAACCAAGCAAGCAGGTATTACTTGCAGTGTTTTCTCTTTATTGTACAGACTTCTGCACTGAATGGCCAAGTGCTCTGGACAGTGATGAGAAATGTGAGCAGCATTTTCCTATTGAAATTGAAACAGTAGATTATGTTTCTTCAGGGACATCTATTCGCAACCCCAAAGCCAGAGTGGTGACTTTAAGAGTAAGTAGCAGTTTTGCTAAACAGCCTTATTCTCAAACCCCTAAATCCTTGTTTTGCTTTTCGAAATGTGCAGGTATGATCTGCTGTAAAGAAATGAGGGAAATGGTTTACTGGAGGCCTGAATAAAAAACAGTGACTTTCCTGAAGGATTTTGCAGAGTGTTAGAACTGAGGTCATAAGGTTATGGATATGTATTTAAGTAAATAAAATAAATAAAATAGTTTGCCTTCTGAAGGATGTCCTTGTGTCAAGACTTCTGACATATGCTACAATCAGAGGAAATTCTGAAATAACATCCTGAATAGCTGCCCTTGGTATTCTTGATAGAAGATGTGCCTGACTGTCTCAAGTATTTCCAGGGTGCAGAGATTGGAATTACCCGAGGAATTAAAGGTGTTTTCTCTCTTACTTGAAGGTTAAACTTTCTAACCTGAATTTGGATGACCATGCAAAGAAGAAGCTTGTGAAACTCGTGGGAGAGCGGTACTGCAAGGACACAGATGTGCTCACAATTACCACAGACAGGTACAGTCCCGAGAGGGAAACACAAAGACTGGGTGCCTTCCAGCAGTAATTTACTGGTCTTGGTGAATTATTATAGTTCTAAGGCTAAAATAGCCCTTAAACATAACATTGCCACAGCTATTAACTGTTAAAATCAGGTTTTAAAGGAGTTCAGGCTTATATATGCTGGATTCCACTTTGGCGCAGAGGGCAAAGAAGTTTTTAATGTTCCCTGAAGATGTGTAAGTTCTTGGATTTTGTAGATTTTCCTACTGACTTGCAGTTGCCCTTTCTCCATGTTTTTAATACCCACATCTCCATGATGTTACCCTTGGCTGGGTGCAACTCAGAAATGCACATGAATCAAACATTTCTCTAAAATTCCCGGCATTATAGATTGGAAATGTTGGCATTAAATCTTAACATCTTGTTCCAAAAGATCAGCTTTGTTTCTGAATTTTCAGGTGTCCCCTAAGGAGACAGAACTATGACTATGGAATGCACCTGCTCACAGTTCTGTACCACGAGTCTTGGGTAAGCACTAGTGAGGAACTCCTGTTATAACTTAAATTATCCTATTGATTCTTTTCCCCTCCCACCTCACTCTTCTTCAAATTCAACCAAGATAAGTTGCTTATATTTAAATCTTAATTTGTGAGTCATTTTAGGTGTTTATTTCCCTAACTTCACAATGCTATTCTGTTGTTTGTAAACAGTTTGTCTCTTTACAGAAGTTCACTTGGCTTTGATTTTTAATAAGAGATTGTTTCCCAATACTTTGTTCCTCTCAACCAGGAGCCTAAAACAGACCCTGAGCCACTTGAATTTTCAGGATTCCTAAATCTCCCTTTAGTTTGGAGTCATGCTGGGCTGCCTGTGCCCAATATTCAAAAATTAATTTAGTGCACTCAGAGCAAGGGTGTGCTTTATGATTATCTTGTAATCTATGCATTTCTAACAGTGACCATGTGTAAAGACAAGTCTATTCCAAAAAAGCAGAAACTTTTCTGAGCTCTCTGTTGCTCAGAGCAGGAATCTCCTCCCCACCTCCTGTATCAGAGTTTGTGTCGTGAAAAATATTAACAAGTTTTGTAACTCTTTAGATAAAAGTAAAGCAAATGTAACATAAACTTTTCTATAAAACCACTTTAGTACAGTGGTAAGTGTCCCCACCTGGCGTGTGGGAGACCTGGGTTCAGTTCCCACCAGGGAGACAGTGTTAAGAGTTGGACTCGATGATCCTTGTGGGTCCCTTCCAACTCAGAATATTCTGTGATTCTGTGATAATAATTCAGGCTATGGTGTATTTGGTATTTTTCCTAGAAGTTCATTTTGTTAAGTGGTTTTACATGTCAAATAGCCAATGCAAATGTATGAAAGATACTGTTGCAATTTATTATTAATTTTTAAGCAGACCTCTAAATACAATAAGGTATCTTTAGATCACAGGTCTTCCTTTCACAGTGAACTCAGAGTTGTCTGCTGTATTTTTGTGGCTGTGAAGGTTATAAACACTGCCTTCAACCATTTTACAGGCATTTTTTACAGAAAGCAAGTTAGCAGACTGAAATAAAGTTACTGTTGAAGATCCATAGTAGTGTTTTGGATAAAGTAAATAAAGTTGAATATAATATGTTACTAGTGTTTGAGACAGTGAAAGCTTTCATCATCACCCTCTTTCCAGAACTGTCCTCTTTAATAGAAGTTGTACCTGATTTACTACTAAAACCCATACTTTTATTATAGGCTTGTTTTCAGTTATACAATATTTAAATTAAATCTCCATATTCTGCATTTTTAGGAATTTAAGTGTTCTTAATGTTCATAACTGCAGTGATGACATTAAAAATATACTAAGGAGCATGAGCTGTATTTCCCTTTCAGTGAGACATTCCTTGAAGGATATATTTTGTCATTGCAAAGTGCATCAAATCAGATTCACTGTAAAAGATAAAAATCTTGAAATCTAGAATAAATGTTTTTTCCTCCCTAACAGCATTGCATTGCATTACAGATCTTAAATTAATGGCAGATCAGTATTAAGCAAAGACAAGAGGCTTAGACACTGCTCAGTTTATTAATTTCAGACAGCCTGGCATTAATTAGTGATGGCACACAGGGCTATGTGATACTGCTCAGAGTGTGTTGAATATTCACAAGTCTCTTGCCCTTTTATTACCTTTCAACCTCCATCTTAATATTTGATGAGTTTGTCAATCACTTGTAATTGTCTTTGATTTCCATGAAAAGTTAATGGTTTCCTGAGACACGGGGGGGGTTTTTATGTTTTTATGTTTTGGTGTGGTTTTTTCCCATATGATGAGTGGTGATGCATTTAAAGAACTTGCTGAAATGTAGTTTTGGAAACCATAAGAAAACAATGTGTGTTTTGTTTTGTGCTTCATTTATTTTCTTGCTCTAAAATACTCAGAGGTATTTTCCTTCCTATTTAATATTTCAGGTTATTAATGAAGTATTTGTGCTTTATTAGCTTTCAGAATGTATTAATTAAGTTGCTGACTTGCACCAAGTGGTAAGAATTGAATTTGTCTTCTTCAGACTTCTTTTGTGATTCCTTTCAAATTATCCCTCAGGATTGTGCTTGGGTTGAATTAATCAGTGGAAGGGTGAGATATTTGAAGTACATTATTAAACAGCAGCTTAACCAGCAGTTATATTTCTGCTGCCTTTAAACCATGGTGCTTTTTGACTGCTGGGAACCTGGATGTATTTTATGGGATTAAGTGGTTTATAAAGAGTAAGAATTTGCTGCCCTCGAGTGGTTAAAAGGATCATGGACTGATTTCTTCACACTTGAATTAAGAGTTTAACACTCACAAGTCCAGTCGAGTTGAAAACTGGAAGGAGAAGCAAATGGAGCAAGAAGTCAATTTTCCAGCAAGGAAAAACATTCGGAGTCCTTCAGTTTTCCTTGCTCCAATTCCACATGATGGTTCAACATCCACAAAAGCAAGAGGATGGAGGGTGGAGGCTCTTGCTTCTGCCTTACAGAGCTGAGATCTTGAAAGAGGAGTGAAAAGCTGCCCTTGCATTTTCTATTCTCCAGTATTTCTTAAAGTAAAAGGTCTAATCTGGCACATTAACCGTAGAGTAATGCAACAGACACTTGGAATTCTCCTGGATTTTCCAGTAGTGTGGTTATGGAAGTCTGATAAAAGATTCAAGGATTAAAAAGAACAGTAAGGAAGCAGAAGGATGGGTAGCAAGTGGCTTCTTAATGTGAACAGAAATAGCCAAAGGGTCTTGTGGGAGCATCTCTCTGCTCTCTTCTTGCATTTTAGGTGCCAGTAGTACTTGGGATGGTTGGAATGAATTTGATGAAATGGCCCCCACTACTTCAGCTTTTCGTTTTAAATAGAGTATTCAATGGCAAGGCCCTGGTGGGGTGTCTGCAGGGTAAAGAAATATATTTACATGACCATTGGTGATAAGCTTTTCTTTAGACTTTTTCTTCCAAATTCGGTAATTTTAAGCCATTGCAAATAAGCATAATTTTATCATTCCAGGTTGTGCCAGTGGCACTTAGTAACAGCAGAATTTTGCAGTTTCATGGTAGGAGATCTTAGAATACTGAAGTGTGATATAATTGTGCCTTTCCTACCTAGAACAGACCTCTTTCTTAGTGTGTCTTTATATAGGGTTTAAGTAATGCAAACTGAGGCTGAGTGATCTCTAAATGTTGTAATATAACAACATAAAAGACTCTTCATCATTAATGTGAACCAGGAAAGATAAAGTGGTAAAGATTTAGAATCAAAGCAAAGAGTTTCTCAGCCAGGAAATGTGGATTGTAATAGAAGAAGGTTATACTTTTTTGTTCCTCTTGCTTGGAACTCCAAAGGATGAGCATTCCAGCAAAA
Source organism: Pitta sordida (assembly GCA_013390025.1). NCBI lineage: Eukaryota > Metazoa > Chordata > Aves > Passeriformes > Pittidae > Pitta > Pitta sordida. The sequence continues at coordinate 180,347 of WEKX01017882.1, forward strand.
GGTTGAATTAAACACAGTTTCTATGCTATTTCACACTGTAGTAAAATTTTTGCAGTACCTTATGTTTAAGCTCCATGTTTAGAGTTACTGGAGATTTTATCCTGATTTTCCTTGACCCTCTAGAGGTCCTGCCTGTCCCGTTCCATTGCAGTGTCCTAGAAAATCATATTCTGCTTATTCAGAAAAATAGATTTTAATTTACTCTACATCCCCAAGCAATTAAAATTTTTGTATTCAATGTCACATGATAAAATTATGTTTTGCCTCTCTACAAACGTCTGTTGATATTTTATAAGATTTTAATGAAATAGTACAGTTCAAAGGCGTGTTATAATCCAAGACTCCATAATTGTTTTAGCAACTCCATTAGTATTGAAGGTACCCAAGAATTTGGGAAATGTCAGCATAGCTGTCACTTATTGCCTGAAAATCTAAGATTATTTTACCATACAGGAATTTGAGTTGGAATTTAAAGAACTTTGCTTCCCCTAAAAAAAAAAATCCCACTAAATTTGGTCTTTGCTAAAAGACCAGCATTAAATTTTTAACATTTCAAACCATTGACAATAAAATGAACCAACATGAGTCATGTTTTTAATTGCCCCCAAGATTTCTATGTGCCACTTTGGAAAGGTTATTTAAAATGTTTTCCCCAAAAGAAACACCAGAAAACTGACAATTTTAAGCCTCTGCATCACCGTGACAGCAAAATTGGGGAAGTTAAGCTGGCAGAAAAAAACAGAGTAAATTCATGGTGAAATACTTTTTTAAGTGATCCAAAATGCTTCTTTTCTTCTGTACTTAAATATACAATGTAAATTGAAGCCTTGTGTTGATTTATATGTAAAAAGTAATTTCACTGCCCAAAGTGCTAATTTAGCGTTCATGTTCATTCAGCACTCCAGATTAAGCGCCATAAAGGCTTTGAAACCTCCCAAAATATTGTCTTAAACTGGAGCATAAAAGATTTGCTTAGAAACAAATCCTTAGTCTGTTCCTAATTTTCTACATTAAAAAATAATTCTCTATATTTGCATTAGGAAGTGTGAAAAAAATAGACTCTTCTGTGGCTCTTCAGCAATAGGTTTAGATCTTTGATTTGATATAAAAAAGTTGTTTTCTGGTGATTTTATTTTTGTTTTGTTCTTACTGTGAATTTTGGTAAGAGATAAAGGCTAAAATTACCAGCTGAGTGCATCTTCAGCCAAACTGGATAATACTGAGATTCTGATTTATGTGTGACAATCATTTTTAGTGAATTCATTCAAGAAATACAGTCTTGGTTTTTAACCTCTTTCACTAGGTGGGAATTCTAGAAAAATGTTACACAATGCCACACTTTTATTCCAGCTTTCACAGTTTTATGCTCATTTTTAAGACTCTTTACTGCAGTGTTCACTAACGTTTTAAATTTGCAGGGGATGAAAATAACCAATTAATTAAAATTTGAGTGGTAAACACCTAATTCTTGGAGCCTCATTAGTTTTATTCGTAACACTTTAAAGTGAGACTACACCACTTGTAACATTTCTACTGCTCAGTGTCTTCCTTAGGGCACTGTTTCAGTTGCAGATACAATTCTAGATTGACTTTCCTCTTGCAATAAATTATGTTGAAAAGGTATTTTAAATTTCACTCCATACAGTTAGTTGGCAAACTCCTGCTTTCTGTTGAGTTTCCTGTTGCTGATGGATGTCTGGACTGGATTTGTGTGGGATAATTTTTCATTTCGAGGCCATGGCCACCAACAGTGCAGTGAGGGATATTGGCTGCTGGGACAAGGCTGAGGAATGGGTTTGGAAATCTCCCTCTTCTGTCAAATCCCTTCCTGCCTTCCCTCTCACCCCCCACCATGTAGTCAGATCTGATTTGAAAATCCGTTTTGACACATCGTTCTGCTGGGAAGGATTCCAAGAAAGAAATACTTGACAGTTTCTTTAAAATGTTGCTCTGCGTTGCTCAGAAGAGGTGGGAAATCTAAATCTGTTTATCAGCAAGAATCTCCAAAATCCTGTGAGTTAATATGTGCAGAGATTATAGTAATTAATATAGTATTGATTAATATCATCCTGAAGAGATAAATGCAATACAGAACTGTAATTAATCTTGTGTCTCCTCGAACTTAGAGGTGTTTAAAAGCCTCACAGTGATCCTTTGTTTGAATTTCAAACACGAGTTTGGTCTAGGGAGTGATTGGGGATGATCCCTATATTCCCTTATAGAAACCCTATCCCGGTGAGAGAGGTTTTTGCTCTGAACTTCTTTTTTGGAATTTGTGGAAAAAAGTGCCTTGGTTGGTCATTATGCAGGTAAACAAGGGATAGATAAACCAGGATGATTCTGTTAATTTAAAACCATATGAAGCCCCATATTGGATTACAATATTTATCAAACATAAAGGAAATACTTCAATATACCCAGTCTTTTCACTAATTTTTGGCAATACAGGATGTCCTTTTGTTCCTTTTTTCCCCTCTGGAAATTGGATGTGGTTCTTTTGCTTCTGTGTTGAATTGTGTCCAGGTTTTAATGTCAGTCAGATGAACTTTTTTAGCAGGGGTGGTTCACTGCTCCTGATTATAAGCACTTGGATCAGAGATTCAAAAGACAAGATTCCATTTCCCAGGTGCAGGATGCAGCACTTACTAGAATATTTTAAATTCAAGTAGATGGATTCAAACATAGAGGGTTGTAGGGGGGGAAAAAAATCTTGTGTGCTAATGAAAGGTATTAAATATTGTGGTTTGACTGCAGCAGGATTGAGGATTAGTGGACAGAATACTTCAAAATAAACAAGTGAAAAATGAATACCAACCGTCCAGTCCCCCCCAAAAAACCTCAAAACCAAACCCAAACAACAAAGGAGAAAAAAACGTTCCAAGATTGCAAGAATTTTTTTGATTCTGCATAGCTAAAAATTTATTGAAGAGCCCTTTCTGGCAAGAGATTTAAAAAAAGGAAAAAAATCCAAGTGATATAATTGCTTTACTATCAGTGTTCTTTGAACTTACTTTCAGAGAAATGCAAGTTTTATTTAGATGTGATTTTATAAAAATTTTAAAAAATCCCACCAAAAATAAACTCAAAATACTTCAAATTGTGATTCGTATATACAGTCTTACCTTGACTATCCGTGCATAATTATTCACTGCTTCACCCATTCGCAAAAAATGAATTAATCAGTTATTTGTAAATATTTCTGGTTGACACATGCGGGGTTGCTCTGCTTTGTGGAGGGGCAGTGCCTCCGCTCCCATGGGGCAGGACTGGCACACCCGTGTGGGGTGGGCTGGCAGTGCCTCTCACTCGCTGGGGACAGCCACAGATCGCTCTCTTATGAGTGTTACAGAGGTTTATAGTCCCGGGCAGGGATGCATCAGTGCTGGCTGCCCTGGCTGCCCCGGGCTGTGAGCAGGCACTGAGCCACAGCGGGCTCATGAGAAGTCATGCCCTCCCCTGGCATTCTGAGCCTAGCCGGGGTCCCTATTGATACACAGCGCTAGGGAAAATGTTCCCGCAGCACTGTACCATGCTCCACATGGACTGCAGCTGGAGCTACTGTCTGCTTTCCCCCTCTGCGCCACCCACCCGTGTGTTGCTCTCAAGCCATTGTCCCTTTGTCCCCACCAGCACCTTTCCGGGGAGCGCCTGCAAACTGCAAGCGGGGACTGCCTGTGTGTGTGCCTCTGTGTGTTACTGTTTCCATGGCTACAGGCGAGGGAGGCAATACCGACTGGTAGATATGTGGTAGCCGCCACAGTTAAACGGAAAAAACCTCCACCAACACCACCTGCCCTCGTAAGGGGTCTCAGAGTGTCGCAGTGTTGCAGTTACAAGTGTTCCTAAGCTCCAAGACAGCCTGTGGCACATACCTGCAGTGACCCGAGCCAGTGGACACGGGTCGCCCCAGCAGACTGCGACCTCCTCTGGGGACACAGTCTAAGTGTGCGCCAACCCCCTGCCCCACCGCAGCCCCAGGGAAAGCTTCCCCACCATGGCAGCACTGCAAGCTTGCATGGTGGCAGTGGCGAAAGCCCAGCGCAGCCAAAGAGAGGCCCAGGGATTCCTTGGGACTCCCCAGACAGAGAGGGCTCAGAAACGGTTCCCTTTGCTCCCCTGTGCTGCAAGAGCCCATGAGGAGGTTCCAAAAACGCTCCCCAGCACTCTGGATTGGCAGGGGGTGGAGCTGTGGGCGTGGCCTACATCCATAGTAATGGTGTGCTAGTATCCAAGGATTAAGGGTTTTGTGGGATCTGCCGAGGACCCGCAATCCGCGAATAGGGAGGTATGACTGTAGTTGAAATAATGCAAGGATACTATGTATGGTTTACCTCAGTAATGTAGTAAATAATTGTAAATGCACAAATAAACATAGTCTACAATATATAAAAATACAAAAAGACCTCTGGAGCACTTACGTATACCAAAGTACAATAAAAATTAAATACACAAGAATAGCATGTTATAATATTTGAAATATTCCTTAAACAATCTGTGAAAACCTGCTGGAGAAATGTTCAGTGACAAAGAATAATGTACAAACCAAGTATTTACAGACACTGGGATGGTGCCTCCCGTCAGAGTTCAACTTTTAATCTTGTCTAATCTTGCAATGCTAATTAGGTGAAAATTAACACCCTTTTTAGGAGCAATTTGTTCTGCAGGAAGAAGAAATGGATTACTTGGTTGTGCCTTTCCTTCTGAATCACAATTCAAACCTTTCCCAAAGAATTGCTGTCTGTCATCAAAGGTTGCTTGTGGACTGTCTCACTTGAGACATCCCATAATCATATGCTTGGGACATAATAACTATGTGTCTGCTTCCAAAGCTTGAGCATTTAAGGTCATTTAAAATGATTATTTTTACAAGGTTTTTTGTTACTCATTATGTAAAATCCATAAGCTTTTCTTCCCACTCTGACTTGCCCAGTTTTATCTGCCAGATACATAAAGAACTTGATAAGTGGGAGGAAGGAAACTCATCCTGCTCATACAGACTCAAGTTACTTTAGAGGAGGAAATATTTTCCACAGTGAGTGTAATTTTTAAAGTCAACTGGGATAAGGGATAAACTTCTTCACATTATTGTAGCTTTGTTTCAGTCTCGAGTAGTTTTTTAAGTCTTGTCTGTTTTCTTTCAGAAAACCGAGCAGTGGGAGAGCGAGAAGACTGAGGAAGACATGGAAGAGTATATCTGGGAAAACAGCCGCTCTCAGAAAAATGCCTTGGACACACTGTTTCGAATCAGAGCCTCAGAGAATGTCAGTGATGTAACTGAGGAAGAGCTGCTTGCTTCTGAAGTGGTTAAGAATTACAGGAACTCTGTAATTGCCCTCAAAAATGAAGGTGAAACAGAAAGTAACATGGCTCAATATAAGGAATCTGTGAAGAAATTATTGAATATCCAAGTATGAGAACAGACTCTGCAGGTACATCTGGCCATTATAGAAATACTAAACTACTATGTTAATATTTTTTAATGATGTGGATAGATAATTACTCAGAATCTTAACCAAAAATATAAAACTTGATGATGATAATCACAATAGTAATCAGTTTTCTCCTTACTGCTCAATTTTTTTGTGTGTAAACATAATTGTCCTATCCATGAATATTTTTCTTTGAATAAAGTATGTTTGGATTCACATTGATAACTTGGACGTTTTATTCTGTGTTTTCATAGCAGGGAAGATCCTGGTTGAGTCCTCTGCTTAATCCCATTCTGATTACTCACTTCTTTTTTTGACATATAACTTGAAGCCAATGAAATTACTTAGGCTCCCAGTTCCATTAATTGAAAGTCTGAATGATAAGAGCGCTACACCTTGTAAGTGCTTTTCAAATGTCAGTCAGTAATACCTGTCTCTAAAATGATGGAATAAAACAGGGTAGAAAATGAGATGGTAGTGGGAAGGTGAACTACCAGTTATTGAGAAGATCCCAAAGTACCTGGGAAAGGAAGACTGATGAGAGTTGCTGAAAGGTGAGACCTGGTGAGTAGTGAGGTGAGTGTGTGGCTAAATAGGAATGGACTGAGTCTGCAGAGTCCTGCTGAGTTCTCTCTTGAGTGTACCCAGGCTTCTCAAGAAAAAACACATTTGTAGCATCCAACTTACTGTGCAGCACAGGGAAATAAATTATATGGAAAAATTATATGGAAAGGAATTGATTAGAAACACTGGACTCACAGGCAACTTTTATTGCCTTCTCACAGTTAAAAAGCAAAACCAAAAAAACCTCCACCTTAAAAATAGCAGCTTGAAAAGACATAAATAACTCTTAGTGTCTTCATTGTACCTTCATGGTTTACTAAGATTTCAGCTTAGAGAGAAGTCATTCATTCTCTGGAAGGGGCAGAGTGAGTTAAGGATTCTGCATTCCTGTAAAAGAACCAAACGTGGCCCTGCCAGCAACTAGTTGAGAGGAAACTGTAAGACTAAGGACAGTGAAAAGTGAAGGGAATTGATTTCTGCAGTGTCGTGTGTAGCTCTGTGTGGCTTCACTCCCTTGCTGCCAGGATTTCTCTTTGTGTGTTTTGTGCTTACATAGAGCCAAAGAATGGATGTATTCCCACTTCCAAAACACTGTCAGTTTTGGAAGGAATCTTACTCGGGCAAGTTTGTTTACATATGGCGGGAGGCTGAGTTCAATGCAGCTTTTTACTTCCTATGTGGATTTGCCAGAGCTGTAGATAAGGCTGAAAGTGCTTGTCCTGTAATCTCAGATTTGCACTTACCAATTTCAGCTGTTAATCAGTTTGTTCCTTTATTCAGGGATAATGAGGGTAATCCTTAACATTCCCATTTGAAATAATACTTGTGTGTAATTCCAACTCTTCTTTGAACAGCCATGAAACCAAAATTACTGAGGAAGTAGCTGAAGCTTGACTCAGAGAATGGGATGGGTGGTGCATGGAGTTGTGCCTGGCTCTATTCCAAAGGCAGTTTTGTTCTAGTATGTACACAAGGGAATTTTGTTTCCTTAATTAGCTTTGTCAGTGCTTGCAGAAGGACTGGCAAATGAGCAAGGGGGTGTAGCAACTTCTATTTTGCAGTGGCATGTCTTGGACAAGACTGTCAAGAGTAAAGCCCTTAAGTGTTCCAAGAAACTCCAGGCCCCATAAGTTGCTTTTCTCCATAAAGTTGTCCTCAATACTCAGGACATACGAGCACCTGATAAAATCCTCTCAGCAACAGAGGACAACTAAGTTTTCATTTGACCTTCCTAGACTTTGAATGGACCCAAGCAGAATTCTGGAAGTTGTCATTACAATTTAACATAATGTCTGGCAGAAAGAGCAGAGCAAGGGGAACTGATTTTTAATTTGATTGTATCACAGCTAATTCATGGAAAACCTAAAATTTCCAGGCTCCCATAGCTCCCTCTGAAGTGTTCAAGCTTGGCTTATGTACATTCTATAAATACTTCAAGAAATAAAGCCAGGATAAAAAGTGACTATCTCTTGAGCACTGGGACAGCCAAATGTCTATACCAACAATAGGTGATGTCTGCTGGCCAAGAACAACGTTGGGAATAATATGCTGTGTTCCCTAACCACAGCCAACACTTACCACCAGAAATTAAATGTCAGGGACATCAGTTTTCCAGCAGAAAACAGAACAGTTGGCCAGCTGGCCTTGGAAATCTGCAAGCTGGGTTTTCAATGATATTTCCTCTCCTTGCTAAAAAATCTGTGAACAAAACTAGAAACCTGTATAATCCTGTCAGTGCCCAATCAAGCTTCTAGATTAAAAAGCAATATAAAATTCAGACCAGCACTGGTGATTTTTACAGAAACTGTGTAGTGCAGTGGACTGGATCAAAGGCAGCCTGGATTTGATTTGAGCTCTTTGTCATCTTGGATGTTTCTCTCTGATTTTCTGCTTCTCTCTCTAAACTGTTTGTGTTTGAAGGTGACAGTATTTCTCTATGTGAGCACAGAAATCCCTCGAATATCACGGGGGGGGAGGGGAGTCAGTTCCAGAAACATGACATGATTAAGTGAACCTGGTCTCTAATTTAAAGAATGTGTTACACTGGTTGTTAGAGGTTAGTCTGCATCAGATTATGAACCAAAAGGTGCTCAAACGCCTCTGAGCACAAAGTGGGGGCTGTGAGTGTGTACTTCTCTCCTAAAGAGATAGGTGAATTGTGTTTCATGTGACAGGAGTTAAATTAAAACCAAAATACTCTGAAAAAAATTACCATTGGTTCTGTAAAAGAAATAAGCTGGCACTTAAGATACATTTTTAAAAACCTATTTTTGCCATAGCCAGGATGGTGACAGTGTTTTACAAGTTACTTTTAACAGCAGTATATTTTCTGAATTGTCTTGACATGGTTGTTCTCCTCCTTATGGGCTTGTACTGACCTCTCCTGTTGCTGCAGTGCCCTGTCGTGAAAGCAACACTGCAGCAGCAAAGGCAGAGGAGAGAGGAGCAAAGAACAACAGGAATCAGCCAGACACCCAAAGCTGCAGCTTCCCAAGAAGGTGCCTCATTATCCGAAGTAGAATTCCTCCCACTGTAGCCTTTGGTTTCATTGAAGTGTTGCTTGCTGCTGTTCAGGCGGGGAGGCGTGGGCATGGGGGATAACCCCTCAGCAGGCGTGGATACTGAAGCTGAGGATTCAGTCTTCTTGTCTGAGCTGGTGGCTGGCCTGGTGCTTGTCCTCTTAGCAGAATCATCAGCTGGTGGAAAAGTTTCTGCCCTGGAAGAAGGAGTAACTTGGGGGTTTTGGACCATGAGGCTTGTGCTGGGGGTGTAAGTGTTTGCTGTTAAGCCGTGGCTGGTGGTGGAGGTTGGAGCTTGGAGCAGAAGAGGACTTGAGGTGGCATTGTGATGTTGGCATCTTTCCCACTCTGTGGGCCTTGTGCTGTTTTGCCTTCCGTGCTTACTCAGGGAGGAGTGAATATTTGGCTCTTTGGATGTCAGTTTTTCAAAAATAAGAAGATCTGGATCAATCCCTATTAAATCATAATAGTGTTAGTTTTGTGTGGTAAGAGCTTGTCTGCACATCCATGAAAGGCGACAATGCCAGGGGAGGGAGCCCAAATGATACCCAGGGGCACCTTTTGGAGGAGAGATTGTGGGATGCAAGGGAAGTGCATTTGAGGATTGCACAGGACTTGTTACGGGATGCTTAGGGAAGGAATCAAAGCGGAGGGAAGGGTGGGATGTCGTTACTGTGGGCAGGGAAATCTCAGACTGCTCTGTGTGTGTGCATGTGTATGACAGTCTGCACCAGCAACTGGAGGAAAGCTGCACCCTTGGGGTGAACACCCAGGTGACAGCAACTGGGGATACTGGGATGTGGACTGGGCAAACTGAGCACCTCAGCCCAGCTGCTGGGTGGGTTTGCACTGTATATATGTGTGTGTAGATATATATATATATTCACATGTAGATCTCCATCCTGTGAGCCAGAAAAAGCAGGATGAGACTTTTGGTGCTACAGTGTCTGTGTGTCTCTGTGTCTGCTTTATGTGTTTGGCTGTGTTACCTGTGTGTTCTTTGTGCATGTGCCCAATGAGAATAAATTTTCAGCCCTGCTGCTGGTTGGATGTATTAATTAGGTACTCAGAGCATGAATCTTGAGAGCAGGGTGTATCTTCAAGGGGAAAGTATTTGCAGAAGAAGGTACATTAATGAAAAAGGAGAAAATTCTTAAGCTTTTTGAGCATTGCGTGTTACTTCAGAAGATCTCGCACATAATCTGACCCGGTATAATTTTAGCATTTTCTATAGTTGCTATGTTTTCTGCCGTTATATAAATGAAGTGCTTAATTACCTGTTGTGATGTTGTACAAAATGACATTGATTCCAGCCTTCAGGATGCAGCTTTCCAATGCTGGGCAAGACATGTGCAGGCAATTCATGTTCTCATGAATGGCTCCATGGTAGAACACTGCTAGATTGCAGGAAACTATAATCCATAAACAATAAAGTTGAGCTTCTCAGCAGTGTAACCATGGAGTTTTGCAGGTTATTATGTTATTTAACATCAGAAGATCATTCATACTGGGCAGCTCTGCCCAGATCCTGTGAGAAGAGAGAACCAGATACTGTGCTTCTCTCATTATCATGCAAGCTAATTAAATATACAGTCAAAAGTGTAGAACTACGTATATTCTTATTTTACATCTGGGCTACAATAGCCACCTGAGTATCTGTGATTAAATAATTAAGATTAAATAAAAAAGATTAAATAATAACTGATTTAAAGCACATATTTGAAATGCCCTCTAATGTCTGCATTTCAGTTAAGATTGTAAGAAATTTTCGCTTGACTGTGTAAGAATATAAAAAGGAGACTCCAAGTTACCATTCATTATCTCTGTAAGGTGTCCAATCTTTCTATGAGAATAAGATTGTTGTCCAAATAGGAAAAGCATTGCTAAATGTATGAAATCTTGGTTTCCTTGACATAAGACAGAATTGGACTCCTCCCAGGAATGCTGCTGGCAGTTGCATTACTTATGTCACTGTCAGGTTGTCAAGGTCCTATTTTTGCTAATAATTAAAAATGACATCAAAATTTGTTGATTCTTTAGTAACTGATACTTCACTTTCATCCTCCATCTCCAAAATTCTTTCAAGTCTTGTGTGTTTTGTAAATCTAGGCACCACAAACATGCACTTCATGTGTTCACCTAAATACACTCCTATAATGTTCCAGTGCAGTGTGATACAGAGCAAATACAATCTTGAGCGTAAGACAAACATTGATTTTTCTTATTTTTATTGAGTTTTGCTCCCCCTCAATTTCTCCTTCAAATAAAAGGAATGTTTATACGTATAGACATTACCCAAAATCTGCTTCCCCTGTGTTGTGATGTAAATTCTGATGTGTGCCACCATCTTGGCAATCAACACTCACCGTTCCTCAGAAGGCAGCAGGTTCTGCTGCACTGCAGGGGTGAGACTTCTGCGTAAACCTTCAGCACCTGGGCCCCCCTCTTGCGTGATTCCTGCAGGTCAACCAGAAGGCCTGGGAAGCGTCGGATCCAGCAGTTCTTGTAGAAGGCAGTGGGGGAGCAGAGCGAGTTGGACTCCACAGCCAAACCCAGAACCAGCAGCACTTGTGCTGCTGCCAGCATCAGAACCATTGCTGGGGTTAATGGGCTCAGTCAGTGCCCACTCTGCTCCATGGATGCACTAAAGGCTGGACCAGCTTTGGAAGAGACAATCTCTGGAGCGGTGAGGATACTGCCAGTTCTGCCAGGGATGTGAGCCAGGGGATGTTTTCTTCCCAACAGTTCCCATGGTGCTGTTTGGACAGCTGCTGGAAGAAAGGAGACATTTCATGATTACAATAGTTATTATTGTTGCTCTCTATCTTCAATATTTGGAGACAGTTTTTGAGAAGGCACAGGTTCTTTTTAGTCACTCAGAGAACTTGTTTCTTTGGTCCCCAGTGTGTGTCTCTTGTCCTTCTCAGACCAAACCAGACAGACAACATTTGGTGAATAATCCTAAAATCAGCATATTGTGTCACCTCACTTTGTTCAGGCACACTATTACACTCAGCACAAGAGAAGCAGCTCAGTTTAGTTTCTGAACACTTCTTGAATTATGTGGTGGCTACAAATACACTTGCCTTCTTTACTAACGAATTGAACTGTGTAATTTTGTCTGCCAGCCAGGGGTGGAAACTTGTTCCCTTTCCCTACTCTGTTTTGATTGCAAGAACAATACAATTTTATTTACAAAGATCTAGGACTAGATGAGTATGACTGGAGAGGTCTGTAACCTACATTCAAGCAATCAGAGAAGGTCCAGAGCAGGGCAGTGAAGATGGTGAAGGGCCCCGAAGGGAAGCCACAGGAGGAGCAGCTGCAGTCACTTGGTTTGTTCAGCTGGAGAAGAGGAGACTGAGGGGAGACCTCATCAGGGTCTGCAGCTTCCTCACCCTCTGGTGACCAGTGGCAGGATCTGAGGAAATGGCTGGAGCTGCGTCAGGGGAGGTTTAGGTTGGATAATACCCAGAGAGTGGTTGGGCACTGGCCAGGCTCCCCAGGGCGGTGGGCACAGCACCCAGGCTGACAAAGATCAAGAAGCATTTGGACAATGCTCTCAGGCTCATGGTAAGATTCTTGGGATGTCCTGTGCCAGGCCAGAAGTTGAATTTCATGATGCTGGTGGGTCCCTTGCAACTCAGGATATTCTGCGATACCATGATCTCCAGATCACACAGGTAATCAAAGTCCTGCCCCTAATAAGTTTAAGGATATTTAGCAGTCCATACAGGGTTTTCTGCTTATGTTTAAGGTTTGAAAAGGCCTGTCAGAAAGAAAATATTTTTGACATACAGGGAGGTGATTTTTCAAGCACCTGATCTGATGCCTGAAATTCCCATGGGTTTTGTTTCTTAGCAGGATCAGGTCTGATCCCTGATTCCCATGTCTGTACTCCTTTCATCCACAAAGGCCTTAGATTATTACAATACATTAATTGATTTAAACTCAGTGGACTATCTAGTGAGGTTGAGAGAATTAGGTAGAAATATGGTTGTCTGCAATAAAAATTGTGTGTTGAATGTATAAATAAGTTTACACTCCCTTTTTATCTTTCAAAACTAAAGGAATTTCCTTAGTCCTACATAAAGTATAGATCAGTTACATGGAGTGGGGGAAGCCTCAAAACTAATTTATAATTCTTCAGTCATTAAAGACAATATTTGTTTTGCAAAACAAAGCTCCCTGTTTGGAAATGAACTGACATGTAAACAATTTTGTTCTTTCCAGAGTTCCTTGGAGGGTAATAAAGCCCAGGGCAGATAAAATCCTGTTGATCCAGTAGCAAGGCCAAGGCATTATTTTATTCACTGGAACTATAATTAGGAGGGTTCCAATAAATGTCTGTTAGGGGGAATATAAGAATTAAATTGTAAAAAAGAGGGTAAGTGGGTCTCTCGGTACTTGTGTCATTTTATTTTGTTTTGGTAGTTTGTCTGTGAAAAGCACTACTGTAAGTATTAATACATTAAATTAATTACCTTAATAATAAATTATTAATAAATTAAATTAAATACCTTAAATACATTTTAATAGACCTCAGTGGACTGCACAGGGAAGGTTTTAGGCATTTGTCTACCATTGCCACAAGCAGTATTTATTGACAGTGTATTTTTGTAAAGTATTTGTTTCAGCTTTCCAAGTATGTATTTCAAGGCATCGCTTGATACGGGACAAACTCAGAATTCTGAAAGATAGGCCTGCATTTTGGCCTTACCTCCTGCATTTCGTATGAATTTTGGATCTATGTATCTGTAAGGCTCACATGCAATAATGTTGATTCCTGATTGCTTTCCTCACTCCTACTCTTCCTGTATCTTCACAAATAGAAATCTTGGAGACTCTGAATAACTTGGGGAAGCATTTAAAAAGGAGATAAAACTGATACAAAATAAGTATACTGGATAAAACTGAATATGCCTCTGGCCTATTTAAATAAATGTATTTATTTGCATGAGCACGAAACTAGATGTAGGTGACTGCTTTAATAGCATATGTATTTGTATTTTTTATCTACATGTATTTTTACATAAGGGTCATGCTGTCTCTGTTCTTTTGGGGTTGTATGTTTGATGCCTTGCAAAATGCATGTGTAGGTGACAAGTATGTTTAATTCTTCCTTTTCAGGAAAAGAAATTTAAAACTAAAGCCCTAGGAGGTTGCTGGGCCTGGAATACCACACCAGTTCTCAGATTTTATTGGGGATTTGACCAGATATTAAGATAAATTGTGAGACTGGATGTGAACCTGCCTGAGCACATAAACATCTTTCAAACCATTCAATAAATCTTTCTTAAGCTGTTTTGAAAAAAAGTAAAAAATTCACGACTACCTGTTACTACCACTGAGGCAGCCACCAAACACAGTAAGGGAGAGTGCTCACTGTGCATAACATTTAAATATATATTTGCAAAAATAATCTTGGATAAACAGTCCTATTGTGTTTTCAATGCATATTTTTAAATCTCCTCTTTTTTCATGCCACAGTTTGCCAACAGACACACTGCTACTCTTAATGCCTTCATGTTTTGTTTTGTTCCCTTCTGTACTTGAACCAAGAAGGTTTTTTTATCCTTTCCATTCCTTGTTATTCTCTCTTCCTTCTCTATTTCCGAGTAAATTTTAACAGCAGGAATAGCTGCAGGGAAACTTTCTATTTCATGAAATATAAAGAGCTTGAAATAAGTAAATACATATATAGCTGCTTTAGGCAATTTCCTTTATAAACTTTAAAGTTTTGTCTGTTAAATTTCAGAATCTTCTACCTGCTTACCCATAATTTCACTTCAACTTCTCTGTGGGAAATGCATCTATATAAATTAATAGTTTTAATTTGTAAACATTTTGCAAGAAGGAAATGCCCGATTCTTACCTGCAAACCAGTGCCCGACTGCAAAGAGGGATCAAGAGACTTTTACTGTCAGTAAGGAGTGTCCAGCCAGGATCAGAGCAGCACTTTATGTTATTCAGTAATTGTTTTCATCCATCTTCTCAGATTTCTTCCTGAGAAACAGAAAGGCAGTTTCCTCTTTTCCATGAGAGCATAAATGTTTTTGCAGACCTTTCAATAAAAGAGATCTAAATGGACCTGCCACACAGAACAAAACTATCTTTTTAGTGATTCTACTTATAATCAGAAACAGTACCTCAAGTTTCCCACCTGGGCTGGCAGGGAGAATGGCACAACCCAAGAGCTTCCCAGCACAAAGGATTCATCATCAGGTATTAACTCTTTTTTTGCCAAATAGAAACAAAACCAGATACTTTTCCCATGTAAAGTAAGAGGTATATCTTGAGATTTGGAAGTACACGTCTTTAGCTTACATGCTAATATGGAATATATGGTTCTATTACTCAGAATATGTAAAGGCCAGAAAGGATCTGTATTATCATAGAATGGCTTGGGTTGGAAGGGACCTTAAAGATCATCTCATTCCAACCCCCTGCCATGGGCGGGGACACCTTCCACTATCCTGGGTTGCTCAGAGCCCCATCCGACCTGGCCTTGGACACTTCCAGGGATGGGGCAGCCACAGCTTCTCTGGGCAACCTGTGCCAGAGCCCCACCACCCTCACAGGAAAAAATATCCCAATATCCAATCTAAACCAATCTAAAGCCATTCCCCCTTGCCCTGTCCATGCCCTTGTCAATAGTCTCTCTCCATCTGCCCTGTGGGCTCCCTTCAGGTACTGCAAAGCCACAATTAGATCACCTCAAAGCCTTCTCTTCTCCAGGCTGAACAATCCCAATACTCTCAGCCTTAATACAGGAAATCATTCCTAAAAATCACTAAAAATGGCAAAGCATTGATGCTGTAGTCATGTTAGTGCCTCAAAACCTACACTGCTCATTGGCTTTGCTTGTGTATCATCTGTTGCCCACACCGGTGCTGTCCTGTGCTTCTCTGCTGACTCTCTAAAAGTCCATGGGGGAGGACAGTCCATGCCCTGGGTCAGCCCGGGGTTTAGGCATTGATGCTCCTTGAACAGCCATGGGAGACAGTGGTGGCAGCTGCTGTGTCCCTCTCTTTGAGAGTTTCTCCTTACTCCTCCTCTGTCTGCAGTGGTTAAGCCAAGATGATTAGAGAGGGACACATCCCTCATGGAACTGCAGAGTAGACAAGGGAGGAGAGTTGGACCTCCTTGTCGATGTGTTCTCTTTTCCAAGCAGATATCAGGAGAGGAGTGAGAGATATCCCCTGAGGCCCAGATGTGGCAGCACAACACCCCATGGTGACGCAGAAATACTCACAGAATGACTGTTCCCAGCACAGACCCAGCCTGTCCTAAACATGGGAAGAGACTGGGCCTAACCCTGCAAAGCACTTCCCTGCTACAGCTACAAACGTCAGTAAGTGAATTTAATCAAAGGTGCAGCATAACCCCACATGACATGGGCATGAAGTCAGTGAAGTTCTCTTCCTGTGCTGTATTCCATGTAAATAAACTGTGTTGAAACCATCTTTATCTCATTTTTCTGAGACACCTACATGTTTCCCCTTTATTACAGCAGTAGTAAGGCTAAAATTTTACGTAAACTAAGTATTTTGATAAGGCCAGAATATGTTACTGTAACTCTATTAAGGTATAAAGTTATAAAACACTAATGTAATGCATCATGAAAGAATAAAATGTGAATACTCTGAAAAAAAATCAAAGCAAATCTTTTTGACATTATTCAAATAATGTGCTTGCTTTCTTTCTCCTTTAACATTTTCCTTGAAATCAAAACATTCTTGCAAAATATCTAAAGTCCAGCAAAACAGCATTTTTTGAGAGAACTGTTTCATCATAAACAGCTATTAGTGGTCAGGTTTTGGTTTGGAGAAATACATGTATCACATTTTTAATGAATCTGACCTTCTTCAAGGTCTTGGACACTTGGGTTCAAGATTCTGGTTTCAGCCCCATCCCGGCACCATGGTAAAAAGAGGTGAAATGTTACCGTTTCTGTTCCTGGGATTTTGTGCAAAATTTTTTTTTTTAAATCCTTGCTTCAAAGGGGCTGCCAGGCCCTGAGATCCTCTCGGAGCTTGGCCTCAGACTAATGCTGCTAAAACCTCTGCACGAAGGCTGGAATCTGTGTGTTCAAACAAAGAGCAACAAAAGTCTTGGCCAGATTAGATTTATACAAATATAAATCTACTGGCATACATATAAACTTGAGCCAAGGTTTATGACAAAAGGCACAATGTTTAGCAAACACTAATGAACAAATGCTGATTTATGACAGAACTTGAAACCAGGCAAAAGGGATGGAGTTTCAATATTGTGATGAATTTTATACAGCTGGATACTTAGTGAAAGTCTTCCATGTGGATTACCATTCATCTTACCTAGTTATTTTGTACTAAAATTCAGCTCTGCCTGTCTGCACCATGATTAAAAAATATCTGCTGTTTTAAAAGCACCCAGCTGAGTCTCCTCCAGGCACAGCTACACAAGAAATTCCCAGCTGTGGATGCACAATGAATTTGTCATCCCTAACAGGGGGTACAGCAGCAGGCAGAGCATTCCAGAAGCCTGACCCCCGTTCTGCTTTTGTCAGGGAATATTTATTTCACCTGAGAGAGTTTCAAGGAAATTCCTTACTGGGTCTCTGGCATAAAAAAAGGAACAGTTTGAAGGCCATTGTAACAATTTACACACTCACACCTCTATTCTGCTCTCTGCTGCCCAAATTCCTCATGATCCACAGAGAACACCCAGTGGCACAGAGACTTTGGAACAGCCTTTCTGCTGCCCAGAGAGAGCTCATGAGCACACACTTTAGAATTAATCACTCATATTTAACTGAAGCAGGGAGAAGTACTTGATACTAAATAATCTGTATTCAAAATAAAAATAACACTCCAAGCATTTTTTCAGTAGTGTTGCAACAAAGGTATGTCGCAAGGAGCAAGTTAAACACTACATTAAAAGCAGAAAAAAATGAACAAAAAATACTAGGGATAAGGTCTAAACAAGTGCTATTGGCATTGGGTAAGAAGTGCTTTGCTTGGCTACAAATCTGAAAAAAAAAAGAAATTACCTTTATTTAGCAGGTCATCCTTCATGAATGACAGAGATTTCAGTTGAAGTAAAATTATGCTCTGGTCAGTTCCTCTCAGAAAAGCCAAGATCCTTTAGAACACTGATATTTTTAATGCTGAAATACTACAGGATATTTCCTATGTTCCATAGATGCTTACTTTGTATCCTATGACAAGGAAAATACTAAATAAAGGCGAATCCTTTCCAAAATACTAATTTCTCTCTTGAGTAATTCCACTATTACTCAATTCACAGTTCCCTGGCAGTGCAGCACAATTCCCTGGTGTCTCAGAGGGAAGAATGTGGCACTTTATATTTTATATTAGTGTGTATATTTTAAATATCCCCTGATTCTGTTCCAGTTTACACTTTAGACTAATAAGGCTGAAAGGAATTGAATTTTTCCATTGGTTTTCTTTCACTCTCTGTGGCCCTTGCCTTAAATGATTCAGGTCGGTGTTACTCTCTGGGTCTCAGCTATTATTCAGTGTCTTTGTGTTAAATCAAGAAAAGGTTTGCCTAAACCAAGCACAAAAACACTGCAGCCTTCCTTTAGGCACTGTACTGGTGCTTAAGGGTTTGGTTCTCTTCTGCTCCACATTTTTTGTGTGATCTTGGGCTAGACCCACAAAGAAATTTAGGCTCTATTTCATGTGTATGTAAACCAGGTTTCCTGACCAAAAAAAAAAAAAAAAGCATTTATCATTCTCATTCCCTAGCAGTGGTACTTCTGTTACCCCCACACCCTCCCTTTGCTGTGTCTTCTCACCTTACCAGTCTGAAGACCCAGCTTACTACACAAAGGCATTGACTGGCCATGGTTTTCTAAGTAAATCTAAGCACTGCAAGATATTTGAAGTGAATCTAAAGTTCAGTCTCAGTACACAGAGCAGGCTCACACCAGCCCCATACTCACCAGGAGCTGAATTCCACATAAAACAGAGTTAGTGCTACTTCTGTCTAGTTATCTGTGGCTATACTTTCCCAGTTTTTGTAGCAGTAGCTTCTCCTGACTCTCTGTGTTTCCTCTCTTTTGCTATGCTGGAAAGGTCAGAGGGCTGTAAAAATGTATGCCCAGGCAGAGAAAGGCTTAGATTTTCTGTGTCACAGTTGAATGATCTATTACAATGTAGTTGTTGTATAAAGCAGCTCCTTCCATTTCCAAGTCTTTCTAAAAGAAAAGAGTGATCTCTCTTCAGCCCTGGAAATAATTCAGGCATTAACTACAAGAAAATAGTTCAGGCACCAGGCACAGGTGAAAAATTGTTTAGGCTGATCTGGTCTGTTAACAGATCTCATGGACTGCGAGCAAGGACTCAAAATCCCTGGCAGAGAGTGGCAGGTGAAAGCCACAGAAGAAATTCCATCTATCCAGGCTTCAGTGTCAACACTTTGAGGTTGAACTTACCATAACTGACTACACAGAAAAAGACACTCACCAATTAGGGACTAAACTCATGAATCCATGAAACATAAGAGCCTCCAAAACAGATGTCTAAAGATGGCAATCATAACAGTGTGTTGGCAATCACCCTGTATTCCTACAGAGCTCACTGGCCACGCCAAACATGTTTACCTCTGCACTATGAATGACTACAGTTGCTTGACATGTCTGCCTATGGGAATTAAAGCCCAACAATGAATTACTGGTTGGACTCCTGAAGTAGTGAGACACTTGTTGTGTGTGAGCTTTTCAAGGCTGAACCTGACGCAGATTAAAAACAGCCCAGGGCTCATAAATTAGGTATATAAAAAAATCAAAAAGACAAACAGCACAGTGCTTCATCAAGAAGACAGGAAAGTAGAATATGAAAATAATTTCAATTTGAGGGAGAATGGAAGAGGAACGCAAACCAAGCAATGAGTGGAACTCATTAGCAGGAACGAGGAAGTGAGAGGTGACAGTGACCTAGCAAGGGACTGAGGCTGCCGAAAAGAGCTCTTAGGGTCTGGTTGAGATCTTCTATGAAAGGATTTTAGAACATGAAATGGGCTCTTCAAAAGCAAGATGATGAAAGTGCTTTGAAGTGAGATGGAAAACAAAAATGCACAAAAATCTATCTCACCTCAAAAAATGTTTTTATAAAAAAGTCAGCAGAAAAGAACACCTGTAACTCTGAGATTGATATTCATGTCACCTATATGGGTTAGAGTTAAGAAGCTGAAGATCAACAAAACAGTGAGAGAGGCTCACTTCACATAGGCAGTGCTGAAAACCAAACCCTGCCTTCCTTAAAAAAGAGGAAAACAAACCCCAAAGAGCCTAATACCACTCTGAAAAGTTTTAATAGTGGGGGAAAACATCCCTCCTGCACAGTGGAAATAGGGAGTTGCCTGAAAACTAAGCAAACTGAAATAACTGGAAATGAGTCACAGGACTGCTAAAGGGAAAGGTTTTCTAAGGTCTGCAATACACAGGGAGACAGAAGTATCTTTATAACGACAAAAATATAAAATATAATTTGAACATCTTTATATTAAGCATAATCAGATAGGAATACACAGAATGGCAGACTTCCTCAGCTGTTTCAGCAGATGGTGGTTTGGGGTTTTTTTTTAGAGGATTATCATTATGTTTGAATAAAGTAACAAGGTAAACAGCCCATCCACAGCTTTATCTCTGCCCAAGATACTCAGTTGTTAATTCACTCTTTACTTGCTCATGTCCAACAAACTGGTATGCAGCTCACTCTCATGAGGTGTCCTGTTCCCGGAACTTCATTGAAATCGAGAAGACAGAGGAGTAGAACAGGTTATGCTGTATTTTCACAGGCCAAACCAGGAGCTGAGACACGGATGGAGTAAGCAGGAAGGCTCAGGAAGGTCATAACACTTGGCATTCCTAAATCCCACTGCTCCAGTAGATGTGCCAGGTGATCCCGCTGGCTGGGTTTTGGTAGGGAAGGGATGCCACAGTGTCGGGATGCCACAGTGTCGGGATGCCCTGGCTGTCCCGCTCCCTCCTCCTTCCTGGCTGTGCGCGAATCCACGCACACATGCAGTAGTTTTTTCCCTTCGTGTGTGGTTCCAGAATGTTCCCCCCTTTCCAGGGATGCAGCGGTACATTTATGGCAAGGGGTTAGAGCTGCGGCTAGAGCTGCGATCCCGGCCCAAATCAGGAGCGCCGCGGAACGGAGCACCAGGGGGGCACCTCTGCTAGTTTGTCCCGTTCCCCAGGAGCCGAGAACTTGTCCCTTCCCACCGTGTCCCTGCCACCCACCCGGGCTGGGCAGTGCCCCCTCCTCAGCGCTGGGCTCGGGGAATGCCCCGATGCCCCTCCCCGGCTCGCAGCCAGGCAGCGCCGCCGCGCTCGACATTGCCTTTTTAGGGCCTTTTTTTCTTTCCTCTCTGTGTGTTGTCTTTTTTTTTTTTTTCTCTTCCCTCTCCCTGCAGGGACGGAGCGGTGGCCGCGCCTCCCTCCGCGCTCCCCGCCCGCCTCCCCGACATCCCGGCGCTGCTCCGCTCCTCCCATCCCGTCCCGTCCCGTCCCGTCCCGTCCCATCCCGGCGGAGGAGGAGCCGGGAGGCCGCCGGCACCGTCCGGG
The DNA here is from genome assembly GCA_013390025.1 of Pitta sordida. Taxonomy (NCBI): domain Eukaryota; kingdom Metazoa; phylum Chordata; class Aves; order Passeriformes; family Pittidae; genus Pitta; species Pitta sordida. The sequence continues at coordinate 201,439 of WEKX01017882.1, forward strand.
CTGAAGCGCAGCCAGGGGACGGGGTGAGCGATGTCCCTGGCGGAGCGGCGGCGGCGGGAGGAGGAGGAGGAGGAGGAAGAGGAGGGGGAAGGGGAAGCAGGGGATGGGGCCGGTGCGGGGGAGGAGGTGGTGCAGATCCGGCTGGGGGACAAGCGCTACCCGGTGTGCAAGAGGAAGCTGATCGAGCAGAGTGACTATTTCCGAGCGCTCTACCGCTCGGGAATGCGGGAGGCTGGGCAGGGACAGGAGGAGCAGCTGCTGCGCGGGGGCCTGAGCGCCCTGGGGCTGGAGCTGGTGCTGGACTTCATCAACACCTCGTGCCTGGCCAGGCTGGAGCAGGAGGAGGGGGGAGATGAGGAGCCCCCTTTGCTGGAAGAGCTGGTCGAGGCCGCTTCCTACCTGCAGGTCACGCCCCTGCTCCGCCTGCTCCTGTCCCAGGTGAGGTTGGGCAACTGCTTTGAGCTGCATCGCCTGGCGCAGGTCTACGGGCTCCAGGACTTGCACGATGCCTGCCTGGACTTCATGGCCACCCATTACCATCAGGTGCTGCGGAGGCCCGATGCCCGGCCGCACCTCCTCCTGCCCCATGCTCTCCAGCAGCAGCTGAAGGAGAGGCGGATGAGGGGCACCGCCACTCTCGTGGTCATCGGCGACTTCATGAGTGCCCCCTCCCCGGGCCTGCCTCCGGCCTGTCACCCCCAAGTGGAAGCCCCCTGGTCCATGCTGAGGTATGACGAGGCAGCTCAGAGGTGGCTGCCCTTGGCCAACAACCTGCCCCCTGACCTGGTGAGCGTCCGAGGCTACGGGTCAGCGATGCTGGACAATTACCTGTTCATCGTCGGGGGTTACAGGATCACCAGCCAGGAGATTTCGGCTGCCCACTGTTACAACCCTTGCCTAAACGAATGGAGTCAGCTGGCTTCAATGAACCAGAAGAGGTAACCCTTGCTCCCTGAAATACACGTGTGTCCATGTGTGTTGTTGAAATAGACCCTGTTGAGTCATGTGGCGTTGGCTGGACTCAGTGTTGGGAGATGTGATTCAGACCTGTCTCTGTGCTGTGAACCACCCATGTCCCTTGCGCTGTGTGGTGGGAAGGGCTGTGGTGCCAGGCGATGACTTGGCAGTGACCCACTGCATAGGCCTTTCCCAGGAACACTCAGCCCACAGCGGCACAACGTGACCAACTCTCTCCTGCGCTGGGGCTCACCCTGTCCGTCACAGGGGAAGGGTGAAGGGGACAGGGCTTCGTTGTGTAAAATGCTCTGGGAGAACATGAGCAACCAACCCTGGATGTTTCATAGGCCTGTATTTTGGTGAAATACGCGCCAGGAAAATATGAAGGTTGTGAGAAATTGATGGGATCACTTGATGGGATTATTTGGATTGGGGAATCATTCATGATTTCCACCATTTTTCTTTTTATCTTTTTTAATTGTTTATTTGACATTTCTCTTTTTTCTCAGAAACTTGCTTATTGTGTTTCAAAGAATAATAGAGAGCTAGCCTTGAGGAGGACCCAAGATGAGAGGCCTTCTCCCTGGCCAAGGTTGTCGCTGCTCTACTTTAATCACCCTTTGGAGTTATAAAAACAAAGTCTTTTACTTCACTGAAATGAAGTGGGTTTGTTTTCCGACGTGAACTTCCTCTTTCTTTCTGTTTTAGCAAAAGTCCTTTAAATTTTATCTTGTCTCTCTGAAAAACATCAAGAAAGGAGGCCAAAATTCACTGTGTAGTGGAAATTGTGAAAGAGCATACAGAGACCCAAACCATTGGCTTTAATGCTTTGTATCTGGGTAGTAAAACTGCAGTCTCTATTCCAGTCTCTATTCAGCCTCTGCACCTAAAGCCCCTCAAAGCAGGGGTTTGACCTAAAATTAGGTCTTTCTCATTTCACCTTTTTTTTTTTCCCACGGCCTCTATTGTGAGAATTTCACTGAAATAATTACCTCCATAATCAGTCACTGAAATCAATCAGAAACAATTTCTCTCATTGTTTCTGCCACACTTCCCCTTTTTTTTTCCCTAGGATGTATAATCATTATGCTTGAAATTAACACTTGGGTATTTTCTCCTAATGTTACTGTTTTCAACAATCAACCTAATCTTCAAACCCATGAGAGGTTACAGCAAGGTGTTGCTTATCATGGGTTTTCACATGGGCCATTTACTACAGAGAAGTAGCATGCAAATGGATGTTTTTTGAATAATCCTAGTCTTACGTTCCATGGTAATTACTGTAGGCCAAAAGAACCCAGAATTATGCCTGCCCCGAGACTGGAAAGCAGCAGCGAGTATGTTGCTCCCTGAATGATAATCAGGGCAAGTTTTTGGTGGAAACTCAGTGATCCCGTCACAAAACATATTTTTGACTTTACCATCTTCATGGATTCTCAACTCTGCAGTTACTAATTATTATTTTTTGTATCTGACATAACATTTCAGCTCCCTGAGGACCCACTTGAAATTTTGTGGTCAGAATGCAAAAAGGGGTGGGCTGCGCCACGGGAGCCAAGGGCAAGGGAGAATTTTAATAGGAGGGGTTTTGCAGGCAACATCAACAGTCCTGCTGCCTGTCTGCCACGCACATGTGCTGCTATTAGTTCTGCAGTTTGCTTGGCATTGTATTTTTAGTTTGTTATGCTCTAGTAAAATAAGCAGGGCAGTTGCCCAGCCTGCTGCTTAGGAATTACAGTCATGTGACTGGCAAACGAATTTATGGCAGTCGATATAATTACATCCCATGGATTAATTTTTTACATACCTTGAGGGAGAGTTCTAGTTTCCATTGAGGTTGGTTTGACTTTAGACAACACAGTATCTGGATTTGTCCTGAGTGCTGACCTCGAGGGAAGGCTGAGGAGTTATGGAAATAGTTGTGCTGCTTTGCTGTTTGTGCGAGATTCTCTGCCCTAAACAAACCTTTTGAATTCTGTGATATTTTTATCTTTGGTTATTTCCATGTTGTAATATCAAATCCCAGGATGCTGAGATTGTCTACGTGTGCTTAAATGAAATAATCCCAATTTACTTCTAAGTAGAAGACAAAAGTCATCAAATACATATATCCTGAATACTTAGCAGCCATTCTGATTCAGTTTATTGCTGTTAGCTTTCTTTCTAGGTGTAGAGGCCTTATTACTGTAGCTTCAAATCGTTCACAGTAGGTAACGCCTGCATATTATTCTTGTGATGCCCACAGGTCTTTGCGAAAGTGTTTTTCCATGTTTATACATCCACAAGGGTGCTAAAATAATTGGCTCAGGCTCGTGTAGGAAGCCTCTGAGTAAGCACAGATTTAGAGGCCTTAATCTAGGGCTGGTCACAAATAGTCCATAACAGATCATAGTTGCTAGATCTTTTCATTCTAGTGATATTTTTGTACTTGGAATAGTGTCTTCAGAGAATGACCCAAACTTTTTAATAGAAGAAACTACATGTAAGTGCTGCCCAAGACCACTTGTAGTCTTTGGGGTCAAGAAGGTAAGAAAATACATTGTTTTTTACCTTTTGAGGTAATACATACCTGTTGAGGTAATGTCCTTGAATACCTTTCCTTACTGTTTTTTTTTTTAAATGGACTATCCGTTGAAATTTGCTATTTAAAAATAATATAGGATTTCTACTGCATGTGCCAGTTACAGCTGTATATTCCACTTTTATTTTCCTTCAGAACCTTCCTACTCTTGGAAGGTATATCTTCCAGGCTTGGAAGACTCATGTAAGTCCCTGGCTGGAATTACACACATGCACGTGGAACATGGTTTTTGTGAGCAATCTGTGCCTGAATCGCTGCCACTCTCAGGACTCTTAATGGAATCTAGGAGAGGATGGTTCTGAGGAATGTTAGCTGTTTATGAGACTTTCTTTTCCTTCATTTCTTACTTTTTTTCTTTTCATTCAAAATTATTTTGTGTTGGAAGAAGATAGATTTTTCAAAAATATTTGAGTTAGAAATTTTTCTTTCCTTATTTGTCGCAAATGTATCGCACACTTCCGACTAAATGTTGGATGCAGTGAGCTCTGAAGACTCATACAAGAAATATGTATATATAAAAAGGAAAAGTAATTAATTGGAGAAATGAAAAATGCTTTGGAATGGCCTTTGAAACTTTCATGGTTCTTTGTCTCTGTTGGAAGCATTTTAGAGTGAAGAAGTCATCTGTTTTGTAAGGAATTTTAATGTTAAAGTTGATCACTTGGCAGGAAGAAACAATAAATTAGTTAATCCAAGCCTTGTGTTCTGCAGCAGGACCAAGTTTACCTTGGAATACAAGTCTAACTTGTTTTTGAAGCCCTCTAGCAATGTAGATCCCAACCTCCTTCCTCCCAGGTAATTTGTTCCCGTGTTTAGCCGCCTCTGTGATCAAAAAGTCCTCTCTAGCATCTGAGAGGATACTAGTATCCTACTACGTAGTATCTCTTTTTTGTTATACTATATCACGGTGGTCTCCTACAGAATATCTAGAGCTGTTAACACAATCCAGAATGATGTGGGGGAGTTGTGGCAAGTTGTTGAGTGTTGTCTTGTGCCCAGAAAGCCCCTCTGACCCCTGGGTCCCTTGAATTTGTGCATTCTATTTTTCATCCTCTGTGCATAGAGTGCTTTGCATGTTGGATGGAAAATGTGATTTGGACTGTGGTAAAACCCCACAGCTGGTGCTCAGCCGTGTTCCTGGGTTCCATTTGGAGTAAAGGGGGTCATTAGAAGACAGCTCATAGCTTATCTTGTCCCAGTAAGAAGGGACCCACTAGGCCTGGTGTCTGGAAAGTACCTTTTGATCTCTCAGGTTTGGGTAAATCCCTGGTGTGAGTGGAGTTACACTGCAGCCAAATCTGATGGACCGTTCAACTCCGTTGTTTCCAAGCTGTAATCCATGGAACAGTTGTTAGTTGTGGAGAGCTGGCTGGTTGCTCAGTGTTCGCTTTCCTTGTTTCCAGCTGCTCCAACACATTAAAAGAGTGTAAAAATGCACTAAATATTTCCTAATGTTCGCTCTCCATAAAAACACCTGCTGTTACTGGCATGGAAAAGTGAGTGGCAGAAGTTTTTAATAACATACTGAGCCATTGTCCAAACTTTCATATAAAGTGTGCTGATGGGTACTTGCAGCTACTTTTGAGTAAAATGAACCTTATCGTTAATGAGTTCCATAAATCTTGAGATACTTCAACTGAATGTCATCAATTTTAACAAGTGTTGGAGGTGGTTAAATGGCTGACACAAAGGTATGTGGCCTCCTTTTAGAATATTTAAAGCTGAAAGTTGTGCTCTGTGTGTTTGACCAGATAGTTTTCCCTGTGCTGCAAGAAACAATTCAGTGATGCAAAGGCCATCAAGCAAAACCCATGTAAATTGCCTTATTCAGGCAAATACCAAGAGGGGAACTAGAGAAGCATATGTGAATTAGGAAACCTAAATTCTTTTGATGTTTGGACACTACACACTTGTTTACTTGATTCTTGTCCTCAGTGGCAGAAGCAGAATGTTTAAAAAGTGGCTAAAAATCCTATAATGGGGAAATGCTGTCTGTGTGTCCATGAACTCCTTTTGTAAGGCAAAAATCTGCACCATCTCCTTCATAGGCACAGAGTTAGAGAATTTCTAACATTATATTTCAGAGGACTACTTGGAAAATTCTTTTACATTTTCTGGGTTTGCTACTTTCTTAATTTGTGGATTTTTTTCCTATTATAACTTCTAGAACAGATACATTGCTTTGAAAAGCATAATACTTTTCAAGTAATTATCCTCCTTTGATGCCCGCTGCGGATTGCCATGTTTTTCTGGATTCTCTGAAATGGAAAACATAATTGATATAGAGAGAAGATGAACAGAGTGACCTAATCATAAATGTCAGGGACAAAAAATACTAAAAAGTAATTAGTTCCTTCAAAGGAGCATTTTACTTTCCAAAGCTGTATCAGGATGACAAGAACAAAATTATTCCATCTGGAAAGAGATTCTTTTTCCAAATATATGTATTTAATAAAAAGAAATTGCAGGGCAGTCTGCTACTAGGCAAGGATCATTTTGTCCAGACAAAACCCTGCAAAACTACTTAGGAGTAATTTTTGTGTCTTGGATTCGTGCAGAGTGAAACTCCCTTTGCTACTCTGCAGGCCAGTGAAAGTCTTAAACATCATTTCAGTTTTACACACATAACACCGTTCCCCATTTCTCTTTGTGCTGAGTTGGTGCACTCCAATGCCTTTCACATATCCAGTTAATTGGGATTCTCATGGTAAAATCTCAGTTGGCTCAGCTGTAGGGAAGGAACAGCCTTTCTAGGCAGAGAGGCTGTTTCTGAGCAGAGGAGCTCATCTTTTATTAGCCCAGCTTCCATAGCTGGAAGAAATAGCTGAGGATACAATCCTTCCGCCTTCAGCTCCTCTAAGTTCTTCCCACAGACTCTCACCTTTAGCATCCATGGACCATTTGCTTCTGTCTGTATCACCTGCAGAGTGCAAGATACATACAAGGATTCTTGTGTCTTTTACCATGTGTGAAATTTGAGAGCATAATGGAACAGAATAAGAAATAAATGATTGCTCACGGAATGCAATTACTTTGTTTAGCTACAGCTAGAACATAATTTACAGATCTTACTTCAGTCGGGTGGAGAATGTATTTAATAGTTTAATGCTGAATAAGTCCAGAAGATTCTTTCTTCTTTATTTTGTAGAACATGATTGAATGTGTTCCACTTTAAATTGCTTTTTATTGTGGTTATTTAAGACATTTTATAATACAGCCTGACAAGTGTGCATTCTTAGGCATTCATCAAGTCTTGCTTGACAATTCTGTAATTTTGACAAAAATAATATCCTTCACTGTGTGTACATGTAATGCATTTTTCTCTACTAAAAGTACTTTAGTAAAAGCCTAATGAAAATGAGGCATCTGCTGAACACATCAGATAACTAAATATTTAGAGCTCAAACTGGCACAGATTGAAATACAAAATAAAATATTAATCAGTCTCAACATCAACATCAATAACATCCTGAATGTCACTGGTTACTGCCCTAAGTAATTTCAGTGTATTTACAGAATTTTGGCCTTGCACAGAAGAGTTCAGATGCTGCAATATATGAAAGTGATGGTACAAGCTGTAAGAGTTGACGAGTGTGTTGAGGCACTTTCTTTCCTGTATATTTCTGGACCTCCATGCAACCCATTTCATCACTACAATCTTTTCTTTCAGATCCAATTTTAAGCTTTTGGCTGTAAATGGAAAGCTCTATGCCATCGGTGGTCAGTCCCTTTCCAACGTGGAGTGCTATAACCCTGAGAATGACTGGTGGAATTTTGTGGCATCCATGCCAAACCCTCTTGCAGAATTCTCAGCTTGTGAATGCAAAGGCAAGATCTACGTTATTGGAGGATACACTGCACGAGGTAGGAAGTTTGCTTTTAGTTTTTTGGGGTTTTTACCTGATTGTTTCTAAGGCCCAGATAATTTTCTTCTGGCTTTCAGTAAAGCTTTTGAACTGATGTAGAAACCTGCATAATGCTCATTAAAGCATGTAGAAATAAATCACTGGTAAATTGGCAAATGAAACCAACCAACCAACCAAAAATAGCTCTGTCAGGGAGGAATCAGGCATTTATATTTTTTCCAACATGAATCAGGGGCTGTATTGTTGGGAGAGAACAAACTGATGTTTGATGTTTGTTGAAGAACAAACTTCGGCACCCAGCTTAGCCCACCTTTTTTCAGATTTTGATCACAAAGTACAAAGAAAGGCCTCAACAGATGTACTTTGTTTACCTTTTAAATACCTGGTTTAGACTGTCAGAAGGGAAAACACATAGAAAATACCTGCCTGCATTAGTATTTCTCATGTATTAATAGTTGTCATGGTCTTTTCACTACAACATTTCAGTGTTTCACAGGAAAATTCAAGCTAT